>JAPQNM010000045.1:18668583-18711083 GCA_029783475.1 Metacarcinus magister
CATCTGTGAAGACCCGGTAACCGCGACCAACCCACGCTGACCTGGCTCAACACACCGCGCACCAGTGGCCATACATCTTTTGAGAGGGCAAGGTCATCTTTGCGTCGTCCTCCTGTCCAGCGCTGATTATACCCAAATAAACCCACACCGCCTCTGGAGAGTCTTCATTATCCTCGCCACGCTACCCTGCTCCCCTTTATAAGTGGTGATATCAATGATGGAATCGCGCTGGAGAGGAAATAACAAAGAAAACTTTGGTGCATTCCACTCCGCACCCTTACCTCCAAGGCCGCCATTACCAAAGCCATTTGCATCCTTTGTCTCCACGACGCCACCCGCAACCCTTTATTTGACCTGCCCTGATACTACTCTGTATTCCTGTGCCCATCTATTTCTGCTGTCGCCTTGAAAGTTACCATATATACCCTGTTACCTGCTACTCCACCATCTGCGCTTTGTATCTGCGTGTACAACCTGCTACCCGCCCATCTTGTTCGATGCCCAACGCCCACCATCTTCACGCCACAGAAAATGCCATCTACCCCAGCAACAGCCACGCGGGACTCTACTTCATACCACGCTGGACTGGATCTGAAGGTGTGAAGTGAATTATATTTTATTTGTTTAGACTTAAGAAGTATAAATTTATCATATTTACGTATTTATTTTCTTTAAACGGTACGTATTCTTTGTTTCTGTGATTTATTTTCGGACTCCTCCATATTGCCTCCCCCCATCTCCATTACGCCGCCATCTTGAAAGTGACGCGCGCTTTTTGAAAATTTCCCATCACCCTCCCATGTGGTCTTGAAGAATCTTGATCTTATTCCAATCGGCCATCTTGTGACTTTAAAATATTTTGTCAACGGTACCCCACCACACAGCCACATATTTTGATAACAATCTTGTGTATTTTTTTTCTCGCTGGTTGGGTTTTTATTTTAATTTAGTGCAATTTTTTTGTTTGATTTTCTCAATATCGTGGAAGAGATATACATAATTTTTGTACCATGTACTAATTATATCCCCGTCTTGCAGCACCTGAAGAATCGCCCAGGACTCATTGCATATATTTAATAGGACCTGTGCTGTAACTCGTACCACCAGGACCCCCATTTTACCCCCAGAGTGGTATGTGAGTAGCCTGAACCACGCCACAGATCGTCTATTTTATTTTGGGTGTTTTTCATGATTTTATAGCGGGATTTATGATTTTTTTTTTACGGTGTGTTCCACCTACACTTTATACTCTAACTTGACAAACATCACAGTGGAGTGTTTCAAGGGGAGACTGGACAAGTGGCTCAGTGGGATACCAGATGAACCTCCAACACCAGGATACCCTAACTCCCATCACAACACCCTAACAACCATCACCCCAAGTCCAGGAATAGGGGTTGAGGAGGGACCTGGAGCCAGTGGAAGCCCACTTCAGCTGTGCCGTTAACAGGCAAAATTTACCAAAGTAACCAAAGTAAAAGTAATCTTTCTGCTTCCCTCAGTGCTACTTTATACTCTGTTATCTTTCTGCTTGCCTCAGTGCTTCTGTTTTGTCTTTTGGCTCCATTAAGTGCCTTCATTCACTATATTTTATTGCTGTATTTATTTAAGGTATATTTTGGTATTATTGCAGTTCCAACCAATACACCACACGCAACTATAAACTGTCTCTGGGTCTAGATGACACTGTTAGGAGCATTTCTAGCCCCATATTACACTGTCGGAAATTAATAATTAATTATAGAAAATTTCTAGGGAGGGAAATTTTCCTAGATTTTTTAAAAATTTGCCTAGATTTTTTTAGTCCATATTGATGAATGTTTTATTATATTATTGTCATTATTATGAAGTATTATTGCAGTTATAAAGCTTAGGTTATGATATTGAACCAGGTTTATGGTTGTGTTTGAATAGTGTCCTAGCGGGGGGGGGGTCCAGGGGGGGCACAGCCCCCCCTCAGTTAGAATTGGTTTGTCTTTGCTATATTTAGGGAATTTTTAGGGAAATTTCCCTAGATTGTCAAAGTCCATATATCGGTCATATATGCCTCCCCCCCCCCAGAACCCCCGATTCCCCACAGGCCCCCAAGCTTGCTTGAGGGGTTAGGGGGGTGTGGGTAGAGATAGGGAATATTGGTTGAAACTGCAAATTTACCTATATTTTTTATCTTTGTTGCCCTATATTTAGTTTTAATATTGTCCATATTTTGTGTTACCATTCAAATACATTTTCATTATTGCTTGGTGCATTTTAAAATTTCTTTTCTCCATACCACTAATATTCTCATTTCAGAATTTCTAACTGCCTTTCATATTTTGTACATAACTCACCTGGCCTAACAGTCAGCAGGTAGTTAGTGCACAGACAATATTCAAAATTCAAATTCAAATTCAAAAACATTTATTCCACTAAAAAGTGGTTATTCTTATATATTCTTATATATACATACAGTTAGTGAGATATAGTACAGAGATATGTATATGTGTGTATATATATATATATATATATATATATATATATATATATATATATATATATATATATATATGTATGTATGTATGTATGTATATACTAAATACGCACACACACACACACACACACACACACACACACACACACACACACACACACACACACACATACATACATATATATATAAGTGATGGTGACAGCTGTTTTGTTATATCTTGCCTCAAATGAGTTTATATACATAATTCTTCATTTGTGAGAAGATATTTCCTCAGATTTCTTTTAAATGAGTGTAGAGTAGGTGACCCCTTAATGTGTTGTGGGAGAAGGTTCCATAGGGAGGGTCCCAGCACGGCGAGAGCGCGTCCACCAGAGTGAGTGTGAACCCTGGTTACATAGAGACAGTTATTTTGCCTGTTAAACTAGTGACTGTTTGCAGATTGACAATTGGGTGTGGCTAGTAGTTTGCTCTCAGTTTGAACATTGTTATTGCTGTGTTGAACGTAATTTGTTTCTTAATGTTAAGCCATTGTAGCTTTTCAAATAGAGGAGTGACATGGTCATATTTTCTTGCTATGCCATCAGTAACCTTGATGGCAAAGTTTTGCAGTTTTTGAATTTTACTGAGTAGTTTGTTATTTGTTGTGCCCCATATAGCGTTACAATAGTTTAGTATACTCATGATTAGTGACTGAATGATAAGTTCACGTGTAGGTTGATCAAAATAGTGCTTGACCCTATTGATGTACATGAGTGTGCCCATTACTTTTCTACTCATTACATTAGTGTGAGCATAAAAGGTCATGTAGTTGTCAAAGTGTACACCAAGGTTCTTTACCTGACATGAAGATTTAATTATGGTGTTGTGAAATGTGAGTGTTGTGTTGTCTGGTATCTTTGGAATGAGCTGCCGTGTTCCTATGAAGATGCATTGAGTTTTCTTGGTGTTTAGTTTAAGTCCGTTCTCTAAAAAATAATGCATGGCTGTATCATGTGTGTGTTGGGCTTCCCTGATTAGTGTGTTGAGCTCCGCCAGAGTGCCTGTGTGCAAGAACTGTGTGTCATCGGCATACTGGACGAGAAGACAATTGTTTAGGTATTCTGACATATCGTTGACATGTATATTAAAGAGGATTGGGCCTAAGACGGAGTCTTGAGGGACACCGTATCCCACGTTAGCTTTACTAGAGTGTGTATTGTTGAGGCGAACTGATTGAGATCTTCCTCTTAAGTAGTCGTCGAACCAGAAAGTGTCTATGGCGGTACGTCGTAGTTTTTCTAAAAGGATGTGATGACTGATGCTATCGAAGGCTTTGGAAAGATCGCACAGTGTTAGGAGGGAGATTTGTTTCTTGTCCATGTTCTCATAGATTTTGTTTGTGACAACTGTGAGTGCTGTTTCTGTACTTAGTTTTGGCCTGAATCCGTGTTGGTGGTCGCTTAATA
Organism: Metacarcinus magister; assembly: GCA_029783475.1. Taxonomy (NCBI): domain Eukaryota; kingdom Metazoa; phylum Arthropoda; class Malacostraca; order Decapoda; family Cancridae; genus Metacarcinus; species Metacarcinus magister. The sequence goes on from JAPQNM010000045.1 coordinate 18,672,499, forward strand.
GTTTATTTGTCTCTAAAAATTTGACTAGTTGGGTGGCAACAATCTTTTCTAGAATTTTGGAGAATATCGGTAATAGTGAAATGGGCCGGTAGTTACTACAGTCTGAGGTGTCGCCACCTTTGTGAACGGGAATAACGAGAGCATGTTTCCAGGAGACAGGAAAGACGCCGGTTACAATAGAGGTATTTAGTATTATTGTCAGGTATTGTATAATTATGCATAGTGATTCCTTTATAAATCGTATAGGTATGTCGTCTGAGCCGAAAGATTTAGTTTCTTGTAAATGTTTGATTGTTAATAGAACAGTACTTGGTTGGATGGGCTGAGGGCAAAATGTTGTATTTTGGACAATTGTATTGGTGGTGAGTCTAGTGAGGTTGTCATTTGACAGTGATTCTTGGGTTTTCTCAAAAGTTGATTTACCGACGTTAGCGAAAAAATTATTATATTCCTCTGTTTTCTCAGATATATTATCGTCTGCGCCGTTGTTCCCAGAACCTTTCGTCTTGCCGGGTACTATGTCCCTCACTGTTCTCCAGACAGAAGATATCTTACCCATGCAGCTTTGAAAACGGTTTAGATAATATTGCCGAAGCTGGCGATTCATAAGAACTTTGACTTGCGATTTAAAATTTTTATAATGAGTTTGAAGTATTGTGTTTTGACGATCACGTTTTAATATAGTTTGCGCGTCGTTTCTGGCTTTCATTGCTTGCCGAATGTCATTATCTATCCAGGGAGCGGCGGGTCAGCGGATTTCCTTAGTTACCATTGGAGCACACACGTTAAGACTGTCATTGAATACGCTTGTTAGTATGCTGACTTGCTTGTCCACGTTATCTGTCTTGAATATTTCATTTAAAATGTGTTCTTGGTCTAGTAGGTGTGAACAGAAGGTGTCACTGTCATAGTTTTCTAAGTCATGTTTAGTTTTGATGATGGGTGTACGTTTAGGTTTAGTGATGTCAGCGGTGACAGTTATCAAGTCATGGTCACCAAACACGCTTGGTATTACGTCTGTCTGTAGAGCAAGGGAGGGTTTATTTGTGATGATGACGTCTATGAATGTTGCCGAAGTGTGAGTGATACGTGTTGGTATGTGTATTAGTTGTGATAGTTTGTTGTCAGAGAGAATTTGTTATTTGCTGAGAGTAAGTTGTCATTCAGGTCACCTAAGACAAAGAAAGTTTTCTTTAGCATGCACACCTGTCTAAGAACATCGTTTATGTAGTCAAAAGAATCGACACGTGCTTTTGGGTGCCTGTACATACATCCTATGATTACAGATGGCAGTTTTCTGCATTGAACTTTGATGAATACTTCCTCGACAGCTGGATGTGGAGTTATTTTTGTGTATTACAATGGGATTTAGGCACTGTTTAGCATATACACAAACACCTGCACCGCGGCCTCTGTCAAAACGATATACATTATAGTCTGGTGTGTCAATTAGAGGATCTGTAGTTTGGGGCAGCAGCCAGGTTTCACTGATACAGAGAATATCTATATTTCTGTCACTAATGGTACGCTTCACTTCGTCCAGATTTGCCAACAACAATTGTGCATTGATGTGTTCAATAGTGAGATTGTCATTTGCACTAATAGTAGAATGTAAACGTCCGGCTATGTCTTCTTCGCCACGCCTCTACGCACTATAATATTGACAGGCGGTTTTTGTGTCCGTACAAGTAGCACTGTGTACATAAAACCTTGTGGTCAAGCCTACATTGAGATCGTTGATGGTTGAATTCACCACAGTTAAAACAGCCTGATTTTCTGGGGCTGTAGGTGTGTGGTTCTTGAGGGTAGCAGCTGTCAACGTAGTAAGGGCGGTGGGTAGCGGCCCTCCCACTCGTGTGTGTGTCGTGGTAGGAGGGTGGGCGCCGGGTGGGGTGGCTAGCATACCTCTCATGCTGGCTTGCTGCATTAGTGGGAAGGATAGATTGGGCAGTGTCCGGGTCGGAGGTAGTGGAAGGGTGAGGAGCCCTCGGCCTGGGGGGTTGACCGTGCACCCAAGGGTTCCCGGTCTCGGGGGAGTGACGGGGCGGGCTGTGACCTGACCTGACCTGACCTGCGGCGTCTTCTATCTACCACCTGCCACCCGTCCCTGTCTTGGCCATTGTGAGGGGGGGGTGCTGTATGAAGCCGTTCACTGATTGTAGAGAAATCTGAACTCCTCTTAACTCTGTCCCAGTTCACACTGCTTACCGACAACACTGAGCCGCCTGGTAGCTCCAAGCCTGTTTAGCAATGTGTCTTGGTACTCGCTTGGTAACTCATAGCACGACTCGTCTATTTCACCTGTTCCCAGCCTGAACGCAGGCTCAGGGTTAATAATCGAGATACCATTCACTTCACACCACTTCCTGATTTGTTCATTTAGGTCACTGATTCTAGATTGCATCGATTCACTATCTACGCTAAGCACGAGCTGGCACACATATATATCCATATTTTCATTTCTGTTTTTCAACTCACAAACTATAGCACCAAGATTGTTCGTTATTTCTGCGTCGGTTGTATTCTCCAGCAGGTCGAAAAGTCCGCCGTAGATGACGCAAGTTTCGGGAACCCAGGAAAGTTGCTCCTTCACCCAATCTCTCATCAAGTCCAGATTGGCTTCATGTAAAGTTCTAATTTTGCATATGTTTCTTGTTAGGTCACACATTCTAATATTCCGGAGGTTTATGTCACCAAGGAGAAGGGTGTGTTGGGGGGGTAACTCACGCGTGATCTGACCCTGTGGTGCGTCGGTGTTGGCTGGTAGGGAATTTTAAGAGAAGACTAGACGACTTCATGGATCCTCAGCAAAAGCTGCTATATCAAAATCTGCCATTTTTATCTACCGAGAGGCTGTCCTGAAGAAACCTATGGCTAATGTGCTACCACAACATTAATTATTCACAACCCCACAGCAACCAGGAACACTACTGTTTCAACAAAACACCCACCAGCCTGCACCACTCTACCACAGAAATAACACTATTACCACTCACTATTCACCAACCACTGTATTTCACCCTCATGCACTGCACGATTTCATCTCTCTCACAGCTGCGATAGATATTACGCGTGCATGGACACAAGAAGCAGTTAATGAATCAAATATCCCGGTCAGGCCCCCATTAAATTGTTACGATTGCTATTAATAGCACCTGTGTCTCACTACTCTCATTGGCGACCCATCTTGATTGAATTGATATGTAACCCATAGTGTATACGGGTTCTACTTGCACTCTTCCTTTTTTATCAACTCTGCCACAGAGTCGTCACACCTTGACTCCATACACATGGAGCTCTCTCTCTCTCTCTCTCTCTCTCTCTCTCTCTCTCTCTCTCTCTCTCTCTCTCTCTCTCTCTCTCTCTCTCTCTCTCTCTCTCTCATTTTTTATTTAAAAGATGGATAACAATAAGCGTTCATCAATAAAGTTATAGTACTTATATTTCTTATATGCAATAATTGGTCCAGCCACCATTCCTTATATTAGTAATGGGTCCAGCCACCCTCCCTTTCCCGAACCTCGTGCTCCCTTTTAGGCATTGACAAGACATCATTTTCTATTGTGCTTTACGGCAGAGACTTTCCCAATATCTCTTGACATGGGCCTCTAACTCGTAAGGTCTTTGTTCCCTTTCTATTTCCCAGCCATTGACCATATACACCCACACGTGCTCTATAGGGTTAAGGTCACAACCCTTGCTTGGCCATTCAAGCAGCATCAGGTCATCTTGACCTGAAAGCCACTCCCTCACTACCCTCGCCATATGGATAGGGCTGTGATCCTGCACGAATATGATAGGCCCAGGGTGAGCTTGGAAATTTCTTTCTCGGATAGAAAGGAGAAGGAAGTTCTCAAGTAGGTCCACATACTATTCAGCGGTGAACCTCCCTTCTATCTTCATCACGTCACCCACACCATGCATGGAAATCCATCCAAACATGTTGCAGGTGACGTGGCCGCTCCTTGTCTCCTGGCAGATGTTGCGGGGCTATCACGACTCTATTTAATAGATATGTCTAGTGGTATCTAAGAGCCAGTGACAACTTATATTTATATTTATTATAAAACAAAACTCCCGAGTACTTAATTAATAACAATGTGTGTGTCCGTCACAGTAATATTTATGGCCGAGATGAAGTACCAAACAAAACCAAAGTATACACAATACTTATACCACGTGGACTCCTCCTGTCCTCTGTTACCAAACTCAAACCCATGTATACTTCCTACCAATCTCCAACCAGTCACAACTCCAACCAAAGTATACCAAACACTTCTAACACCAACCTAAACACATACCTTTGTTCCCCACGTGGACCTCCACCACGCCTCAAGACCTCAGTCCTCGCCAACCAGACAACTTCCGCTTCTGTGACCAAGAGAGAGCCGTGACCTCGCTCCCCTCCCTATATATGACTCACCCCCCTTTGTGACCCGGCATGCCCTTACACAATGTATTCTTCCGCGCCTCCGCGGACTACATCTCACACATGTCTACCCAACATTTCCTCCATTCAATTACATATACATATCACTTATCTTATCTTACCTACTATATATATAACTTAACCTACATAACAACTAATGTCCCCAACAAACCTTTACTAACCCAATACAACCTAATCTATACTTATTCACTACATGGTACCCTGGTGACATCTCACCCTGCATCCTTCCCGCCAAGATGCTAACATAAGCCTAAAATGCGGGACCCGCCATCTTCTTATAGCTTCTCGATCATAGATGCACATGTCACATTCAAATACAATACTAATCATTATACACATTGTCACGTATGGTCTCTTTATATTTAATTTAGATGTCTAGGGGTATCTAAGAGCCAGTGACAAACTTATATTTATTTATTATAATGGAAATCTCCCGAGCACTTAATAACAATGTGTCCGTCACAGTAATATGTACATAGCTGATAATGTAGTGTCAACCACAACTCTGAGTCACAACTCCAACCAACACAACTCTAACCAATGTATACCTCACTTCCTACCAATCTCCAATCAGCACACAACTCCAACACGTGGACTCCTCCTGTCCTCTGGTACCAAACTCCAACCAGTCACAACTCCAACCAACACTACCCCAACCAGTCTACTTCACTTCCTATCACCAACCAAAACACATACCTTTGTTTTCACCACGTTACAGGACCTCAGTCCTCGCCAACCAGCCAAACCCCACACCTGTGACCGAGAGAGAGAGAGAGAGCGAGCGTGACCCCGCTCTCCTCCTTTTATATGACCCCCACCCTTTGTGACCTAGCTTGCCCTGGTACAACTGTATACTTCCGCGCCTCCGCGGACTACACCTCACGTACGCTAACCCAACATTTCCTACACACAAGTACATAACACATCACCCATCTTATCTACCTACCACATGTATAACTCAACCTACATAACAACTAATACCCCCAACAAACCTCTACTAACCCCATACAATCTAATCTATACTTATTTACTACCTGGTACCCTGGGTGACACTCGCGTCCCCCGCATCCTTCCCGTCAAAATGCTGACACAAAGCATAAATGCGGGATCCGCCATTTTCTTACATCTTCTCACTTAAATGCACATGTCGCATTTAAGTACCATACTACATATCACTACAATATCCCCCCACCAAAAGGCGAAAAAGGTGGAATTCACGTGAAGCGTGAATTTCACCTTTTTTCCTTATAACATCCTATCAGTTCGGCCTTGATAAAGCGTCCGCTACTACGTTCAGGCGACCCGGTACATGTCGGATTTCAAGGTTTTTGTCCTGTAACGTCACCGCCCATCTCGCTATTCTCATGTTTTTACTTTTCATGGTCTCAATAAATTTTAAGGGATTGTGGTCACTATAAACCACTACACGTCCATGTAAATAAACTTCAAACTTTTCAATGCTTGATATTACTGCTAGAGCCTCCTTTTCAATCACACTATATTTTCTCTGGTGAGGCTCTAGTTTCTTCGACATGTAAGCCACAGGCATAGGCATGTCGTTCACCTCTTGGCATAATACACCACCAATCCCCGCATCACTCGCATCTACCATTAACATGAACTCCTTTTCAAACACTGGCGCGTGGAGCACCGGAGCTGCCGTGAGGATTGCCTTGAGACTATCGAAAGCTTTCTGACGAGCCTCTGACCACAAAAACTTTCGCTTCTCACTCAACATGTCCGTTAAGGGGGCGGCCACTTGCGCAAAGTTCCGGCAGAATCTCCTGTAGAACCCAGCCATCCCGAGAAAACGCCGTAGACCTGTTCTTGAAGTTGGCGCATCGAATCCGATTACGTCCTGTACCTTTGCCTGCAGGGGCTCAACTCCACCACTGCCGACACGATGACCCAGATATGACAAGGTGGGCAGAGCAAACTCACACTTCTCCAGGTTGACCATGAGATTGGCCTGTGACAGTCTCTCCAGAAGTTTTGTCAGGCTCCTCATGTGCTCCGGCCACGTACTTGAAGATACCAGAATGTCGTCAACGTATGCTCTCACGTCCTTCAGGTCATTAACCAACCAATTGGCTAATCGTTGGAAGGTGCTCCCGCTGTTCCTCATTCCAAAGGGCATGACCTTATACTCGTACAGGCCGTCAGGCGTCACGAAGGCGGATGCCTTCATGGCTTCCTTAGTCAAGGGGACTTGGTAAAACCCTTTTAATAGATCCACCTTGGTCAGGAATCGTGCTCCGCTTACCGCGTTGATCATGTCATCAATTCTGGGCATCGGGTAGGAGTCGGCGACTGTGAGTTGGTTGAGCCTTCTGTAGTCGGTACAGAGCCTTACTGCACCGCCTCCTTTCGGCACCAACAGACACGGCACCGCCCATGGGCTACAGCTCGTGGTCGCCAAACCGTTCTCCAGCAGGTACTCCACCTCCTTCCTCATCAGCTCCCTTTTCTCAGGCGATAGGCGATAAGGATGCTGTCGTACAGGGCTCGCTCCCTCCGTCAGGATTACATCGTGCTGGATGGCATGGGTTTGGGTAGGAGTGTCGGTCATGACACTTGGGAACTTGCGCAATAACTCCACCAACTCTTTCTGCTGAATCTCCTCCAGGTGAGACAACTTTACCTCGATATCACGTAATGTCTCTGAGTTGGTGAGTCGGCCGTCCGCCCCAGTGAGCGAAAGTTCCTTCCTTTGACTCTCAGTCTGGTTAGGCACATCCTCATCGTCAGCTTCAATGACTGCCACTTCTGCCACCTTTCCTTCATATTTCTTGATGAGGTTAACATGCACCAACTTAGTCTGCTTTCTCCTGCTGGGGGTGGATAGTACATAATTATTTGCCCCAGACTTTTCAACAATGATAAAGGGTCCCTGATACCTAGCATGCAAAGGCCGACCTCTAACAGGATTGAATAATAGGACAAGTTCCCCTGGCTGAAAATGTCTTTCCACTGCCTTCCTATCGAAGTACTTCTTCATTTTCCCCTGTGCTGTTTCCATATTTTCCCTTGCCAACCGTTGTGCACATGCCATTCTATCCCTGAGTTTGACGATGTATTTAGCAAGTTTTTCAGGTTCTGCTTCTCCCTCCCAGCTCTCAAAAAGAATTCTTAAATTTTCCCTGGCCTTCCTGCCGAACATTAATTCAAAAGGGGAGTAACCAAGGCTCTCTTGACTCGCACAGCGAATTGCATAGAGAGCCACTTGTATCCCCTCATCCCAGTCCTTCTCATTCTCTAAACAAAACTTTGTCAGAGTGCTTTTTAGAGTCTTGTGAAATCTCTCGAGGCATCCTTGACTCTGTGGGTGGTAAGCAGAAGAAGTGATATGCTTCACACCTAATTTGTGAAATGTTTGCTTGAAGAGCTCCCCCATGAAATTACTGCCCCTGTCCGACTGAACTACCTTAGGCACCCCAAACTTGCTGAACACATCCATTAGCCTTGGAATCAACTTCCGGGACTTACTACTAGATACTGGTATAGCATCAGGATACCTAGTAGCGCTGCACATGAGTGTCAATAAATACACATTACCTGATTTTGTGCGTGGTAAAGGCCCTACCACATCAATGACTATTCTCGAAAAAGGCTCCTCTACTATTGGTATTGGACACAAGGGGGCTTTCCTAGGAGCAATACTACTACATAATTGACATTTCTTACAGGCCTGGCAGAAGCTTACAACATCGGCCATCATACCAGGCCAAAAAAAATACGACCGAATACTGTCACCCGTTTTCTTGATGCCCAGATGTGCCATGACGTCCTCATGTGCTGTCCTGATCACCTCCCTTCGGTACTGCTGTGGGATGACGACCTGGTGGCGATCCTCGTAGTGTTCCGACAGGGCTTCAGGTCTCCTCCATTTTCTTTTTAGTAGGCCTTGGTCTACGTAAAAGCATGACGCCTCGTTCCTCGCCTCCTCCCTCGTCAGCGCCTTTTGGTACAGAACTCTCAAGCCAGGGTCCTGGCTCTGTGCCCCAATCATCTCCCCTCGTGTGGCAGGCAGCTCCTCAGTCTGTCCTGCCATCACGTGCGTGCCCACATTCAGCTCACGGGCGTCCCCCATGGCGGCTGCCTTCCCGTCACCAACCTCCTCTCTGGTTCTCGTCCCCAGCTCCTGTTCCTCCACCTGGCTGCTTACTCCATCATGCTGGTCTGCTTCCTGTGTCTCAAAGAAAAGATTCCGAATGCTCTCAATAGCATTATTACTCATCTCAGCGTCTTGCTTAGACATGGCTCGAGTCATCACTGCAGCCTCAGCCCCTTCCCGTTTTCCTGTATGGAGCTTGTTTACGCGCTCGCTGCCACACGCCGGGTACACTATATCCCCGCTCTCCATACCACATGTACTTTCACTTTCTTCCACTCGAAACGGTGACCCCAGCACTCCTCCTCCCACGTCATTTCCCAGCAGGACATCCACCCCGCAAGCCGGCAAGTCCTCTACGAGGCCCACCGACATGTGACGGCTTTTCCCAAGCATTTGTAATTCGATGTGAACTACGGGCGTTTCTATCACGCCACCCACGCCTTTAACCACGAGAATTTCACCCGTATGCAGACGCCTTAGCTCAGGCACTGCACACGCCCGCAACAGGGTGTGTGTTGCACCCGTGTCTCGCAGTACTTTTACTGGTGTCCTGGTCGACCCATTTTCAGTTATTATATATCCCGTTAGTGTATATGGGCGCCACCCGCTCTCTTCCTCTTCCCTTAACTCTGCCACCGAGCCTTCACTCTTTGACTCTACGCACATGGCAGTAGCTCCCCCACGCCCGTTATCTGTAGCTCGGCGTGGTAGATATTTCTGTTTACAATCGTATGAGAAATGCCCTGCTTCTCCACATTTATAACAGCTTAGGCGCGTTGTCCCAGCGTTATTTAATTTACGAGGAGCACGCAAAGGACAGTCTACAGCTATGTGGCCCTGACCATTACACGCATAACAATGAGAGCCCCTTAACTCTCCACTTCCTGGCGGTCTTTGCTGAACACTAGGCCGCCACTGCCTGTCAGAGCCTTCCTTCCCGCCTGTCCTAGCTACTAAGGCAAAATCCTCCGCCATGCTTGCGGCTTCACTTACCGTTGTCACTCGCTTCTCACAGAGATATATCCTCACATTAGGACTTACACCTTGCATGAATTGCTCCAGCAAAATGGTGTCCCTAGCCTCCTCTATGTTATTCACCCCTAATGCTCTCCACCATTTTTTTAAATCCTTAGATAGCGAGTGACCGAATTCTAGAAAATTTTGTCCAGGACCCTTTTTAGCGTTTCTAAATTGAAGTCGGTAATACTCAGGTGTAATCTGGTAAGCCTTGAATATCTCAGTTTTCATTGTCTCGTAATCCTTTCTTCCTCCATCTAAGGCTAGAGCTACAGATAGTGCCTTCCCTGTGAGCGCAGACTGAACCAAAAGTGACCATTTGTTCTTTTCCCATCCCATAGCTCCCGCCACTTCTTCGAAAGCACCGAAGAAATCATCCAATTCTTCCTCACAAAACTTGGGAACTAGTGATTTTGCCCTGTACATGAAATTATTGTCCTCTGCCTGCCCTCCATTGTTCCCATTTAATGTCAGTCGAGCCATCTCTAATTCATGCTCCTTTCTTCCCTGCGCACCGCAGCCTCCTCTCTGCGCTTCTCAGCCTCCTCTCTGCGCTTCACAGCCTCTACATTCTCTCTCTCTCTCCCTCTCTCTATTCTTTTCCGCTTCTGCCTCACGCAAACGCATCTCCATCTGAAGCCTCTTTAACCCCAAATCATTTCCTATTAATAACTCCTGTTCCTGGCCATCAACCTCTACCTCCATGGCTCGCAGATGATCAAGCACTGCCTCCCTTATCTCCTGTTTTGTGGCGCTCCGTCGCACCTCAACACTGTAATGATCAGCAATAGTGATCCACGTGGCTTTTCTAAAACTTGCAGCCGCCTTAAGTCCCTCCTCAGGATTTTCAGCAAAAACACTTATATCAAAATCAGCCATGTTGTCTATTTGTTGCTGCCCTCAACCAACTGTGTTAAATATTACGCATGCACGGACACAAGAAACAGTTAATTAATTTAATGTTCTTAAAATTTATCAATTAATATCCCGGCCAGGCCCCCATTTTGTCACATATGGTCTCTTTATATTTAATTTAGATGTCTAGGGGTATCTAAGAGCCAGTGACAAACTTATATTTATTTATTATAATGGAAATCTCCCGAGCACTTAATAACAATGTGTCCGTCACAGTAATATGTACATAGCTGATAATGTAGTGTCAACCACAACTCCAACCAACACAACTCTAACCAATGTATACCTCACTTCCTACCAATCTCCAATCAGCACACAACTCCAACACGTGGACTCCTCCTGTCCTCTGGTACCAAACTCCAACCAGTCACAACTCCAACCAAACCCTAACTCCAAGTAATCACAACTCCAACCAACACTACCCCAACCAGTCTACTTCACTTCCTATCACCAACCAAAACACATACCTTTGTTTTCACCATGTTACAGGACCTCAGTCCTTGCCAACCAGCCAAATCCCACACCTGTGACCGAGAGAGAGAGAGAGCGAGCATGACCCCGCTCTCCTCCTTTTATATGACCCCCACCCTTTGTGACCTAGCTTGCCCTGGTACAACTGTATACTTCCGCGCCTCCGCGGACTACACCTCACGTACGCTAACCCAACATTTCCTACACACAAGTACATAACACATCACCCATCTTATCTACCTACCACATGTATAACTCAACCTACATAACAACTAATACCCCCAACAAACCTCTACTAACCCCATACAATCTAATCTATACTTATTTACTACCTGGTACCCTGGGTGACACTCACGTCCCCCGCATCCTTCCCGTCAAAATGCTGACACAAAGCATAAATGCGGGATCCGCCATTTTCTTACATCTTCTCACTTAAATGCACATGTCGCATTTAAGTACTATACTACATATCACTACAACATCACTACAGGGCTCATATCTGCAACAATATGAATATGATTGTGATATAAGTAAGCTGTAAACTAGATTTATCACCTACCAAAGAAAAAAATGTTGGTTTCCACTAGGAAGATAAATAGCGTTGCTATACATGTGGTACTGAATAAGACAATGTTTCTTTCTGTCAAATGTAAAAAGTCTACTTAGAGAATGTTACCTGGTGTTGTCCATCCTCCTCACCCATGCTTTGCCATGATCAGAGGACCAGAATGTTTTCTCGTCACAGAATATTACCCGTGACCAAAAATCCAGTCCCTTGTTGGCGTGCTGCTCAGCAAAGGCTAGTCTTGATGCACGGTGTACGTCAGTCAGAAACTCCTTCCTGGCAGCGAAGCGGCAGTGCAGGTCTGCTGCGTGAAGGCGCCTTCGTACTGTTGTTACTGACGCATCCAGTTCAAGGGTGTTCCTAATGGCATGCTCCCCCTCAGTTGCTGCCTTTTTAATTTGCTGATCTTCCTCAAGCATCGTTGCACACTGGCCTGGTGTTCTTGCCGTAACAATCTATTAGTATGAGTATAGATTACTACCTGAAGTTATTGATATGAACGTATTTGTTGCGTCTTTTCTATTGTTATGCAACATATCAACTGTTAAGAAAACAAACATAGTACTTACATAGATCAATCAATTGAACATAATTTCTTATTCAAAAGATGTATAACAATAAGTTATAGTACTTATATTTCTGATATACAATAATGGGTCCAGCCACCATTCCTTATATTAGAAATGGGTCCAGCCACCCTCCCTTTTAGGCATTGACAAGACATCATTTTCTATTATTTGTGGTTTACAGCAGAGACATTCCCAATCCCTCTTGACATGGGCCTCTAACTCGTAAGGTCTTCATTCCATTTCCCAGCCGTTGATCATATACATCCACACATGCTCTATGGGGTTTAGGTCACAACCCTTGCTTGGCCATTCAAGCAGCACCAGGTCTTTTTTTTGTCATTTCTTAAAAATTCTTCTATTTTCTTTGTGTGTGCCAGATATTTCTGCCAGTTTTCTTTCATAACCTTTGTAATGGCACTTCTCGTTAGGCTTTCCACATTTTGTAGTGTTTGAAACAAATTAGAATTTCTTTTCCTAACATCATCCTTGACCTGAGCCCATATAAGTTCTATAGGGTTAAGATGGCAGTGATAGGGCGGAAGACGCAACACCTAGTGACCATTGTTAATGGTTATATCATCTATTTCAAATATTTGTTTGTCTTTATTTGTTTTCACATGATGCAGTAGCTCAGCCTTGGTGTGGAGTGGGTTGTGAGGGAGGTTGTTATCAACAAGCCACTTCACTATATCTTGTTTCCGTGTAGTAATCATTGGTGCTTTATTTAGGATTTTGCAGTGATATGATGCGTTGTCCAGTATTATCAATGAGTGGGGCGGAATGTTGGGTAGCAGCTGGTTCTTGAACCATGTCAGGAAATTTTCATGATTCATAGAGTTCTGATAATCCCCCTTGTTTCCTTTTGGAGATTTAAACATCAATAATCCTTCATGCATGAACCCATCCACTCCTCCAGCGTGCAAAATAATTAATCTTGCTCCTTTCCCAGTTTTTACTTTGGGACCAAGTTTCCCATCAGAGCTGGTCCAGCATTTGTCAACACATTCGTTTTGATTGACCCAAGTTTCATCAGTGTATATTTCTGCGTGAGTTACTGTATTGTCTGTTCTCCTTTATCTTCCTTAGATATCTGCACCGTGTCGCAACAATATCATGTCTTTTCTAAACGGAAAGCCCATCTTTTTAAAAAGGCTACTAGACTAGGCAGGATCTGAGCTGGTACCTCGGAATAAGTGGAAAGGGGGAAAGTGGCTGACTCACAACGCTGTCAGGCGCATGACGTGGGAGTGGAGAGACAGACTCGACTTCGAATCCACGATCGACTCTTTTGAGGTGGTCTTTGTGAACTAGAGTTTCTCTGCCTGACTTAAGGTTGTGGAGTTTTACCTTACGGCCAGCCATAATTTCGGACACACGGTGAGGTCCGTCGAATAGTGGATCGAGCTTAGAGTGGCGGTCTTGGACTCTGGTGAACATGAAATCACCGACTTCGATTTTGTGCGGCTTAGCGTGCTGATGCTGTTTATTTAGCATAGATTCCTGAGAGTCTGCAAGGCTGTCACGGACGAAAATATGGATGCGTTAAAAAGCTGAGACACAATTCCTTACATAATCGTCAATGCAGTGTCACGTCTCTCTCTATTTTAATAGATGTCTAGGGGTATCTAAGAGCCAGTGACAAACTTATATTTATTATAAATCAAATCTCCCGAGTACTTAATAACAATGTGTGTCCGTCACAGTAATATATATATGGCTGAAATGCAGTGCCAAACACAGAAACCCAAAGTATACACAATACTTATAACACGTGGACTCCTCCTGTCCTCTGTTACCAAACTCCAACCAATGTATACTTCCTACCAATCTCCAACCAGTCACAACTCCAACCAAACACCACTCCAACCAAAGTATACCACTCCAACCAGTCACAACTCCAACCAAACACCACTCCAACCAGTCACAACTCCAACCAAAGTATACCTCACTTCTAGCACCAACCTAAACACATACCTTTGTTCCCCTACGTGGACCTCCACCACGTCTCAGGACCTTAGTCCTCGCCAACCAGACAACTTCCGCTTCTGTGACCCAGAGATTCCCGTGACCCCGCTCTTCTCCTTATGTATGACCTACCTGCTTTGTGACCTGGTGTGCCCTCACACAACTGTGTTCTTCCGCGCCTCCGCAGACTACATCTCACGTACGCCTACCCAACATTTCCTCCATACAATTACATATACATATCACTTATCTTATCTTACCTACTATATGTATAACTTAACCTACATAACAACTAATGTCCCCAACAAACCTTTACTAACCCCATACAACCTAATCTATACTTATACACTACATGGTACCCTGGTGACATCTCGCCCTGCATCCTTCCCGCCAAGATGCTAACATAAGCCTAATGCGGGACCCGCCATCTTCTTATAGCTTCTCAGTCATAGATCCACATGTCACATTCAAATACCATACTAATAATTATACACATCACTATAGCAGTAGAGCGGACGAGGCTCAGAGGAGAGGAACTCGTATGGGAGTTTCTTGTCCGAGCCATATAATATGAAATGCAGGGACTCGTTGAGAGAACACGCGACTAAGGGAATGTATTCATCCCATGAAGAGCTTGAACTGGCAATGAATCGTAATATATTGAGAATTTGACGGTTTGCTCTTTCAACTTTTCCGTTCGCCTGAGGGGAATATGGAATGATGTTACACTTTTTTATATGGAATGACTCGCAGACAGCTTTCAGCATGGCATTGTTGAATTTGGTGCCATTATCCGACAGTAGCACCTTAGGGAATGCATACCAGCAGATAACTTCATCTATCAGTGCTCGTGCAACTGAACGTGCAGATTTGTCCTTGAGAGGAACCAAGATACTGAATCGTGAAAAACTATCAATGCAAACGAGCAAGTAGTGGAAACCGTTCTCGGTCAAAGGAAGTTTTAACACGTCGACTGACAGACTGTCCCATGGCACATGAGGTATAGGGTAAGCGAGATTTAGAGATTCGTGGTGAAGAGAGGGGCGATGCTCAGCGCAAGAGGCACATAAGAGGCAGTGACGAGTGATATCTTTCCGCAGATAGAGTATAGTTAGCAAGCATGTCGGTCGCGGAGTCAATAGGACTGAACGCTAAGGAAACTAAGGATTATATCCTTAAGAAGCAGGCTGAAGCCGAGAAAGAGAGAAGTAAGGGAGAAAGAGAGAGAAGTGAGGGAAAAGGAGAAGGAAGCTCATGCACTGGTTATGCAACAGTTAGCTTCAGTAAGGGAGAAAGAGAGAGAGGAACATGAGATCCGCATAGCCCAGACCCGGCAAAATGAAGGAAATGGACGTCAAGGTCCTGCAGTAAGCGTACCCAAGTTAAAACTTGCTTCTTTCAAAGAGAGAGATAGAATCGAGATATTTATTGCTCGATTCGAAGAGGCAGCTGACGTCATGAATTACGACGCCGCTGCGAAGCGCTTACAATTCATGAGTCTTTTCGAAGGCAAGGCCCTAGAAGTAATACACCGCCTGGACGCACAGGCGCGTGATTATAAGGACATGAAGGACGCCTTGCTTGCGGCATTTGGAATGTCCGTTGTCGAGCTGAAAAAACAATTTTTTTTCGGTCACTCTAAAAGAGGATGAGACTGCCATTCAGTTTGCTGCTAGAATGAAAGGATATTTCAGTCAATGGCTTTCTAAGGATGGTGCTGAGGACACGGTAGAGGGGATTAAGGACTTATTTTTCAGGGCACAATTTATTAAATCTTGTCCAGAAGATTTAGTCACCAGAATGAAAATGGACAAGGTAAACACCTTGGACATTATGAAGGAGACGGCTAACTTCTATTTTGAGGCGTGTGGAAAAAGGAGAAAGCCCACAAAAAATGTCCAAACCGAGTCGCCGAGAACGGGAAAAACTGTGTCGACCACAGGTCAGGGTGCCGGGGCAGTCAGTCGGCCTATCCCGCCGCAAAGAAACAATTATGCGTATCAGCAGCGCTATAGACCAGAGAATTAAGGGCCGAGAGCACCCCAAGGTAACTACGCCAATAGGTGGAACAAGGGCGCGGCAGTAAGACATGAACCTTCGGATTATTTATTTTCACTGTGTTACACCTGCAATTTACACCACATATTTACCATGTACACCGTGTTTACATACAGGCACTACATAACCCTTGAAAATAAATGTGGTATGACTGCCGGAGACCGCCTTGCCAGACAACGACGCCGCGTTCAAGAGTTTTCCCTTAGTATGAAGGTTTAACGTAAATATGGGGTTTTTCCTCTTGAACGACCCGTCTGTCATCTGAGCTAAGGGTAGAGTGACATGCATCACAGGTATGATCGAGTGAGTGTCTGAGTTCTAATAGGATGCATGTGACTAGAGGCAGGTAGCTTATAAGTGCATGGCTAAGAAAAATGTCTGCAGCAGGATTTAAGTGGCAAATTTTTTCCTTGGAAAAATTTTCCAAAGGGGGCGGCGAAAGGGGCCTAACTGTATCCCTTCTCTTGGCTGCAGTGCGCGTCACCGCTGCAGCACCGATTCCGGACGCTACACTGCTAGGTAACTCTTCACTTTTGTCACGTACCTCTCTTTATATTTAATTTAGATGTCTAGGGGTATCTAAGAGCCAGTGACAAACTTATATTTATTTATTATAATCCAAATCTCCCGAGCACTTAATAACAATGTGTCCGTCACAGTAATATGTACATAGCTGATAATGTAGTGCCAAACACTAACTTCCAGTCTCAACTCCAACCAGTCTCAACTCCCAACCAGTCTCAACTCCAACCAATCTCAACTCCAACCAACACTACTCCAACCAGTCTACCTCACTTCCTACCACCAACCAAAACACATACCTTTGTTTTCACCACGTGGACCTCCACCACGTTACAGGACCTCAGCCCTCGCCAACCAGCCAAACCCCACCCCTGTGACCGAGAGAGAGAGAGAGATCGTGACCCCGCTCTCTTCCTTATATATGACCCACACCCTTTGTGACCTGGCTTGCCCTCATACAACTGTATACTTCCGCGCCTCCGCGGACTACACCTCACGTACGCCAACCCAACATTTCCCACACACAAGTACATAACACATCACCCATCTTATCTACCTACCACATGTATAACTCAACCTACATAACAACTAATGCCCCCAACAAACCTCTACTAACCCCATACAATCTAATCTATACTTATTTACTACATGGTACCCTGGTGACACCCGCGTCTCCCGCATCCTCCTCATCAAGATGCTAACACAAAGCATAAATGCAGGATCCGCCATTTTCTTACAGCTTCTCAATCAGATGCACATGTCACATTTAAGTACCATACTACATATTATTATATATATCACTACACTTCCCCTGAAATGACTGGGGTCTAACACCGCATCGGGCGTCTGGGTCACTGCATCTTTGCTTCGCCCATTAGTCACGCCGGGTGTGTTACCGATTACTAAATCGTAAAGCAGCGTCTCAAGCGTCACACCCGTGATCCAGCCTCAGTAAAACTGTGTTTTCACCTTCACACGTATCTCCGGTGCAAATATGGCAGTCCCATCTAGCAGCCACAACCTTCTCCTATGCCCTGTAAACTCATGTGTCCGGGCCAAATTATGCCTGAGGGTACATATAGTAGACCCATTGTCCCTCATCACCATCACCTTCCTATCTCCTACCATGCCCTGGCTCAGGTTCAACCGAGAATCATACCGATTCTCAGTTGCACCCGCTAGTCATTGCGGAGGTGGCCTGCTATAACCCTGACCGGCGTGGTGCATTGGTTGAGCATTATCGGCCTGTCTCCAATCACAATTACCATGCGGAGGCGAAGGTTCATGTCTTGCTGCCGCGCCCTTGTTTCACCTATTGGCGTAGTTACCTTGGGGCGCTCTCGGCCCGTAATTCTCTGGTCTATAGCGCTGCTGATACGCATAATTGTTTCTTTGCGGCGGGATAGGCCGACTGACTGCCCCGGCACCCTGACCTGTGGTCGACACAGTTTTTCCCATTCCCGGCGACTCGGTTTGGACATTTTTTGTGGGCTTTCTCCTTTTTCCACACGCCTCAAAATAGGAGTTAGCCGTCTCCTTCATAATGTTCAAGGTGTTTACCTTGTCCATTTTCATTCTGGTGACTAAATCTTCTAGACAAGATTTAATAAACTGTGCCCTGAAAAATAAGTCCCTCTACCATGTCCTCAGCACCATCCTTAGAAAGCCATTGACTGAAATATCCTTTCATTCTAGCAGCAAACTGAATGGCAGTCTCATCCTCTTTTAGAGTGACCGAAAAAAATTGTTTTTTCAGCTCGTCAACGGACATCCCAAATGCCACAAGCAAGGCGTCCTTCATGTCCTTATAATCACGCGCCTGTGCGTCCAGGCGGTGTATTACTTCTAGAGCCTTGCCTTCGAAAAGACTCATGAATTGTAAGCGCTTCGCAGCGGCGTCGTAATTCATGACGTCAGCTGCCTCTTCGAATCGAGCAATAAATATCTCGATTCTATCTCCCTCTTTGAAAGAAGTAAGTTTTAACTTGGGTACGCTTACTGCGGGACCTTGACGTCCATTTCCTTGATTTTGCCGGGTCTGGGCTACGCGGACCTCATGTTCCTCTCTCTTTCTCGTCGGGTCTGTCGGGTCAACCCGACTGGCCGATGCGGCCCAGGTCAGCTTGGGGCAGGAACTCCACCTGGCCTCACTTATTGAGTTGCCATACACCGCCATTTGGTGTCTTCTGCAAGACTTAATTTGTATAATATAACCTTAATCTAACATGCCCGTAAATACTATACATCATGCAGCTTTCCTAAACATCATGGAGTCATGCTCACCATGCAAATGTCTTCCAGCCTGCAATAATACCCCCAAGGATTGTAATCTAAGC
The DNA here is from genome assembly GCA_029783475.1 of Metacarcinus magister. Classification (NCBI taxonomy): domain Eukaryota; kingdom Metazoa; phylum Arthropoda; class Malacostraca; order Decapoda; family Cancridae; genus Metacarcinus; species Metacarcinus magister. The sequence goes on from JAPQNM010000045.1 coordinate 18,691,481, forward strand.
TGGAGCCTGGACTCGCGCCCAATCTGAATCCCGGGAGCTGATTGGTAGCGGCACGTCCTTTACCAATGACGTCAGAAGGGGGGGGGAGGTAAGCTCTCTGCCCCTTGTATGTATGGAAATTTCCTCCCACGCGACACTTCCCCCCGCCAGAAAGCATAGCTGTCTGGCGTCACGTGAGCAAAATCTCTAGAACCATGACAGTCACGCCTCACTACATAAGGAATGGTGATCTTAAATATGCCAAGATCACTTTGATAACCGTTTGAATCTATAAATATAGTGGTAGTGAGAGAATCTGTTGTTAGTGAGACCTGTTCTTAAAAAAAATTTAATCCCACCACTGCATAGGACCTCTCTCGCACCTTGGCCTGCACCAACTCGCACAGCCTAACATACAAAGTCGCCACTTCCTGTACTCCCTCTGAGTCTCAGTATACAGATACAATACTTATAATTACAATTATCACTACAGCACCTTCAGTCCCTGGTGGAGTCAGTGGCACATTTGGACCCTAAAGAAAGTTTCTAAGGCTTTTTTGACTGCTGTGATTCCACCTCACATCACATAGGACACCACTCCTGACACTGAATTTTCTACTCCTCCTTGCCCTTATAATCACCGCTCCAGTAATTAATCTACCTTTACTTAACTTCTATGCACCAAGCTGCTCATTTATTATGTATATATTTTGTGTATTGTAGAGTGCATATGTAGTTTTCATTTTATGTCTTGTCTCAGTTAGCTCATGAATTTTTTCCATTTATATACAGTGCTCCCTCCAGTTTTGTGGTAAATTGGTCGACATTGCAGGCCGCAAAACTCAAATTCGCAAAATTGGAATCATTAACCTTATGGTGATTTCATTCATATTTTTGCCCGTGTTTGAACAGAAATACATGTAATTATACATCCTACAATAAAGAAAAATACAGAAAAACATAAACATTGTCATTATCCATAGGAAATTTAATTTTGATTACCATTTTACTGTAACGCTAAATTGGAATATTGCAAAATTGGAGGGAGCACTGTATTAGTTTTTATTACTGCCACCCATTTCCATATATTTCTTGGACTTTTGACATCTCAGTTTCCTGCATAGTAATGTCACCTCCAATGAGTGTCCTTGTTTCCCCGGTATTTTTCTTTCTCTTTGAAATGGGGATATTTCATTGATTGGTGGCCAAGCTATGTAGGGAGCAGAGGCAATATGTATAACATTATTATATGTTTATTACCATGTGTATGTATAGGGTGCGCACATTTGTATTATTGTGGTGTATGGCATCTGTGAAGACCTGGCAACCGTGACCAACCCACGCTGACCTGGCACCAGTGGCCATATATTTTGAGAGGGCAAGGTCATCTTTGTGTCGTCCTCCTGTCCAGCGCTGATTATACCCAAATAAACCCACACCACCTCTGGAGAGTCTTCATTATCCTCGCCATGCTACCCTGCTCCCTTTTACATATATATACATATATATATATATATATATATATATATGAAAAGATATTCTTCCATGTACTAGTGGATAAATCTATGTAAAGGAAATGTCCATAATTTTAAATTACTTGAATGATTTTTCATGATCAGTTGTAAAAATCTAATAAAGAAAGCTTGAATATTTATATTTATATATATATATATATATATATATATATATATATATATATATATATATATATATATATATATATATCTATATATTTTCTTTTTTCTTTTTTTTCTTTTTTCTTTTTTCTTTAAAAACTTTAAAAACTTTAAACTTTAATGCCCTATGGTCCTTGATACTTGTTTTATTATTCAATTCAATTCTTTACATGGACAGAGGCAGCATCTGAGATGGGGGAAAAAATTATTGAGAGGATACAGAATAAGTAATTAACAAGCTGATTTAGAAAAATAATGTGATCTGTAGTTTCCAGGAAAGATTTTATTGAAGGACAGACCAAGAATGCCGTGAATAGAAGATGTTTAGTAGAAAAGAGTGAATAATTGTCTGAAAGGTTTTGTCTAATAGATAAGAGGAAGACTAATGCTATTGAGGTTCTCCTTGCCCATTCAGAAACTATAAATTTTATAATGATATTAAATTAGGCACACTATGGCATATGTATATTAGTTTGTCATATAATGAACGTTGAGAAAGGGTTAACTGCAAAATTGTGTTGAAAAATGCGTGGTAGACACCAGTATAGAAGTAGGTAGGACACTGAAGTCAAGTGAGGTAACTGATGAACTATAAATGATTGGGTGATAGAATGGAACCCTATGGAATAGTGACCACCTACTTTTTATTACATCAGGAGCCCCACAATTGGTACTCCTGGTTTCTCGTACGTCCCTCATCTTTCCAGATACAGTAGAATTTCCCATCTAATGCATTTGGATCTAACGAATTCGTATCTAAGCTCTACCCCACCTCCAATCTAACGATCCAAAATTCATATTTAACGGCAATTATTCCTTGTCTCAGTCTTCCATGTTTTGATGCCACTTTCCGTACAATGTAATCCAGTTATCAATCTCACATCCAATTGTAAATCAATACTATTTTTAAATCTATGTTCACTTCAACATGAGCACCAACTTATGAAATTCACAAACTCTCTCCTAATCTTCCACTCATACAATATGAATTTAAGATATTCAACAAGGTATACCATTACCAATTACCATACTTGCTGCTACAAAGACTGAATTGCATATAATTTTCCAACTACTGCTCAAATATTTTATATTCAATATGATCCCTTCATCACAAATGTTTATATCATTCATGATTTTACAGAAGCCTTTCTTTTTTTGCTTACCTTGCTTTTATTTTACCAACCTTCAATATTATCAGTTGATATGTTTTTGTACATTTGCAATTTTATGTAATTTGTCTGTAATTCTATAGTTACACAAGTTAACATATTTGTTCTGTGACTTGTAACACCTCACAACATGTATTCCTTTTTTCCTAACCATACAATGGGAAAGTTTTGGATTTGACAGAATACCAAGTTACGGTGTAGTTTTGAGTAGAATTACAGTAGAACCTCCTTACTTTGGATTATTGTGGACAAGTCCTTTCCATGAGTGTTGAAAATCAAGATGAAAAGGAGGGTGTAGCTGCTCATTTTTTATTGACATCACTACAAATCAAAACAAATAAGTTTCTTGTATATATAAGATGTATACATGCTTCTATAAACATATAGCCATTCATTAATATGCAATGTGTGTGTATTTACCTAGTTGTAGTATACAGGGACTGAGCTACACTCATGTGTTCCTGTCTCTGTATCTATATTTGTCTAGTTTTTCCTTCAGTTGATGTACATTCTTGGCCATTATCACCTCTTCCTTCAGTCCATTCCAAGTGTATGTGTGTGAGTCGTGACTCAAGATTCATTTCAATCTGACGAGTTAGAAGGGCTGTTCAAGGCTAACAAAGAAATGCTGCCCATTAAAGAAGAATCCGAAGCAATTACAGTAGAGATTATACCAGATAATTATGATGCCTACACATCAGATCAAGAGGCGGCCATTGTTAATGAAGTTCTAGGTAAGACAAACAAACAAATGCCCCACAATACAGACAATACGAGATTGATCAACAAAGCAACAATCTTTCATTGCGATGGCCAAAAGAAAAAGGTGAACAAGTTGAAGAAGGTAATGAAGCGTTGCACACCTGTTAAGACAACGAACACAAGGACTCCAAGCATGCAAACAATGAAGCCGACCATGATTCAGATTATGATGATGACATCAACGTTATTCTTTCGTCCATCGCAGAGCAACACAAGTTTGCCAAGGGTGCGTCCCACATCGCCAAGCTTCAGAAAGTGTTGGACAAGTTTGGTTTAGGGGATGTCATGAAGAAGTACTATGTGCTCAACTACAGGGATGTGTGGGCACTGGCTGCCGGAGGACAGTACCAAGGTTTTGTAGGAAGAGGCAACAGGCTCTGGAACTGGCAAGGGATGGAACAAAGGAAGTGGCAATGAAAGGGGAACAGGACATGGAATGTTCAGGGGAAGAGGAAGGGGACTGGGAATGTATCGAGGACGAGGACTGGAAATGAGAAGGGGAAGAATAGCGCAGATGGGAAGAGGAAGGGGACTGGAAATGGCCTGAGGACATGGAACAGGAATAGCAAGAGGAAAGGGGACTGGAATGACAAGGTGGAAGGGATATGGAAGAGGAAGGTGGTGTGGATAGACAAGAGGATACTCAGGAAGAGGAAGAGGATCAAACAATGGATATTGAACAGAATGAAGAAGCAAAGAGAAACAATAAATTCCTGATATAGATTATTTAATGCTTTTCAATGATTTGTGAAATAGAAATGTGTAAGGATTTTGCTATGGATTTTGAAAACTATGTTTAAAAATATAAATGAAAATTAAAAACATACATTATATTCAATAAAAAAAAGTTATACTGATCATGTTATTATTGTCATTATATTCAATAAAAAAATGTTATACTGATCATGTTATTATTGTCCAACATATGTTAATAGTGTTCTTGTCTCAAAATGGAGATATTTTTTTGTATGTTATAACTTGTAATTATTGTTAATAAATGTATGAAATATATTTTTACTTATCATTATCCAGCCTTGCCATGGTACATTTCTTATCCTTCACAAAACCTTGCCCTATGATCACTATTATTATCCAGCCTTGCCACGGTGCAACCCTTTTCTCTCACTATTAATAGTGCCTCGTCATTTGACCTCGTTGCTGCACCTCAAATTCAGCTAATTAACAGTACCCCGCCAGACCATTACCTCATTTAACAATGTGTGCATGCACATACACAGACACACACATGCACTAACATATGTGAGCATGGCAGGGAAATGTGTTTGTACATATGCATTCACACCTGCACCAACATAAGTGAACACATTCACATGTATGCACTTGTATGTGCATTAATGTGTGGGCACCTGCCTACAGCCACGTGAATGTGTAAATGTGGAAAATATAAGGTGTAGTCAAATGATGTTTTAATTTACAATATCCTTGTCTAAATATTGCTCGGAAAATAACTAGCGAGTGACATTGGTAGTATGTATAAAGATCTTGCCGTGCTTCTTGATCAATGTAATTTTCATTTGTGCATCCCTCACTAGTTTCTGTCTGTATAGCTTTCAATGTAGTGTGCTGTGCTGTAGCCATCTGTGGTGTTGAAATGGTATGAGATATGGGTAGTTTTTGATAGTTGGTCATGTGAATCAAAGTATGAATAGTTATGCTGTTACATAATGCTTCAGTAGTTGTTATGAAGGAACATTTTGCATAAGCCATCCTTGCTGATTCAGACAAAGAGAAAATCAGTTTAGATGCTCAAGGGAATTAAGAATATATGAATTCCAAAATAGGAAAGTTTTATTATACAGTATATGTTTCAGTATGTTTCATATTAAAAATTCTAGTTATGCATGGTACAGTTGCCTAAGATAGATATATATCATCTTTATGATAAGTAAAACATATTATCCAGTAAACTTTTTAAAGAATATATGTGCACATAGATTTTATAGAATCACTTCCATTTGTATGACTCATACTATTGAAATATTTATGGTAAGCTTACAGTGAAATGTATACGTGTCGGCTTTTTTACATTTGGTATAGTTTTACATTGGGTATGGCTTGGGGCTTTCAATTATATAAAAAAATAATATTCTAAAATAGTTTTCTAGGGCATTTTCAAAGTAAAATGGTAGTTTATATTTCCATATGTTTGTGCTACATACATCAAGCATGGTTCAGATTTGCCATGCATTATTCATATTCAAAAGTAGCTTTTTCCATGCGTAATGTAAATTATTGTTTAATTGATTAGGGATGTTCAATAATTTAAGCATTTTAGGATTATTTTATTGGTTATGGATTATTCTATTTGTACTATTCCCCTCCTCCTCCTGTTTTCTCTCCACATTTCATTCTATTTATCGTGCTCCTAATGCTTTTCCTCCTGTTTCACTATATAATCCCATCTCACCACTGAACCCCAACACTCCACCCTTTACCCATTCAACTTTGGGCCCTGCTCCATGTTTCACTGTCTAATCCCTTTTCACTACAGAACCTTAAAACTTGATCATCTCTCAAACTTCGACCTTAGCTTACCGCACACATCATATATGTGTACCTGAAAGTTGTTCCTTCACTTCCCCTTCAAAGTCTATCTTTGATCCTGCTTCTTTTATGTTTTCCTGGACTTCTGTCCTTCTTCCTTCCAAGAAAACCTCTATTCCTGATGTATCTCCCACTCTCTCTCCTGGTGAGACTATATTGGACATTGAATTGAACGTTTAAGAAAAAATTGATAAGCACATCATCAGTTCTCCAAATTGAGTATTTATTCCAACATAAAGACGTTTTTATTATTTAGTGGTTGTAATTGCCATTGATTACATTCACCCACCACTCCTTCCAGCTGTGGCTGGAAGATATTATAGATATAATATAGTAGTAGAGTGTAGCCACACGGACAGTCTCGTTAGGTCCAGTAGGGCTGTTGCTGTCTGTTCTCTCTTTGTACTTGTCAATCTCCACCCTCTCCATCTATCCACCCTATATCTTACCTCCCTTCCCTTACTTTCTTCTCTACCTCTTCCCCTCTACCCTTTGTTACATCTAATGTGAAATTTTCCCTTGACCTTCTGTTATCCACAGATTGCACTTGCAATTTTCTTTCATCTCTTACATCTCTCTCCAAATGTTCACTCCCCAAACCTTGCTTTCTGCCAGTCGGACATTATTCTTACTTCCTTATGTCCCAGCTCTGATTTTTTACTCATGATTGTAGCTTCTCTATTCCCATCATCATCTTGCCCTGTTGAATTCTTGATTATTGCGATGTCCATCCTTTGTTAGAATATCCAGTCTTTTCACTCCAATAAACATGACCTCCATTCCTTTCTCTATAAACATTAAGACTTTTTTCTAGCACAACCTCACATACCAAGCCTTGACTACGGTTTTTTTTTAATATTGAAATTACTAATCCTTGTACTCTGATGATCTTAGTAACTTCTCCCACTCCTGTTACTGTCACCTTCCCATGCATCACCCTGTCACTGTGCCTGCCTTGCCTTACCATTTACTTTTGCCCTGCCATAGCATCACATAACCTCTATTGTCTGGGACTTCTTCCTTTTTTTTTTTTCTTTTGTTCTCATTAACACTCGCTCATTGTGTAATTTTAAGAATATCTTTTATCTTTAGTGCAATTTGTATAAGGATATTTTTATGCCATATGTTTCCCATGTTGATACAAGCACAGTATTAATAAATGTAATGTAATAAGAAACTATCTTGTGATAAATATCTATAAGTTTAAGTTTTATACTTTTTTAAATAATTATATCAATCCCATGTATGAATTTGCTTCTCAATGGTTTGCGAGTTTATATATATTTTTTTATGATCAGTGTGATATAGAGTTCAGGATTTATGTTTCATATATTGCCGCCATTTGAAATTTCAAGGTTAATAAAAGTAAACCCCAATACATCAGCTTTATTGGAGGGAAACCATGCCCTGATCTTAACCTTTGACCTTGACCTTTAAAAAATTAATGGAGTTGAGCATAGGGTAAGAGATCATGTTATTGAAGTTTTGCCAAAGGTCAACATGTCATCTAAAAGGAATACCATTGGCAACGTGAAGTTTTGCCTGACCTTTACCTTAACCTTTTGAAATTTAATGGAGTGGAGCTTTATGGTAGGGGGTCATGTTGAAGTTTTGTTTTATGATGTTATAATGCATGATGTTGTCAGGAAGTTTATAACATACCAACAAACATCAAACAAACAAAAGTGAAAATATAACCGTACTCATCTTCATTGGCGAAGGTAACTACACAATGTGACCCTCCTACATTGCCAAGCCTGTTGTTGCTTCAGGACTAGAGATTGTGGTCCGATGCAGTGATACCTTGGACTTCTGTCTCTAGTCCTACCAATTTTTGCTTGGCCTTTTCCTTTTTTCTAGCTTTATTTCCCCTTATTTCAGCTGACTTTTCTTTCTTACCTCCCACTATCCCCTTCTTTTCCTAAAGTATGAGAGCCGTGCTGAGAGGATGAGAGGCTAACTACGAGCTAGTCATGAACGGCCTGAGGGTGCCATGGGCATGGTATACCCTCCCTCTTTCATTGCCCTTACTCCCAAAGGGGGTTATGGGGACCAATTACATCCCTCACTTACATTCGGCTCACCATGGCCAGTTATGAAAACTCAAAATTAACAGTTGCATTGGGGAATGCACCTCAAAAAATTTGTCCCTTAGACTTCCCTGACTTTGGCAAGAACACGCCTCTAATCACAGCTCTCTGTGGGCCGCCTCAAGGTGAAAAGGCCCACATTACTCTTGAAGTGATAATAAAAAGCAAGCAAGCCACAACTCTGAAAACTCCCCTAACCGTCCACTTGTAAACCCCCTCGTGCCTTCCACCTCCTCTTCTACTTGTTTCTGTAACACCAACACCAACCCCTCCTCCTACTATTATAACCACCTTAGAACCATATATACCCCCAAAACTTAAAACCACTCGCCAACCCTCTACTCTGACCCCTCTCTTCTACAACACGGACTGTCTCCTCCTCATCTCATCCTCGTCCACGCCCATCCGCTACCACTAATCACCTTCTTTTATCCAGCCTCTTTGGTCCTCGGCAATGGAACAAATACTTTTATATCCCTGCTCATGTTCCCTACACAGAAAACACTTTACAATTTCAAAAATGCATCCAGATAGGTTGTTAGGGATAACCTTCCTCACACAACCTGATAGATCTTGCCTAGTCATTATTAACTCAGAATCCCAAGCTGAAGCCATGCTTACCCTCAAAGACCTTGATGGGAAACCTTTCCCAGTGTCCTCTGATACCCAGCTGAACGCTCGTATTGGTACTTATCAAAGTAAAGCAAAGTGATGACCCACTAAAACCATTTAGTGGCTGTATGAACACTTGGGCACAGATAAGCCTTGCTTGTTTGGACATTGATTAAAGCAGATGGTGTAGAGTAATGTTGATATTGCTTTAATCTGGGTGGGTACACATATCATTTACATTCAGTTCTTCTTTGTTCTGCTAAATGCCATGTGGATCTATAGGTCTTGGCTGGCAGCAGATGAGTGTTTTTTCAATTTCATCTGTAGTCTCTCAACTGCCTCACTTGTATTCACTTCATTTTAGGATACTATTACAGCATGACTTTATGTGTATCATTATGAATTGCTAATCAAAATAAAGTAATAGAAAGCTTGAAGAATGTTGTCAGCATAAAATGTGTGCTACTTATAGTCTGAGTAAAATGTTTGCTGATCCTTGAGAAAATTAATCAATTCATCTGCATCTCTGTAATTTTCTTTTAAACTCGTATATCAAAATATCTTCACTTCTATATGTTTCATGATGCTCTTGCTCAGGTATTTGTATTTTTGTGAAATATTCTTCCATCAAGTTAAAAAATCTCCTCTGTAGTTCCGGTTTATTTCCATCAGTGCGCTGCTCATAACTCATGATGACAGTGGTGGTGGTGCTGCTCAGAGATTTCAGAGTGGAAACAAGAGGCTCCAGGGACTGGAAAAGGAAAAATATCATTAAGGTTCTACTCACTATCCAATTACTTTCAGCCTGTTTATTGGTAAAACTGATCCACCAGGAAAGCCCTTCCTCTTTATTCTCTCCTACGAAAAGACAGGATACAGAAAGGGTTGTAGGAATAAAGCCTTCCTGAACTCTAAGGCTAGTGTAATGGGCTCAAATACATTACATACAAGTTTGGACCTATGCTTACCAAGCAGACATTGCAACTAAGATGACATCAAGTTAATTGAATAAGGCCATATATAACAAGGAACACCTTCATCATAATGTTAAAAGTCCAAGGATCACCAACCTCTTCATAATAAATACAGTCTGCCAGGAGGATGACATCAGGTATTTTAATTGCTTGTATTTGTTGAGTGTTGCCCCAGGTCAGTTGTTGCACCTCTAACACACCATTGCCATTGGACAGGTTCTGTTTGCGATTAATCTCCAGCAATGGCAGCAGCTCAGGCAAGTCAGTTAAGGTCACATGGGAGGCCCTGAAACAAAATTTGTGATTAAACCGAGCCAGAAGAAAGCTACCTCTATCCACAATAGCATCGCTCATACTCATGGTGGATCTGGATGGAGAAATATTTTATTTAAGGTGATTGCAAGCTAAGAGTTGTTGATGCTGGTGTTAAGTGTCTAACTGTAGTGATATAGAGCATATAGGCTAACAGACTGTGCTTGATCATGAGCGATCACTTACACCATAGCTGGGAAAAGTCTCTTGCCTTGTTTCTGCTACATCAAGAGACTGAATCCCTCATCAATGTTAGTATATTTCTTGCCACTCACATAAGGTTTTCAAGCATTTAACAAATCAAGTTATTACATAACCAACTACAAAGTACTAAAATGCTGCTTATAAAACTTGGCCCATACATAGTTTCAAAAACTAAATGCAGCTCCTTGGCTTAAACATGCCTCTCAAAATACTACTTCATGTCACTTCCCATACAAGTACCAGACATATTTGCCACTTAGCAATTATCTAAACTGCAAAACACTTATAATCATCCTTTTTTTTCAGTTAAAATACAGAAATGCATTAAGTTAAAAAACAGATACTTGATGTACTATTTATCAGCAGACAATATTCACATCCTCTTAGCACTGAAGTGAGTGTTGTTCAGATTGAAGGAAAGGAGAGAAGGGCAAAAACAACAACCTAGGATTAAACAATGTGCAGAAATTCAGAAATGTAGGGGTAGCTACATCAAAATATATCAGTAAATGTTAATTAAGAAGCACTAATTCCTCCCATTGCTAATATTTACCATAATTAACAAGATTTACGGTTATGATAATTGTGATTCACCAAAGATATAAACAACTATACATAACAAATATTAGGTAACTGATGGACATACCCAAAGAGAACTGCAGCAAGACCAACACATCCAGTGCCACCTCCTAACTCAACCACTCTTGACCCTTCTAGGAATTTTCTTTTACCTGCTGAAAAAAAATAACATGTAAGTGGCAAGAACCTATAGTATACTGATGTGGATTTATGTTAGCACTCTTGCTGGAAGTCACACTTATTTGCATAACTTTAGATTTTAATGGTAAAACTAAGCAGTCACCATTGCCCAAATTATGTATTATCTGTCCACCGTTTTTATCACCAAAGTATTCTAAATTGCTTTATATATAAATCCTTTAAAATGAGCAATAAAGCTGTCGTGTCTTTGAAGAACCACAAAAGCAACTATAACACTTAAATAAAATCACAAGCACATTTACCATAATACTAAATTATGAAAATATTTTTAACTTGAAACATAAATAAAACCCTAGAAAGTGCATACTGGTCCATTTTATATTTTACTAGGTATTAAGCCATCTTTATAAAGCTGAAGTACATATGTTAGGTATACTAACTACCTTTTTCTCGCACTTCCAAATACTTAGCTAGGACGATGGCAGCATCCCACACAACACACCCGACATCCCCTTCTACTTCTTGGCTCAGGTGAAGGCTTCCACCCACAGATTCAAACTCTATCTCTCTGGTGAACATGTTTTGTCTATGAGCCTCTTCAAGCTGCGAATGAGTTCAGTCGGTAATTAAGTTGACGTTTGGTGTAGAAGAGATTTTCGTAGTGAAGCATCATTTTCAAATATTAAAGATGTTTGCAGCATTTCTTTTTTTCCTAGCATGAGTTGTCCTTTTAAAGTTTTATTTGAAGAAGACACCTACATCATTCATATATTTGCCCAACATCAAAATCTAGAATCAGCTGTATTTTCTATTTTGATCTTGAAGTTATGATCTTGATCAAGGTATGGTGTAATGGGATTGAGTAAGCTGAAGACAGATATAACAAAATTTACTCTTTAATGGTTCAGAGAGAAAGAGGTCCCAATGTATATAAAGTGGTGATCTTCTTTTCCAAGTTAGGGCACAGTGTATGATCTGCAAGGAACTACAGAATAATATATGGTCAGAGTCCCGCACCCGCAGCAAAATGTGTCAGATGTGTGACATGGGACAGGATGAAACAATGAACATGTAATACTGGAATATGAGAAGCATGACAGTGATAGAAAGAAAATGATGCATGTGATTCTGACTGAAATGAGATATGAAATTAATAAAGTGGTTGGAAGAACTGGAAGCCGTAGAAGGGAATAGATGGTGGTGCTGTTGGTATTACGAAGGGAGACGAGTGATTTCCTTGAGAAAATGTGGTATGTAAGATCTAGGAACTAGAAAGTGTATATAGAATACGTTGTTTCTTTTTCTGTATTGTTTTTTCTTTTTTTCCCCTCACAGAAGCTGCCGCTACAAATTCCTGTAGGGGCTGTAGGGAACTACAAGTCACCTGAGGAATCAAGATCAAGACCACGATAACGTGGTTTGAAGTGGCCCAAAAAACCTAAAGTTTTCGGTAAAGTTTTACTTGTTTTCCACCTCACCTGCGCCTTCCTCAGGAAGACCGGTCAGCTACCACGCTTGTGATCACCTCGCAGGACACCACCAGGGCGAATAGGGTCTAATAGATCGTCACAGCCCTAAACACCACCACCAACAACAACAAACTAAAGTTTTCCATCTTGGACTCTGTCACATGTCAGGCAAGTGTAGCGGCATATATCTATGGTGTCATTTGGTTTGTCTACCTTATACTCATCATTGAACATTTCCAATCTTCCAAAATGATATCCTAATCTACTATGATTGATTAGTAACAAAAAAAAAACAGTCTTAGACATAAGAGGGTAAGGATTCGTTTCTTGAACCATTCACTCTTTTACCGAATATTAACCACTACCTATATTGTAGAAAAGCTTTGGACGCATTACCTCATGTAAGACTTTAGTAAGCTTGTAACGTATGAAGTTGTCGATGAAAGTTTGGGTAAATATGTCTTGGTGGTCTACCACCGATTTCGGAGACAAACAGATTTTTTCTTTAACAGGATTTTATGGATTTGTAATTAATTCACTATCTGAAACCTTCACAGATATGTTGAGTACTTTATATATATTATGTAGGACTTCATATCTATATCAATATCGTTCGAGCAGTAGTTATGCTGAAATACCAAAAGGTATTATTTTACATCTTCACCTGAATGATTTGAGGGTTATATATTTGGCAGTGCTTACAGGTACAGCAGCCGTACGAATAGGGGATGACAACGGGGTATGGCTGCCATATCTGTAAGTACTTATAGGCACAGCTTACAGGTACAGCAGCCGTACCTGTAAGTGCTCGCTTATAGATACTGCACGTGCCTAACCGTACCTAACCAGACCTAATCTAACCATAATCTAACATAAGCCATATCTTCATAGTGCTCGGTTATAGATGCAGCACGTGCCTAACTTTTGGGTAAAAAGCTTATATAACCGAACCAAACCGTACCTAACCAAACTTAACATAACTTGAAAGATGCTTTACCAGGTAAATAATAAGGCACAGGCTGTAGGAATAGTGGATTATTCTGTTGATAACTTTCTAAGTGTTTTTGAAACTTCGTACAATGAAAATGTCAAATTTAATGCGAACACGGTGGGTGACGCCGGCGCATGCCGTACGAATAGTTTGGGTCAGTTTACAAACGTGGTGCTCGATTTAGTTCAGTAAAACACATCACTCTTAAATTACTAGAGATTGTATGAAGCGTTAGGATATTTTACATGGCTTGCTATATAAGGATTACAAATTTATGGGATAATCATTGTGTGTTAGCTTAGGTCAGATTGTAAATGTGGCATTCAATTTAGTTAAGAGAAACACATCACTTTTAGATTACCAGAAACTGTATGTGGCATTAGGAGATTGTGCATGATGTGCAATATGAGAATTTCAAATTAGTGGGGCAGTTGTTGTATTTTATATTGGTTCAGGTTAAAAACTTGGCGTTCTGTTTAGTTATAAAAAAATGCATCTCTGACAAATTGCCAGAGACTGTTCTTCTGGACCACTTCATTATATGTCTTCTTTGTTCCACTACCTCTACCTGCTAATGCTACCTGGATTGTTATGGAATCTATAATTACTTCTTTTTTTATTGTCACACAGATAAAGATGGCAGACATTCTTAGGATCAGTGGCTCACTACTCAGTGAATCTGGCTTGCCAAGTTCGCAGGTGATGAAGTTGTTAAATGCTGATTTTAGTACCACAGATGATGTTAAGGACATGAAACCTTTTGAGCTGAGTCAAGGTAAATGAATTTCATTATTATTATTTCTGTGTATATATATATATATATATATATATATATATATATATATATATATATATATATATATATATATATGTGTGTGTGTGTGTGTGTGTGTATATATATATATATATATATATATATATATATATATATATATATATATATATATATATATATATATGTATGTATATACACATACACACACATATACATATATACAAATGTGTGTGTGTGTGTGTGTATAAAAACATAACATAAGAAAATAAGGAGGTTGCAAAAGGCCAGTTGATCTATACAAGATAGCTCCTGTGCAGCTAACACTTATCATCTGTTTTCTTCATCTTATTGCGTTTTATTTATTGTTGTTTTCTTCAGCCTCAGGATTAAGTTTGAAGCAGAGTGTGGAAGTGTTGAGGATGGCTGCCAACAAACAGCAACCTAACCCAGTTGATATGCTGCAGATGTTTCAGGTAAACATTTATAGAATGAATTGCTTATCGGGATAGTATTTTCAAATGCACACAACACAAAAACTCTGGCCTATGATCTCATATTATTTGCTTATAAAGTGAATAAGGTGAGTAATATTATTTTGTAGTTTTGGTGTTCTGTTATGATGACATGTGAGGGCAAAAATCCTAGGGTATGTGTGTGTCATGCTTACTGTGTGACGGAAGTGTGTGAGAAGTATTTGGTGAAAGATAAGGATTTGTTTTGTCAATTAATGGATATAGAGAATGCATATGGTAGAATTAATAAGGAGAAGAAATGGACTTTTGAAATTATATAGGGTAGGTGATTAATTTTTGAAAGCAGTGAGAAGTGTTTACGTGAATAGTAAGCAGAACATGTGTTAGAGTTGGAAATGGAGTGAATGATTGGTTTCTTGTTTGAGTAGGACTGCATCAGAGATCTTTGATGTTGCCTTGGTTGTTTGATGTTTATATGGATGGTGTTGTTAGGGAGGTAAATGCAAGAATGCTAAAGGTTTTTGAGTTAGTTAAATGCTGATGGTAGAGTGAGGAATCTGAATCGGCTGTTGTTTGCAGATGATACTGCATTTGTGGGTTATTCAGAAGAGAGATTGAGACAGCTGGTAGAGTCGTCTAGAAGGATGTGTAAAAGGAGGAAATTAAGAGAAAAATAATTAAGTGTTTGAGAAGAGTAGATGGTAGGAGGATAAATGTTATTTTGAATGGTGAGTTGCTTGAGGTAGACAAATTGTAGGTTTCGTAGCTTTATGCAATGTTGTGTTTCTGCAATATTACTATTAAGTAATGGAGTTATAGGAACACAGTTTAAGTTTTCTATTAAATTTAATTTAATTAGTAACACTTTAGTGCATCATAAGTTTCAGTTTTCATTATGTTGCAACAGAGCACTCCAGAGGTGCCACACCAAACCCGCCACCTTTAGGCTTTAGGTGGATGCAAATGACTATAGAAATTAAAATCTCTTCTTTTGTTTTGTTTGAATAATTAGAATTGTTGTGGCATTACAGACGCTTTAGGTTTTCTATAGCATTGATTTTAGCTGCAGTGCTAAACTTGCTGTAATGTAGTCACTAGTATTTTCTGGAATTTTCTTTAATTGTTTTCTGCTGCTATAGATGTTTATTGTGCTTTTATTGCAAATGGACTAGGGTGTAACTGTTGTTAATTTTGTGATTTTGTTGAAAAGTATTTAGAGCATTCATTGTACTGTTGCAGGAAGGGAGTGAGTTACCACAAATAGTGACCTTTTGTAAGGCTCTCGATACACTTCTGGGAGGAGGCATACCACTGCAAGCTATTACTGAGGTGTCAGGAACACCTGGTGTGGGAAAAACACAAGTATGGTAGGATACCCAGCTGTTATTAAGGAATGAAGATTTGATAAAGAATAGTAGATGACCAGCACAGTGTTATATTTGGTAGTTCTAGAGTGTTAGATATCTAAATCTTTTGGGTTTAGCAGTACACTTGTGTTGTACAAATGTCAACTGACTCCTTGATGATTGGGTAATTTAACTTGTGTTCAAGATTTTTCTGTAACCATCAGTTACAGTACAATACATGCACATAGTAAGAAGGTTAAACATACTTGTTTACATATCTGAAGAGGTACCATAGAATATTTTTTGGTGGATGGCATCTGAAGACACTTGCATCCATTCCTATTTTCCCTCATTAGGTTGATAGAGAGAAAGGAGACATTGCATTGTTGTGTGATGTGCATAGAACTTTGAACTACATCCAGGATCTTTTCTCTGTCTTTGATTTGCTTTACTTTTGCTTTCAGTTGTACTAGTTGCACGAGCATGCTGGGTGCCAGTTGGATGGGAATTTGGTGTATCTTGTCAAATTTTTTGTCTTTAATTCACTGGGTGCTGGAGACTTCAGTGGTGGGAATTTTTCATTAGAAATGAAAAATATACTAATCACCTTGTTTGGAGGAGAAAACAATGTTATTACTTTTGAAATCCTCTCCTAGTTTACTTTCGGGTGAAAATGGGTTTCTGTAGATCAATATTTGATTGGTGAAATTGGATGTGTTGCATTTGTAGACTTTCATACTAATAAAAAAAAGTTTTGTTCATATGGGTTATAAGGTTTCTCTAACACTGCTTGCATTGCTTGTATGATGGATTGAGATGACTAAGAAGGTGTGTATGATTAAAATGTTACTGAATGTAAGAGGAAGGCTCCTGTTAAGTGTGACTATATATGGTTATATTTGTTAGAGTGTTAGGACCAGAGTGCAAAAATGAAGTGAGTAGATAGAAAGAAATGAGATAAATTTGCAATGGTCATCTTGCTGAGGAACCTCCAAAAAACAGGCATTATGATAGATTATATTGGAGTCATTGTTTTGCTGTTTCATTCCTGTCTTTCACTTTATTTTAATAGTTTACAGAAAATAGGGATTCATTGTTTTGCAGTTTTGTTACTTTCACTTTGTTAATAATTTGTAGGTCATGGGATTCATTGTGTTGCTATTTTGTTACTGTCTTACTTTATTTTGATAGTTTGCAGAACATAGGATTCATTGTTTTTTATGTTTTGTTCCTATCTTTCACTTTGTTTTAATAGTTTGCAGGCTTGTGTGTCTGTACAACTTCCCAACAATGTCGGTGGTGTTGGTGGAGAAGCAGTGTATGTGGACACTGAAGGGAGTTTCACTATTGGGAGACTTAAAGGTAAATGTATATTCTTAATACTGTATTATGTAGTAGATATCATAGAGGCTGACTATATATTTTGTCACATGATGGCAGTTCACCTTGCCCGTGGTTTTGACTATTAGTCTTTTATACCTTCCTTAGGATCTTATGGCATGTCTTCCTTGGTCTGCCCACTTGCACTCTACTTTTTACTTTAAAATATCTAATATGATTCATGAAGTTATTCTCATTAATATTAATATGATATTAATGTCAGTGTATCATATTGTAACGAGTGTGTGTTTGCTTAATCACCCCAGCCCATACCTAAACAACACAAGTGGAAATATTTGTAACAAACAGCATTGGTTACTCTTCAAATGAGACATAAGTGTAACTGTATTTATTGTAATTGAGTGTAATGGTTTCTGTGATTGGTTCCAGATATGGCCTCCCATGCAGTCCATCATGTTCACACAATATGTGAAAAAGCTGAAGATGTTTCTGACTTCACTGTAGAGTCCATTATGAAGGGAGTACATTACTTCAGGTAAAGTAAAACATAAGAAAGATATATAGTACAAATACTTTATATATATATATATATATATATATATATATATATATATATATATATATATATATATATATATATATATATATATATATATATATATATATATATATATATATATATATATATATATATATATATATATATATATCTTCTTTTTTTTCTTTTTTCTTCTTCTTCTTTTCTTCTTCTTCTTCTTCTTCTTCTTCTCTCTTCTTCTTCTTCTTCTTCTTCTTCTTCTTCTTCTTCTTCTTCTTCTTCTTCTTCTTCTTCAAGAAACAAGTAACATCAACTTAGATAATTATCTGCAGTTATATTTTGTATTCTTTTACTCTTTGCTGATCTTCTAGTGACTAGCAGCTACAAAGTAGAGGGAGCATGTGGTTAAACCTGATATTACCTCAAAACAAACCAAACACTACAATGCGACAAATTGATAGAGATTAAAAATCTGTCTATCTATATACTAGGTTGTTATTCCCTAAAGGGGGATATCCAAGACAAGGCACGCCATGGCTTGTCGAGACATTACTCTCCCCTCTCCCTCTCCCTCTGCCCCTTGTCTTTTAGTAGGAGAGTATAAAGAGGAGGGGCTTCCCAGACCCCTCGTTCTGTCCCTTTTGTCGCCTCTTACGAACCACAGGGATTTCATTGTTAGAATTCTTGTATATCAAGAAATGCATTCCTGAGTTGCTAAAATCTTCTCAATTACTGCTGGAGTAATGAAGTAAAGAGAAAACATATAAGTACATACTAAACACTTCCTTGATAGATACGTACTTTTATGCACTGAACAGTGTATGAGTTAACTTAACAATAACAAACAGACATAGCTAGCTTATTTTGTAGATGTGCCAAAAGGCCAATGTTACACAGTTTATCTCTAGTATGTATTGTGAAAGAACACAATTTGTCGGCCACAATTTTTGGGCCAGCACTTAGTGGTCGCAGCTTCATGTCTTTATGCAATTTTATGAAAACACGAGGGTGAGGTTGAGGGTTAGATTTACAAGTACTTTCTTTCTCTAAATTGAGATTATAAGCATCCATGTCTTGCAAGGGCATAACATAATGGTGAGTGATTGGCTGTATTGTTCTGTTCATTTACCAATCTTCTCCCATTTTACCGTTTCTTGCCTTACACTTTCCTTTACTGCTTAGTGAGTAAGATGGAGATGTGATAATGTTAATGATAATTTTCTAGAAAGCTCATAGGTCATATTCTCATTGTTGTAGGACTATGATACATATACCGTATTGAAAATTACATTTGAGTACTGCATATTATAAGCTTATTGGTTTCAGATGTCAGAACTGTATTGAAGTATTGGCAGTTATCAAGAACTTACCCAAGCTGATGCAGACTCACCCTAAAATTCAGCTTTTTGTGATAGATTCTATAGCATTTCACTTTCGTCATGATTTCCCGGATGCAAGGGATCGGGCAAACCTGCTGCGCACCATGACAAAAGAACTCATCCATCCCGCTGTGAATTACAAGATGGCTGTAAGTATTATTTTAATTTGTCTTAAAATTTAATTATTTATCATACTGTCTCACCGAAATTACAAACATTAACTTTTTT
>JAPQNM010000045.1:18716083-18756612 GCA_029783475.1 Metacarcinus magister
CAATGGCAATGGGCTTGGAAACAGACATGACATCCATAGTTAAAGAGTAGAAAGGAACATGTAGGTGAAGAAGTGTCTTACAGTCAACACGCCAAGACACATGAGGAGTTGTAGTAGGCAAAGATGTTGGAGAGCATTTGCCTTAATGGTGAAGATGTGTTCTTTCCAGGTAAGTCTAGAATCAAAAGTTAGGGTCAAGGAGCCAGAGGAGCGGAAATGGGTGAAAAATAGAAAGATTTTTGTAGTAGAAAACCTGAAACCAAGATTAGTTGCCTAAGAAGTAATTGTTGATCTAGTTGATTGGGTAAGATGAAGTGGTGCAACCAATTTTCACTTGGCCTTTTTCTAGCTTTATTTCCCCCTTGTTTCAGGTCTTTTATTCCTTACTTCCCTTATTCCCACTTATTTTTCTAAGGTGTGAGCCGTGTTGAGAGGATGAAAGCCTACTAACTACGAGTTCAGTCATGAATGGCCTGAGGGTACCATGGGCACGGTATACCCTCCCTCTTTCATTACCCTTACTCCTCATGGGGGTTATGGGGATAAATGGAGAAGCTTACAGACAAGACTGATGGTTCCTGCAAATCCTCACAGCCACCATTGGACCCTTCACTCATGGTGGAAATGAGCTCTGCTGCCTACTCTCTATCTATGTTCTTCCAAGTCTGATACACCAACTTACGACCCCTTATTCTTGAACACTTTTCTACTCATGCTAATTGCTCTAAATCCCACTATGGGTTTGGTTTTGCCATTCTTTGAAAAGCTCACATCCTCTTGATTTAACTGTTTCACTAACTAACCATTCTTTCCTTCCTTATACTTTGCCTTACCGTTATCGCTTTGCTCTGCTGTTTACCTATTAGTTTAACATAGCAACATATGACATTTGATGACTGGCGCATTAACTCATTCAAAGACCATCACTACTTTTCCCAGCATTCATCTTCATCTTTATACTCGTACATACACTAAAATTCATTCACCACTCTGAAGTTCCTTTTCATTCTCTGCAAACAAGCATACCACCACTGTACCTATTTCCATTAATTTTTAGTCTTGCACATACATTCCCCACTTTAGCTTTCGTTTCTCTCATACACCTATCCATAAAAATATTGTCATCATTGTCTCAACCCAACTCCTATAGGAAAACTTGGCTCTCCTTCCACCCTCACACAAGCACTTGCCTCCCTATAAAATGCCTTCACTCCTAGCAACAACTGTCCTCTAACACTATAAATTTTCAAATAATTCCACAGAGGTTTCCTATCAACTCTATCAAATACCTTTTCTAGGTCCATGAAGGCTGCATATAGTTTTTCATCCTTCGCCTAAGTACTCCTCTACCATCATTGCAAATGTCTGATCTACACTACCTTCTCCCTCCCTTCTCGCTAACCTTCCCTTCAGTTACTTTATCTCTTTCAGGACTCTCTCATACACCTTTCCTGGCACACTAAGCAAACTTATACCTCTATAATTATTACAATCATTTATAGTACATTTACCTTTATGCATGGAATGCATTCCTCACATATACGAAACTCAGGTGCAAATCTATTACAGGTAATTCTAACAGATAATTATGTATCAAGGACAAGGGTGCCTACATCATCACAGGCTTGCTTCCTTGATAGGATTGATTTTTTTTCTTCTGAAAACAGCTTAACACAACAAGAATTCAAAAGCACTGCATATTAACACCAACAAGATGGCTCAGACATTGCTTGCCATACATTACATGAGCTGCAAAGTTATGCACCAGTTTCTAACATGAAAGTAAATGTAACCACTGCAGTGGTCAATCTAAACAATAAACAATCAAAAAAGTTCTTACAGTTCCAGCAGCCTTGGCAAGCAATT
The DNA here is from genome assembly GCA_029783475.1 of Metacarcinus magister. Classification (NCBI taxonomy): domain Eukaryota; kingdom Metazoa; phylum Arthropoda; class Malacostraca; order Decapoda; family Cancridae; genus Metacarcinus; species Metacarcinus magister. The sequence continues at coordinate 18,717,950 of JAPQNM010000045.1, forward strand.
CCTGCTTTTCCAATCCTGTCGCATGCTCCAGGGGGTCTGCCATCACTGCAATGTTTAAAGATATGTCAATAAATATTCAATAAATAATATCATAAATGTGTGCATGCCTGAACATGTTTCAGTTATTGGTCCATAACATACTTCAGTTGTACCATTCCTAGGACTTTGTGCCAGATGACAGAAAAGTTGTATGACATACAAGATTGTGTTATTAAAAAGATTAAGCAATATGTTTTGTTACTTAACCATTACACAGTTTATCTTAGCTGTTGCTATTCATGCTTATCCTCATGACCTTAACTTATCTTGGGCAAAATCTGAAACTTTTAACCCTTAAACCGCGGGGATGTTTTGGCGTGCCTGGCCCCCACCGCGGGCATATTCACGCAAAAACATACCTCACTTCAACTTCCTGTAGCTTCTCTCCTATTAAACTCACGTTACTGAAAGAAGTATCATTGTAAAGTCCATACCCTTAGCTGTCTTTTGACGTTAATTTGAACGCTATATGAGCATTATTAGAACGAGCACGGAATTCTGAATTAGGAACTGTGAAAACGCATTATAATAGACATATCCACTCCTACTGGATTTCTTTCCTATTAGTTAGCAATAAAAAGCATCACTTTTATACCGTTTATGTGAAACACACCCGTGAAAAGCTAAATTTCCGTTTTATTGTAAAAATCAATGGTTAGCATTACTTGCTAAACTTAGCAATGGACCAGCATCCTCGCTAGAATGCAGCAACTGGTAGGCCTAGGGAGCGTGGGTTGGTATTGTTTGAAAGAAAACAACATGTTTACAGGACTTGAGGACAAACTAATCAAATTTGACGGCGCGTTAATTCAAAAAATGCCCTGTCCACTATTGTGGACACCCGCACTTAGAGCCCACGCACCGGGTGTCCACAATAGTGGACACCCGCGGTTTAAGGGTTAAGGAAGTTATCTCTGCTATACACTTTACAAACACACACAAAAAAAATAAATAAATAAAATAAATAAGTAAATGAATAAAAAAAAATAAAAAATATAAAATTAATTAATTAATTAATTTTTAAAAAAGCTAAAATGGGAAATGTAAGTTTGAATGAAATGGGTTGGGCGGTTGCGGCATGTCTTTGCAGAAGACCCTATTGTTTGCAGAGAGTGAAAAGGAACTTCAGTGGTGGATGAATTTTAGTGTATGTACGAGAAGGAAGCTAAAGGTGAATGCTAGGAAAAGTTAAGATGATGGTTTTTGGAAAGGAAGCAAAGATGTTTGACTCTGGCAAAGGTGAATGTGCCAGCAGTAGGACAGTGTTAGGTAGTTTAAGGAGGGGAAGAGTTCGTTCAAGTATTTGGGAATAGTGCTATGCAAGCATGGAGACAAAAAGAGAAATAAAAGAAAGGGCTGTGAAAGGCAAATGTGTCAGGATCACTTACAAGGGTTACGAGAGGAAAGAATGTGTTCATGAAGGTAAAGAGAGGATACTTTGAGGTGATTTGGTCATCTTGAGAGAATGACGAGTGAAGTTTGTGAAGTATATGTGAGTGAAATTGAGAGTCCTAATAGGAGAGGAAGGCCAGTTGTAAGGTAGAAGGAATGGAGTTGATAGAGGAAAAGTGTTTTAACAAGAAATTGTGGATGGCCAGCCGTAAGATAGAAGGAAATAGGTGCTGATAGAAGGAGAGGGCTTGAACAAACAAGGAGGGAGCGTATGGATAGGAAGTGATGGAGGCTCTTCTGCCAGTCCCAAGTGGGATGATCACAGAGGGAACAAGGCATCAGAGACTATACACTGAGACTAAACAGCAAGTGCAGCTATCGATTATAAGTTCAAAACTGGAAAATTGGAAAATACCCAACATAACTGCTATTTACAAGCAAGGAAAGTGCTGTGACCCACGGAACTACAGACTAATAAGTCTTACATGTGTTGTGTGAAAACTGATGGAGACACTGGTCAGGAAAGAAATTATGCAGCACTTGAATTCCAATCTATTATTTATAAAAAAACAATTGGGGTTCTTGTCAGGCTGGTCAACAGTTCTTCAACTTATTAAAATCATGGACGAATGGACTCAAATTCTAGAGGAGGGAGATGCAGTGGACGTCGCATACTGTGACTTTATAAAGGCCTTTGATAAAGTGCCTCATATAAGATTATTAAGAAAAATAAAGTTATAGTATTGGGGAAAGGTGTTTAAAGTGGATAAAGGCCTTTTTAGAAAAGAAAAAACTGTGAGTAACTGTAAATGGCCAGTGTTGGGTACACTATTGTTTGTCTTGTATATTAATGATCTTCCAGAGGTATTGAAAAATAGGAGTGAAATATATCTGTATGCAGACGACACCAAAGTGTATAGACAAATTAGAACCAGAATGATGTGAAACAACTTCAGGACATCAATCTAATGAAAGAGTGGTCTGAGAGGTGGTTACTGTCATTTCATCCAAAGAAATGCAAATACATACGAATTGGTAAATGTGAAACGGGAAATGAAGTATACAGCATGAGTGAGAAAATTTTAAAAAGTAACCTCTGAGGACATAGTTGTTATAGACAGTAAGCTAGATTTTTCTGATCACCTGGCAGAGAAGATCAATAAGGCAAACAGATTAGTGGGACTTAAAAGGACATTTGTATCACTGGATGAGGAAATCTTCAAATCTGTTTCTTTCATTAATAAGACCACACTAAGAGTAGGCAAACAAGTTATGGGCGCCATATATAATTAAAGACACCAGCAAACCTAATTAGACAGGAGTGTTTGAGTGGTGAACTGGAAAGCATTACCCCAATATGTGAATCAAAAACTGGGTTAATCTGCATAACTCCTGCTTGGACGATATCGATTTAATTAAATATGATGAAGTCCTACATACTATACATAGTGTCCTCAACACGTTTGTGAAGGTTTCAGGCGATGCTCGTCATTATTTACTTAGCAAAGCGTCTTTGAAGTTAGGTTAAGTTTAGTTGCCCCCCGGGTCAGTTTAAATTAGGCTAGGGTTATGTTTTTCACCCAAAAGTTAGGGTGTTCACCTTAGATTTTTTCGGATTGCCATATGACCTATATTTGCTTCCCCCACCCAAACACCCCGCTTTCCCGAGGTGTCTCCAAGCTTGTTGGCTATAAGATAAGGGACGAACAGAAGTTATGCAGATTTACCAAAAACCTACTAATGTTTGAAAAAAAATTTAAGCCAGACCATGGAGTAGACAAAATCAATATTTTTAGTATAAAGCCAATATTCAGTATTATGAGATAATTTCAACTGCCGTAGACAGTTCAGAGCTGGACGTACAGGCCAGAAAGGCATCTTCCAGAATATCTACTGTAAGATAGCATAGGATAGGTTAGGAAATATAGCTTTTTAACCATGTCCATATTTGGTCATCTAGGCATTTATTAGACTATTGTATATAGTATTGTATATAAGGTTTTTTTTCTTTGTTTTTTCAAAGCCAAGCCTAAATTCAGGGTAATATAATTCCAGCCTACAGTAGGAAAAAAATTTCAGCCTACACATATATCTACTATTGAACTTGTATTTTCAATGGTAATAACGCGGCTTTTGCGACAAGTGTTGAGTTTACCTGTACATGAGCATTACAAGTCAACTGGAACGTGTGCAGCACCTTGCGAAGTTGTAAATAAAATAAGTATGAGGAACCGTGCAAGTATTAACACACTGAGCCGGACACCAAAACAATGCTAGTGAGGCACCTTAACCACTGCAACACCACCCTAGAACACTTACTTTTGTTTGCAAACCTGACAGAGGTGACTTGAACCCCCCGGCGAGCGTTGAAAGCCACGGAGCGAGCAATTACAGAGGCCATCTTCCCTTCACTCAGCTGTTTGCCGGAGTTAAAGAATCGAGATTGCGTAAGACTGAGTCGACGGCTCCTTAAAATACAATTAATTTAAGCTATGTTGTAAATCTAATATTCTGAGGTAGTTATTAAATTTTTAGTTGTTTTTTGGATATAAACTATTAAATGGTTGTACAAAAAAAATAGGTCATCAAAATACAGAACCAAAATCAACATGTAAACAATCATCATCAGCGATTTTTTCAGCGTCTCCAAGAGGTTAATTATTTGTCTAATTTATAGAAGCATTACTACCTACTTTCGTCTAATTGTTTGAGTTGTGCTAAAGTAAGTGTATTCTAGATGTGTTGTTACAGTATTTCCATCACCATATACGTGTTTGCATGTGCATGTTACTTAAATTACATGGGTTCTTAGCATTGAATATTAGATCCAGTAGGCACCTATATAAGGATGCTATTAAAGGCCCAGTGATGGTTCCTGTTACTCCCTTAATATCTACATCTACCTCTCATCCTCATCCATAAAGCCGTAGTCTTCTTTTAAAACTCTGTATCGCCTATGCACTAACTACCTTAGTCTGTTCCAATCATCCACCACGCTATTTGTTAACCAATTTCTGCCTTTGTTTTATAAATCTACATTTTCCAGTTTGAATCTGTTACTTCTTGTTCTATCCTGGCTACTGACCGTAAGAACCTTTCCTACATCCCCCTTATTAAAATCCTTTACCCACTTAAATACATAAATCAGATATCCGCTTACTCTACCCCTCTCCAGTGAGTTTACTTTCACTCAGTATAATTATCTGTTTTGGTTCTAGCAATAAAACCTGCTATGAGCTTGTGGTCTTCATTTATGTTTTCATGCTCTTTTATTCTTCTCATTTTTTCCATTGAAGTTCTTGTGCGTGATGTTAAGTTAAGCTAATGGTCTCAATCTGATATGTACTGTTAGCTTTCAAGTTTTTTGGTATTACAGTATTTTTGAAACTTTCTTGCATCCATGCCATATTGACGCAAGTGTATCTGGTCACGTGGTCTTCTCACATTTTAGTTTCAAAACCTGGTGTGATTTTTAGTACTTACATCTCCAGGTTTTCAGATCAGTTCAGATGTAGTGTTGGGATGAAGCTTTTCAACGGCTCCTAGTCTTCTTTAATTTTTTTGTTGCAACTTGAATGTAAATATAGACATGTCCATGTGTTATTGTGGTAAGTGCTCTTGCATGTCTTTTGCATTCAATTTAACGGTAATTTCTTTTTTACTCTTCCAACTTTTCTTGGTGTTTTCTTTACCCTCTTCCTTCTGTCTTTTGCAATGTTCTCATGTGCCATTTATTACTGACAGATTCTGAAGTTAGTTTTCGACAGTGTTTTACAGAATAGAAAATTGTGCTTACATCTTGTCTTTCTTTGCAGGCAAAAAAAATGGGTGACCGATACAACATCCATTCTCAGCTTGAGCATCTACAGTCAAAGTACATTGGCACAGGTATAAAATATTTGATAATCTATTTGAATAACTAATGGACTTATTATAAGGAAGAAGTTTGTTGATAAATGTCACCCATTTAACACATTATTTGGCTCTGCTTTTCAGGTCATGCAGACACGGCACAGTTTGAGTGGTGTGTCAACCAGCAGCGTGACACTTATGCTTCCTACATGGGTCATTTTGATATGCTGAATATGATTGCAATTGGAGAAAATGAAACAAAGGCTAGAGTTCGATTCAATATGATGGAAAAGATGGTGCAGCCATGTGGACCTCCTCCTGAAAAAAATGAAGACTAATTGACTCCTGTCATTCTCCCAATTTAAACATTAATTTGATGAACTGTGAATGTGATTGAATTGATGATAGTGGACTTTCTTTTCAAACATTTTATAAATAAAATTTAAAAAGATATGTACATATTTAATGTCCTTATAAAATCTTTCTTACAGACTTTACATAGTAGTTGTTTTGTATTTTTCAGAACAATATTAAGTTTCAAATAAAAGTGTCTCTAGCTAAACAAACATTCCCTTCACATTACAAAAAATTACATAGATGTTCAACATCGTATCTCAACCACATTAGTAAAACAGCAACAGGTGGCAAGTACACCAACTGCCTCTAGTTTCAAAAGAGTATGTTTAATTACATGAATAATTTATAAGTACTCAAACAACTGATGTACTTAATTGTTTGTTCATTAAGTATGTATATGTGGAATCCACAACCCAGCAGTTGGACACCACACACACAAGTGACTTCATAATCATTGATGCCTTGTTCTCAAGGTTAAACTGAACTGCTGGAGGGGGATGGAATGTTATGTGTGTTATGCACCAACACTAGTGCTCTGTGTGTTATGAATCAATAAGAATCAGAAAAATAACTAGAATCAAAGATTACTGTAATGCATCACACTCATTCAAACCATTTTTATTACCATATGTGCTGTTCAATTATCTTACTTCTATCCTATCTATTTACAAGTTCAAATTATTGACTAATGTCAATAATTCAACAAAAAAGGTTCACAACAGTGTCATTGAAACATAATACATGATATCACCTCACCACTCCAGGTTGAGCCATTCCTTCATGTAGCGGCACTTGACGGGAGTTACATCACCCACGTCATCACATTCTTTGATCAGCTGTAACAAAGGAATACTCAATCTTCTCACTAATTCATTTGTATCAGGATCAATAATTAATACTAATGCAACAAAATTAGGCAAAAAAGAAAATTCATAATAAACAAATACCCAAACTATTAATAATGAGCAGCGACTGATTTGGGAATATTTTGTATGAGTGAAACATATAGTTTTAAGTAATACACCTATATGACTGGCAGTTTCTTTAGGATGATCCTCTTCAAATATTAGGAAAATAATTCAATTTGTTGAATATTTTCAGCAAATTTTATGTAACCTATTTCTGCAATTCAAGAAAGAGAATTTGTAGTTCCGTCTGTATGTTCTTTTAGATATCCTCACCATTTTGAAAGAGTCCATTAATTCATATATTTGTCTGCCTTGTTCACCAAATGGCGACTTGCAGGGCTGTATAATCTCTATCAGCCTCCCTGCACAGGCTAAAATCTCTGAGGCCTTTCTAGACTACTTCATACCAAATTTTCTGGGGTTGTAAAGACAACTCTGGAAACCAGCCAAGGAGCTGTTATGTATTTCAGTATTGGTGTACTTGTGTTATCCGTAGGGACCTAGATTACTGTAAATGACCTACTTATTTTATTTGTTGTTCACCTTACTTCTCTTACATTAACTATGGATTCCATACATTATATCCACTTACTGAATGTCTCTTTGTATTTTACAAGTTGCCCAAAAATAAATGAATAAATAGAAAAAAGAAAAAAAAATATTACCTGCTCCTATGGCAACCTACTATAAATTATCTTAATAATGCTTAAGTACTATTAAATCTTAGGACTAATATATGTACATACATAGCTCTAGAAGTCTAGGTAGACATTATACACTAGTACTTCACAGAGTGGAGTGCATTCTTTACCTCCACTCACTTACAAATACCAATGTAAGCTGCGGTGCAAGGTGTTGTTCACATACCAAAAAATAATAAAACAGACAAAGTGAAAACAACATCTCACTCAATTTCATTGGTGAATGTAATAATACCTGTCCTAAAGTACACCAACAGTGTCTCCCAATGATGGAGAGCACATCACGAGTACAAGAATCCCTCCTAATTGTTAATGAAGCTCAACAGAACAAACCATGTTACTTACTGGACAAACTCCACAAGGAATAGTCATGAGGGATGGGGTAGGCAGGAAGGAGGTGACTGCTCGGTATAACTTTAGTCCCTGGACCCCATCAGAGGCAACAGAATGTTCTACCTTTCCATCAAACACTAAGGTCTCCAGGATAGTTTCAATATCATCGATGCTCAGCTGGACCTGCAATGTATAATAATTAATCAATATAATTCATCATCAGCCTCTACCATTCAACTGCAGGACAGTTTTCACTAAAGTACCCTAAGAAGTACCTTACAGGTATATACATACAGTTATATAATGTAAAAAAAAGAAATAATAATAAATAAATAAATCTATCTATACATGCTTTTATGCCCATTAAAAGGGGGTGAGCCATGATAAGGCATTAAAGTTCAGATACTTTACTCTCCCCTCCACTCTGCGTGTTGTCTTTTAATATAAGAGAATATTGAGGAGGGGTTTTCTAGACCCTAGATCTTCTGTCACTTTTTGTCGCCTTTTACGATGTGCATGACATGCAGTGGTAGTAATCTTGCAACCCCACCACAGGGTTCAAATAATTTTGGATAAAAGGGACTCAGCTGTACTTTGTTCATATATTCTTTCTCCACCTTCCTTCATTCCCATGCATGTGACTATTGTCTTTTCTTAATGTTTCATTCATTAATTTCTCTAAATATTCTGACCATTTTCTTTTGAAATATTTATCATATTTCAATATCCTTACATTATCTTTCTTCACATTCTCCCCTCCATTGTTCCATCTAGTTCCTCTCTTTTCTGTATCCCCTTCTATTACTGTCCTACATGTTTAGGTTATACCATCAGATATGTCTGATGGTGTTGGAGACTGTGGATCCATTACTTACCTACACATCTGTAAATGTAATAGAAATTAGTGGAAATGAGATTTTTTGCAAAGTTATCAAAGGGAAAGGAAACTATTTCCAATAAAAAAATATAATAAGACATTCAACTAAGCAATAAATTTACCTTAGTAATGCCCAGTTCATTGATGTGTTTAAGTACTTCTTTAGAGGATACATAGGAAGCATTCCTTACTGCTATTGGGCCTCCAGCCACCTGCCTTGCTCGCACCATCCTCTGCTCTAAATATCTGAAAACATAAGAATAACCATTTAAAGGCTAAAGTTGAACAGCTGGCTGCTGATCTTAAATTCTTTAATTTCTACTGAATTTGTTTTGCTTTCACACACCCTCATAGAGTAAATGTCAAGAATCGTCTGTAATTTGGCTGTTGAGAGAATTTCAACCTCCATCTCGTAATTTTGTCCAGACTAAAGGGAGTGCCGGACCATCAGTTGCTGATAAATTGATGATATACCTGTATGAATTAAGGTAAAGGTAAGATTGAGGCACATGCTGTAGCTGCACGTAGCTGCAGGCGCTCATCTCCCGTCACATTGGTCTTTGAGCCTGTGGTGGAAATTAATTCATTACCACGGGACACAGGGCCACTGTGATATCCGAGTTTCTACAGAGTACTTTCCCCAGGTTTTACCTAGGTACTCATTTATCGACCAACCCGTTTGGGAGGATGAACAGCTGGGTGAGCTATGCGTTGATTGCCCTTGTCCCTTGTCTGGGATCGAACTCGGGCCACCAGATTCGTAGTCAGACAGGCTAACCACTGCACCGCTTAGGCGTGTAAATTAACCTTTCTATATCATGATAAGACTGCTATGGAGGGTACATTGTTGTCCTGGAAACCTAATCAGCATAGAAATGGATGTATTATGTCAGCTTTTATTGGGTATTCCTATCAAGCTTTGGATACCTTACACTGTCACAGGAATTGAGAGGATGGGGTAGATGAGGTTAATAATGACAGATTTTCTAGTGTAATGAATCATCCATATTTACTTTTACTCTCTTAACTTTTACCTCATAATGGGATGACATTTAAAGAAGAATTTACCTCCAGCACTGTTGATTGAGAATATCCACAAACTCAGAATCAAAGTGTTGGTCTGAGTACCAGGCCCCTCCAGTCAATGAGCGGTCTGGTTCAAGGTCATACAGCAAGTAAGTTTTCTTTTTGGGAGCCTGAAAATTGGTGCAATCATTATGAACAACTTCATAAATGAAATTCTAATAAAGTTATGTGGAATCCTCAAACATGCAGATTATGTATTAACTTTCAATATATTGTTATACAGCCAAGACAAAGCACACATACATATACACTCCTCTCACTTAGCCCCTAAGCCACTATAGGAGAAGAGAAATACACCCCGGCTAAACACTGCACATCAAGTCAATCCCGCAAATAGGGCTGAGGGCGGGGCTCACATCCACAAGTCCTGAGGTTTACTCCTGCCCTTCCATATTTAACTCATGCCCTCTTTCTCCACACACCTGATATGATACAAGGATCACATCAGATGCACAAGTACCACCTCCAAGGGTCATCAAGGATGTATCATTAATTATGCATTCACCACTGCTCTCCTTTCACTTCTATCATGCACAATCATCTTTCCTAGCTGCACAAACATTCCTCTTTCATTCAATGCTCTTTTCACATTGTCCATCCGTCCCATTCGTGGCCTTCCTCTCAACCTCACACCTCTCACATCGGATCATACTTTTCTATTCACCAAATAGTCCTCCATTCTCTCCATGTGTCCAAACCACCTCAAACATACTCGCTCTGCTCAACCAGCCAACTTTCTTGTATACGTAACATCAGTTCTCTTTCGTATTTCCTCATTTCTTGCATTACTCCACATAATAATACAGTAATGAATAATAAGGTTCACTATAAATGAAACAAATCCTGGCAGCTGACTGCACGCTATCTGTGTCAAATTCAGATGTTCGGATAATTGAGAGAAAGTCCAGAACTTAATAGAGCCAAGTCCAAAATGTCCAGGATATTGGGTGTCTGGATTTTGGATGAATTACTGTACCTTTTAAACATACATATGCATTTACTTGTTATGTTGAGTAGAAGCTAAGATTAAGGTTCTATCGATGTTGGTTAGTCTGATCAACGTAAAACATGACTTGACAAATATAAGTAAGAAATTGTGTATTATTATGCATATTTTGTTACAAGATGTCACTGCACAACGATTGTCTGTTCAATAAAACCAAAAATCGTGTTGTTCCCTCTTGGTTTGCTTCATAGTGTCTGTACACTTCTAGGTTACCCAGTGTTCACATGTACAAATATATACTACATTTCAATACTGTGTGTTACACTTACAAACGACCACTTAGAAATTAACTATTTGTAAGTTAGGGACTTTCTGTAATTCCAATTGATACATCTTTAACCCAGACAGTGTGAGGACATCCAGTTTACAGAAAACAAATAGGTATTCCATATACTTACAGCAACTGAATTGAAGCTTTTGATCAGCTTTTTGCTTTCCAGTTTCCGCAGAACTTTTTCAACTGTGTTCAGGTGCAAGTTACTCTTTGATCGGATCTCCCGCGCCCAGATGCCTTGTGTTCCATGCTCCTCTATGATCTTGTAAACTACCTGTTGAAAAGTAAATTTCAAATATATGGACATTAGGTTAGTGTCTTAAAAGTCTGTAGCTACTACAATGATTTTTCACTTGTATAATTTTAAAATGTGGCTAGTCTAAGCACATGAAGTAAAAATAGTATAATTATGGTGGACAGTAGAGAAGAGATCTCCTCCAGTCTAGATTGAAGAAGCCACAGACCTGCTCCTCAGGTTCAGCACCCTTGATGCGGTGAAGGCTGCCAGGGTCACGCAGCTTGAATACCAGGGCACCATCATCTTTCTTCAGCATGTCAATCCGGCTCTGTCAACATATCATCTCCATTAAACCTATTAATGGTCTGCTGAAAGATCTATGCAATAACTGAGAAAGGACACATTCAGTATGCACTAGATATTTTCAATATTTGAGAATTGCCATACATATTTATGAATAAAATATTGCAGCAATTTGTTTGCTGGCACTTCACCTACATTTGCAAGCAGCTTGTTGATTATATTAACAACCTGTTCTTGCTTCAGTTCCGGCATATCGTTTTGTATTATTTGATAGTTTATGCCTTGTTTGAACTCTTCGCACAGCTGAAGTACTCTGAAAAATTTAATATTCAAATTAATGGGTATACTTATTGTAAAGCTCAAAACATCAAGCGATGATGAACTCTTAAATATCATGAAGTTCAGTAAGGTTTATGTAAATGAGGAGGGATCCACAATAACTAATAATAATAATAGTTCAATAGAGTAATGCAATAAAAGCAGATAGAAGAGCACAAATGAAAATTAGTGATTCAATTGATTCAAAATAAATAATTCAACCTGAGATGGATATGGAATGGTGGACAGTGTGAAATTTGGAAAACATGGGGCAGTACTACGGCTGGATATAGATGACAAGGGAACCAGGAGATGACATCTTTCCTCACTCAGTCCACCAGTTGCCGAGCCATTCAAATGTTGTCTTCACTTCACACTTTGCACTCCCTAAATACACATGCTGCCCTCAAAAGAGGTAAGTTAACATCTGTGCCTTTGTGTTAAAGTAAATTAATGCCCCAAAGTGATCATATAATTCTTGAATTATTACTAAATGGGTGATGACGACCAGGGTCTCTTTACAGGCTCTGACATAGACCAGGAAACCATGTGAGAGCTTAAACGCCACTTGGATGACTCTGTTCCCGCCTCCCTCAGTTGACCTACTACCCTACCAAACGTTGTGTGTGACTAGTTTCGTTTCCAGTGATCACGCATCTGACCGCCAACTTCGACCCACAGACATGCCTGGCCATGCATCTATGAAACGGAAGGCCATCTCCTTTGATATAAGGAAGGAAGTTATTGCACGGAAAGAGAAAGGAGAGGGAAACACAGCCATAGGATGTGATTTGGGGCGATCAGAGTCGAGTGTAAGAACAATATGGCGTTCTTGGAAAAAAGTTGGCCCATCCTTCGTTCAAGACAGTGAGGCACAGGATCTACGTTACTCAGTGGCTAGAGCTGTGGAGGTGCTAGGGAGGTGCCGGGCTTCAAATCTGTGACCGAGGATGTAGTTTTGGCTATAAATTCAGAGGGTGATACTCAGAGTGTGGAGGGTATTGTGGCTGGTTTGGTTATTGAAGACGAGTTAGCTCAGGCACAGGAACATCCGATTGGATTAAGGTAAGAAAAATATTATTTAATATTTTTTTAGCCATTTACATTTAATAATTGTTAATAATATGCAGGGATTATTTTGGTGACCGATCAACCAATTGTCGTTTTCCCCATAGAACGATTTCGCATAGAACGACGTCTTCTATTGACCTATTGGTCGTTCTATACGAGACCAACGTGTATAAATACATTTAGAAATAGAAACACATGTAGTACATCAGAGCCCATTTAAGTAACAACACAATAGTGAGCCTTCCAGCCAAATGAATCTAAAATTGAGTACAATAAGCATAAATAGTATGAATAAATACATGGAAAGTATATGAAATATTGAAAAAAAACATAGCCATCTTAAAAGAAACATGAATACAGTGTAGAATCTTAAATGTGATACAGAGATTACTTGCCTTTTTTCAACTTCAGCAGTCAGGGCTGATGGAGCCATTTTGACAATCTGAAAAAGAAAAGTTATTTCTATTGAGTTGATTCAATTGCATTTACAATCTTGATTTTATTGATTTTTGGAAGTTACTTTGGTCGCTGTTCCCACAAATTGTGGAGGTGGTAGCGCTACTATGAAAAATATATCCTTACTGACACGTAGTTCAGTTAGTAGTTAGTTTACAGGCAAAGGTGAGCCAAACACTCCAGGCACTCCACACTATTGTGACAATAGAATAAGATGTACATGTTTGTTGTTACATAGTAGTAGCCGCTATCGTAGATCTAACTTATGTGGTAGGCGGTACACTAGGTTTATTCAAAATCATATCAGAATTATAGCCATACGGCGAATCATATCAAAATATTATAATAACAATGGAACGCTCTATCTGCATCAGTTCTAATCAGTGACTACAAATGTAACCAAAAGTAAGTAAGTATCTCGCCACCACTCACCTTAATAGCAGGCTGCACCTGCACTAACCCTGGACGTAAATATTAATCTTGATCTTGATGTGTGACACATGTGCTGATGATCTTTGTTTCAGCTCAAGATCAAGGTTGTTTGTTGATTTCTATTGTCCTTCATACGTTCATAGGGAAGCACACGGGCTAGCTAAGAACCCGTATCACAGGTGATTTCAGGTTCCTCGCAAGTCACTCCTGTGAAAGAAAACTGAATAAGCAAACCACCTACAGTAAGTTCCCTCACACGTTGGCCTCATGGAGATAATATGTACTTTGGGAACATTCACAGATTTCTACAGATTTTTTTTTTGGACATCCATCCACATATTTCCAAAAAATTTTGAATCTTAGAATTTTAGAGGGACCTACCAGATTTTTAAAGAGCCTCTGTGGACACACGGTAAAGATTCGTAAGACCACCCATTCGATATCTCGTTTCTTAAGTTATGTTAGGTTTGGTTAGGTTTTGTTACGTTTAGTTAGATTTAGTTTGGTTATGATGAAATGCAGACGCCATTTTTTTCGGTGCCACACGCCATTCTGGTGAAGATGTAAAACATTTCAGAAAAAAAAATAGCTTTGTTAGCATAACCTTCCTAGAGCTGCAGTTAAATAAGCCTAACCAAAACTAACCCAACCAAAACTAACTAAACCTAAAACTAAACGTAACCAAACCTAACCTAACCTAAATTTTTAGAATTCATAATTTTTTCTAATTCAGCGGCATAACTATCTGAGGTGATCTGAACAAGTATCTGAGGTTGAATTTGCAGTGCATTATAAAGGTAACAAGATATCGAATGGGCCGTCCTACAAATCTTTACAGGACACACTAAAGCCGTCCCCCAAATAAAACCACCACAAATGTGTTGTACATTACGTACCTCATCACCTATGTGAATATTTTGCTGCTCCGTTAGGAGATGCTATTGGTTAGATTTGCCTCACCCTTTTCCATCCCATTTTTACCCAATATCACCCCTTTTCCCTTAGGTGGTCTTCTTAGTATTAACATCTTTCTACATTTTCTATATAACAACTTTGGTTCATAAATCATTGATGATAACACACAGCATCTGAGGAAGCCATTAAGCTGAGTATATGTGGTATTAATATTAACTATCTTTTTATTTTTAATCTTTCACAGTACTCTTTAGAATGCTTTAAAACATATATATATATATATATATATATATATATATATATATATATATATATATATATATATATATATATATATATATATATACAGAGAAAGAGAGAGAGAGAATGAATAAATACCTCCTTTCCCTCTACCTCACATAATCTGGGAGACACGTGGGAACGTAGGTATTTAGCTGGTGAAATAATAACTTATTTATGAGTAAGACAATAAATAAAATAGCTACTTTTTTTTTATCCCAAAGAACTATCCAGCGGCGTGACTCATTGCACATCATATTTATGTACACTGGGTTAATTATTCTGGATAATTACCAATTTATCTAGTAAATTTTTTGTTATGAAGCAGTAGAGTATTGTGAGTTTCCTTATTACTGCCTTGTTCTTTGGCATAGAAGGAACACATACATAAAAGACAAGTAGTGTTAGGTGCACAGGAGCTGCCTTGTGTAGGTTAACTATCCTTTTGCAGCCTCCTTATGTTATTATTTACTTATGTTCATATGTCCATATAGTATAACTCATCCATTTCCAGAGTAACCATGACTACAGCTGCACGACCCACCTTTGAGCCCGCCAAGGGTGGCATGGGCCGAGGCGAGCGTGACCTCAGTGCACTCTCCAAGCAGTACTCGGCTCGTGACCTCTCATCACACACACGCCTCAAGTACCGCGACCATGGCCAGTCCACCACTGAGGAACTGCGTAACCGTGACTTCCGCCGTGAGCTGGAAGACCGTGAGCGTGTGGTGAGGGACAAGCGGACCAGCGGCAGCGGCAGCAGCAGCGGTGGTGGTGGTGGCAGTGGCAGTGGTAGTGGCAGTGGCAGCAGCAGCAGTACAGCTGCCATACGGGAGTCTGGAAGCTCTTCTTCATCCTCCTCCTCGTCATCCAAGAAGCCAAGACTGGACCAGATTGCTCCATCTAACCTGGATGCTGATGACCCTCAAGATGATGATGATGATGCTTCTGATTCTGATGATTCTGATGATGAGGCTGTCCTTTTTGCCGAGCTGGAGCGCATCAGGAAGGAGAGAGCAGAGGAGGATGCTAGGAAGCAGCAGGAGAGACAGGAACAAGAGGAGCGGATTCGTATGGAGAATATTATCTCTGGTAACCCGCTTCTGAACCTTGCAGCGGCACCCAAGGCTGACATGAAGGTGAAGAAGCGATGGGATGATGATGTGGTGTTCAAAAACTGTGCAGCCTCAGAACCCGACAAAACAGAAAAGGCCTTCATCAATGACTCCTTACGATCGGATTTCCACAAACGCTTCATGGGAAAGTATGTGAAGTAATTGTGAACTCCTGTATGTGCAGGTTAAGATTTTTATTATATTAGTTTTGATGTTTTAGATTAATAGAATGATGTAATAAGTTGTGTAATACTTTTCAGCAATTCATAATAATACATTGTACATGATTGTCATAGGAAGAGGGTGAATGAGTGTTTGGATAGGGAAAGGTTGAGGCTGTGTTGTCATGGTTACCACCTTGGGGGATGCTCCTAGAAAGGTATGAGGTGTCAGAAACTATAGATAGAGTGATTTGGTAAATAAACTATGATAGTAATGCAGTACGTATATAAATCATGATAAGTATATAAATAATTATATCATTTACTAATTTTAAATAGATATGGTAAATAAACGTAGCAAAAATATCACTTCTTATACAAATATGATTAGTATTTTATTTGTATGAAAATTTGCTGAAAAATATGTGATTATAGGCCCACAAGAACTAGGGAATAACCGTTTTTTTCATTTAAATGTCTGGCTGACTAAATTAGGAAGTGGTATAATGTTTTATGATGACATGCAAATTTTACATCCTTGATATGAAAACTAAATGCATTATAGGCTTCAAAATATGGAAACATTCTACATTATTGGTATTGAAAACATGACATTATAACAATTATCATTATGTACTCTTCTCATACAAAGGTTTTTTTCATAAACAATGTACTAAGATAGTTTATTCTTTAAAGAACCGTTTACTTGGAACTGTGTTTAATTTTTCCTTGAACAACCACCAGCAGCAGGATTTATTTGTGCAAGATAAAGTTGCATACTAACACTGGATGAAAGACTTGCACACCTTTGTACTATTTCAATAGATACTCAGATTCTGACATAAATACTGAAATAATTATGTGATGTTTACAGAAAATAATAAGTAGAGTTTAAGATGTGATGAGATGAGGCATGACTGGCTGCTACCTGAGTAGTATATAAAGTACTGCTCACACTGCCTACAAGTCCTGCTCAGGGGGGGCCGAGTGGCTCTGTGGTACTGTGCTCGGCTCGTGACCTCAAGGTTGCTAGTTTGATCCTGGCTCATGGCAGCTTCTTGGTGAGAGGGGCAGCACTCGTTAACCCTAGCAGAACTATATGGTGTATAGATGCCTAGTTTCAGAGGGATTATTTAATCACCATAAGTCCTGCTCATGACTATCTTCTTCCAGCAAATTACCTCTGCATCTTATTACCCTAACAATGCTAAATGTTGCCACCAAAGCTGTAAATAAAGACAAGCATAACAGCAATAATAGTTATAGATATTTATTCAAATTATATATAAAATTAAACATTACAATAATGTGAAGGAAGTAACTGATGTCTTGAACAGAACATGATACAAAAAAATTAAGAAATTCCTTTCTAACATTATAAAACTTAATACAGAATTACCTTCCTCACCATAACCCTAAAAAATACCCGTTACTCATTATGGTTGTATTATATCTGCAATTTCTTGATAAACTTGATGTGGTGCTGCCAAATGAACATTGCTAAACACAGAGAGAGAGAGAGAAAGCCATGGTTGTCACTGCCCACCACAAAATTCAAGACACACGTGGTCATAAACAAAAATACTGCATATGTATGAGCATCATAATCGCCAATATGCACTGATGCAGATACAGATTCACTCAAAAAGGAACATTTACATCATTTCCATTAGGGTCTGAACAAGTATTGCTAAACTAGTATTTAGATATCTGCGTAATAACTTCTTATATGATAAGAACAAAATAATGAGCACTATTTTGGAAATCACAGATGAATAACTTACTCATCTGATGTCTGAAATGAAATACAAACCAATATATGGAATGAATGTAAATATAAGGTGCCAATTCACCCACAGAGTCAGGTAATGCAAGTGACAGGTGTTTCAAGGTATACTTAGGAAGTTGAAGGTACAATGTAAGTCTTGATGAAACCTGAAGGTGGTGGTTGACTCTCACAGCTGCGCCAAATCCGCTTCTGATGTGATTGTTCTCTCATTTGCGAAGATGAGTTCAATGTGCTGCTTCACGTCGCCCTC
Source organism: Metacarcinus magister (assembly GCA_029783475.1). Taxonomy (NCBI): domain Eukaryota; kingdom Metazoa; phylum Arthropoda; class Malacostraca; order Decapoda; family Cancridae; genus Metacarcinus; species Metacarcinus magister. The sequence continues at coordinate 18,736,102 of JAPQNM010000045.1, forward strand.
ACCTGGGAAGTGGCAGAGGTGAAAGTACTGCTCAAGATTGCAATTCTAAATCATCATTTGTAAATGTCAAAATGTACAAAACTTACAATATATATATATATAACTAAATTAATTCAGTCATGGATTCAAAACATACTTAATGAAACACTAATATATGTGTGTTTACAACAACATAGATACTCTCTCTCTCTCTCTCTCTCTCACCTGTGACCTGTGGATCCAGCACCAAGTTGTGAGACACCTGCTTGGCGAGTGCCTTGAACACAGCCTTGCCTTGGATGGCGTTCGTCCTGTAGTGAGGCATCAGGTACTTCACAACCCAGTCAGCCACCTGTAGCTTGTCCTTACCCCTGGTACCTCTGTGTGACGCCTTCTTGGGTGCTTCTGGTAAGGCTGAGGTGTTTACTTTGGCTTTGGTAGAGTCAGGTATCTTGTGGTTTTTTTTTGTATTACGTGAAGTAGTAAGTTTTTCTGTTAATTCTGTGGTACATTTGGCTTCGAGTTTTTGGTTTGGTCTGCATGTGTAATTTTTGCTACTCTTACTGCTAGTTTTGATTTCTCTGTCCTTATCATTTTTCCTGTTGTCGTGTTTGGATGAGTCTCTTAATTCTGTACATCTTTCCTTTTTTGAGTCTAGGTGTGAAATTCTTCCATTCATCTTTGACTCTCGATCGTATTTCCTCTCACCTTTTTCAGAATCTTTCGACGTGTGTCGGTAATCTTGTAATCTGACATCAGAAGATTTCTCTATGCAAGTTTCACCTCCACTTATATTTCTAGAGTATTTATCTGAACTTTTCTTTTGGCAAACATCATTATAAGTCTTGCTTACATCCTTCTGGTTTGGTTTTACATTAGTGTGTTGGTTCATCTTGGTACTTGACGATCTACTTTTCTTGATCATTGGTTCATCACATTCTTCAAAGAGGTTAATAATCTCTAGTCTGGTGCTACTAGATCTTCTTCGCTTCTTCTCTATTTTTTGTCTGTTTTCATCCTGGTTTGTACAGTTGTTTTTGTCCTTGCTTAGTACAGGTTTGGTTTCCTTATGGTCAGCATCTTTGTTTATATCATTAAAGTTATTTCTACATGTCGGCTTCAAGGTATTTTTCACTGTAGTGTCAAAATCTTCGAAGCTTGATTGTTTTTTTAGTGTATCTTTGTATTTCTTCCCATTCTCCTCACTCCTTTCACCTCCTACACGTGAGTTTTCATCATCTTTCATTTCTTTTTTTACTTCAATTTTACATTTATTTAAACTTAATACATTATCATCTTCCAATGAATATTTTGTCTCTTCCTTAATCTCTTTGGTTCTTCTAGTTTGACCATCTTTTCCTCTTGAGATTATGTTTTTACTATCCCTTCCTTCCTCCTTTATGTCATCCTTCAAAGATATTATGTCATCCTCTCGCTCACTTTTTATTTCAACTTTGACGTTAGTTTTACTCTCCACTGTGGTGTGACCTGTTTGTATGTGTGATGTTTCTTCAATAGGTTTGCTCTGTACTTCAAATTTACACTCATTGTCCCAGAAACTATTGAGTGGTGAAGATGGTGCCTTCTGGACAATATCTTCTTCATCCATCTTCATTTTTTCTCCCTCCTCCTCCTCTACTTTTTTCCTTTCCTCTTCCTCTAAATCTGATAATGAATACTCTTCCATGTCAAATTCTTGGTTTCCCTCCGAGTCATACTTGCTATCAGTATCAATCATATTTTCATCTCCTAGTGTCTCCATTCCATCATCTTCAATGTGTTCATCCACCATCCCATCTCCTTTCACTTCTCCACCTGTTGCTTCACCATCTGATTCACTCTCGGACAGCTGGTGCACACTACCCGTACCCTTCACTTTCCCGGCTGTTTTGGAAAAATAGGAAGTGAGTGATGTCTGTCGGGTAGGTGAGCGTTTGAGGGCAAAACCTCGTCTTGATGAGACCCTTGGTGGGACTGATGACTTGTTTTCCTCCTTGCTTGTCTCACCCTTCATCATTTCCCTAGCTGGCTTGAAGTCTGAGTTATCCTTCCTTCCTTTGATATCATTCTCAATCTGTCTGGCCAGCTGCCCGAGGCCCAGCTGAGGTTGATGCTCGGCTAGCTCGCTGCGTAACTTTTTCTCTTGAGTTTCTTTCCTTAGGCTCATCATCTGCATCCAAAATAAAGAGTTGTTGTAAGATCATATTTCTCAGTTAAATTCTTAGACAAAATGAAACGGATAAATAGAGTGGAAATAAAGTGAGGGAAAGACTGATATTAAGTGAAGGGATGAAGGGAAATATGATCATTTTATATTTTCTTATGCCAAGCTACAACATTCACTTCACACGATGAACTGAAGAAATAAATGTCACCAGATAAACAAATACCGTCACTGCATATTACTCGGCCCTTAGAAAAGAAAAGTGCATTCATATCACCCACAAAAACCACCACATAAGATAACTTCAATATATAATTAAGTCACTGCAAACACTAAAATACTAATACATAAATAGCTCAATAAATACATATAAAATAGGTAGTAAATTGCATGCTATCGTTCCATCACCCACCAAGGACATCATTCCTTTGCGGTACATCATCATGACAGTGGTGGAAGTGAAGACCTTGTACTCCAACTTGGTGGCCACGTCCTCTATGTCACACTCCTTCAGGTGGCTCCTGCCTTGGCCTGCCTCCCAACACGCCTCATAGTTCTTTGACAGAGCTTGAGACACCATCTGGAGGTAACTTTCTCGGGTCTGCAATGTGGGTGTTTTCCGTGCCATTAAACATCATTAAAACATAGTCATTAGCTTCATGGTGAGGTGACTTTTCATTTTCTGGACAAAGATATGATGAGGAAAATAATGACTTCAATGATTAGACCTAAACTGGAATGTGCACAAGTTGTATAGTCCCTGTACAAGTAAAATTATGTGTTGAAATTGGAGAGAAAACAGAGACTTGTAATGGTCTATAGCTGACCTCCCAACCCTTTTCTCCATGAGGGAAGAAACACCAACTTACTGCGATGTTAAGGCCGTTAATTTTTGAGGTGAACTTTGCACTGACGAGCTTGGACATGTTTGCCCGCTCCTCCTCTCTCTTCTCTTCTTGTTCTTTCTCTCGTTGCTCCTTCAGTCTGCTCTTTGCTGTTGAGAAGGATGAGGAGGTGGGAGTCTTGCTGGCCTTCCCTCGACGTAATGCAAACTGCTTCTTGATTAATGCTGTCCTCTCCTTCTTCATCTCCTCCTCTGCCTCCTTGGCCCTATCAGTTCCATCTCCATCTTTCTCATATTCATCTTGCTCTCTGATGAAGACATTTATAACAGTAGTATTTCATCACCGTCACCATTATTACCGCATGTGTGTGGTAATGGATTGAAGTCAAAACACCGTCAGGTTCAGATGTATTGCATAAACTATTTCTTAACTAGTGACAGACTCTGAAAGTACAGTACAATATACTTGCACATTGTCATATCATGCAGTACAGTATATTTAGGCTATTAAAAATCTACCCTCATTTTCTTCATGCTCTCTTATTTATTGATGAAACTCTACTACCTATATTATTTTATTGATATATCCTGATTTACGTATATAGAAACAAGCTCATACCAGGACTGAGCTAAATTCTGAAGCTAAATAATAACTGAATATAATTGAAGCCAACATACCTCTTCTGCCCTCTCCTCCCTCCCCCGTAGAGGCTGCCATCATCATAGTCATTTTCAAACGCTTTCACTGGAGCAAACCTGTAAGACTCCTTCCGGACCACCGCCACACCCCACTGCTCCACACGCTTCTCCACTGCCCTACGATTGGTGCAGAAGTCACAGTTTTTCTTGCAGTCTGGCTTGTCATCCCCAAAGTACTGAGTGAAGGACAGATGACGGCACCTGCCACAAGGTTATAATGTTAGGTTAGGTTAGGTTATTCCTGCAGTTGTGTTGGTTATCTAAAATTGTATCCAGATGTTTATATATGATGGTGGAACAACAAATTAATTATGATGATGGTAATGACAATGATAATAACACACACTCTCATGCCAGCAACACCAAAAATTACGATGGTCACAAGAGAATTCACAAGACTCATACTGAATGATTTCCTCCCCCCACCTTAGCATCTGTTGCCCTTTAAAAAAAAACTACCGTGAAAAATCTGTCATAAAATCTATATGTTTCATTCCAATAAAGAATCAACATAATTTGATCCCGTGAATCTTACATTGGTACTTCACAAAACTTGACTATTCGTTCAAAGCTCTTGATTCCTGCTTTAGCTTGTTCCTCTTGCTTCTCCTTACCATACACTTTCCCTTTTTTCTGATCCTGTAGATAAAACATTAATGAGTACCTGACTTACACATTCAAGGTCGTAAGTTAGTTAGTTAATGTAAAAAGGAGCCAGACATCAGAGGTAATATGACGCTATGTTAATTTAAAAGGTAGACAGTATAGCAGAGATGACATTCTAGGCCGTAAGTACCTGCAAGTGAACACAAACTATCTTCATAAAACCTCAACATATGATAAAAGTTAACTATAATTTAGTTTATGCAACAGACTTGTTAGATAATGCAAGTTAAAACCTCACCTGACGGAGGAGGAAGAACACTGTTTCTTTCTCCCTTTTGCTGTAGTATATCCTGCACCGAGACAGCTTGCCATCACGCCCGGCCCTCCCTGACTCCTGGTAGTACCCGGCCATCGACTGAGGCACACTCCAGTGCACCACAAACCTGTTCACATACAAGGTTATAACACTAATGAACACCACGTAATCCCCTTAATCCTTGACTCTAATATATAAATGTGATCTGTTAATTTAAAATCTTTCAAAACTATGTCTAACAACACTTCCAATTTACCTCAACGGGTCAAGTTGATTAGAACCCAGATAACATTGGCATATCATAGCATATCATCTCCTATGAACATAGTTTCCATTCATCTTATCCCATACATGCCTTTCACTTTTTTGGCAATACTATACAAAAGGAGATATTGAATTTACTCCACAATAGTGGGGCAGATAATCACAATTTTTCACATGAATTGTGCAAAATGTGATACAAGCATTAATTTTGGCATGGTGGTTCCCAAGGGTTCACTCAGCAAATCTGCCTGACGTGCCACTTGAAAATCCAAGATGGCCCCCAAATTTTATTCAATATGTCCAAATTATACCATTTATAGTATTCCAAGGCTTCTGAAAGTAGTAAAAATGGATCTGGCATCCTCAGAAACATATAACTAGACACCAAAATCATTCAAATTCATCAACTACATACATTTCTATGGGAAAACATGACTTCGGACGATAATTTTAGCAGCTATCTTGAAAAATTGCCGCCATCTATGATTTTCAAGTGGCACGTCAGACAGATTTGCTGAGTAAACCCTTGGGAGCCACTATGCTGAATTTGGTGCTTGTATCACAATTTGAATGATTTTTCTGTTATCCGTCCCACTACAACCTCACATCAAGCTGGCACACTGTTTCTTATCATCCCTCTACCTTATTTACGTGTGCCTTCACTAAACACAGTATATGTTAGTCCAAGGGTGAACTAACCTAACTGATGCCTTGTCAACTCCCATCCCAAAGGACACAGTGGCGGTGATGACAGGTACTATGCCATCCATCCAGTCCTCTTGTACTTGTGAACGTTCCTTGGCCGCCAGACCTGAGAGGGGAGTTACATTTATTTCAATTAAACACTGATCAGTTATGTGTATAGATTGAACTTTGGTTTTAGTGCCATTAACTGAAGTATGTGCTTATAAACCTAGTGGAATTTTACGAAACAATTATATCAAGATCCCCCTCTGTCTGTCTGTGTCTGTGTCTGTCTCTCCCCTGAAGGAGGTAAAAGTAATTGAGTTGTAGTAGTTACCAGCATGATAAGCCTTGGTGGTGATGCCTTTGGCTGACAACTGCTGTGCCACCTCTACAGTCCCAGCCCTTGTCCGGCAGTATACGATTCCACAGCCGGATTTTACCTTCAAGGCATGGCAGAAAAAATAATTGTTACAATTACATCAAAATATAAATGAGAAAGTTTTGCACACCATATTTTTGTTCTCGATTACTATTCAATCGGAAATTATATTGTAAACCAAACTTTTAGATACATATTCTATCTTTTAACATTGCTGATGAAGCCATATCGAAAATTTTCCTTCATATAGACAGCAATAATGATGTTTTAGAATCACATTTTACTTCACTTTATAACTACATACAATAAGAACTCAAGAAAGCTTTACTTACAGTTCGGTTTTGTTCCCAGTTCACCCCAAGCGCCTTCACCACAAAGTCCTGGAGATCATCAAAAGGGTCGTCTAAAGCATCCTTGAACTGCACATCATAAAACAGGTTCGACCGGAAGCACGAGGCCTTGAACTTAGCTACAGGTTTCTTCAGTTTTAGCTGCAGGTAAATATCCTCAACAACCTGTACAACATAAGAACATACGAAAATAAAGAGGCTGCAAAAGGCCAGATTCTGTGCACCTAACACTTACCTAATGTTTCCTTCAGATATATACATAGATGCAGGTTTGTTTTCTCTGGGTACAATAGTAAATGAATGTGAGTAAATAACACTTAGATTTACGATCGCTTAAAGATAATTAGTCTAGCTGCTATGATAGTTAGTAAGAGATAATATAAACACAATGTAAAGTTAGTGAGAAGAGGAAGTCACTAGCTTAATTTTTGTTACATAAAAATTTCCATAAACTCCTTTTTTTGGTATACATTAAATTTCGACACAAGACTCCTAACCTTTGCTGTGGCTGTAGCAGTCAAGGCAATCCAGGGAATAGATGGGATTTTGCTCTTAAGGAAGCCCAAGCGTAGGAAATCTGGCCTGAAGTCATGACCCCATTGACTCACACAATGAGCCTCGTCCACAACAAAGTATGACAGCTTGTTAAACCTGTACAGCTGTTGCAGTAAGTTCTGGTAAAGGAAAAAGAAGAGAAGAGGCATACAATTATGTTTTAAGTGTACATTATGAGCAGTAAAATATATGTAGGCACTAACAAACATAAGCATACATTATTTTCCTTACAGAATTAATTCAGTGTAATACCAAACTCTCTCTTCCTATAGGTAGTAAAAAAACAATAACACACGACACACACTTGGAAGAAATTAGTGGCAGCCTGTTCAGGAGTGATGTAGAGGAGGCGAGTGGAAGGATTCATGCTATTAAGATCCGACAGCACACGGGTACGTTCCTTGACAGTCATTTTAGAGTTGATGGACTCGGCAACTATCTGTAGCCTCTGTAGGTGCTCTATCTGATCCTGTATTTGGAAAAGAATGAAGGTTTTAACTATTAAGTTTTGTATTATATTATTTCATCCTGGATATTGGAAGAAGAGGAGTTGAAATTATGTAGTAGTAGAGATGGTAAGTGTTAGGTTAGGTGAACAGGAGCTGCCTTGTGTAGGTCAACTTATGTTCTTATGTTCTAATGGTAATTGTTAGTTTGTAAGATTCTTAGAAAAAAAAGAAAAAGGACAGAAGAAAATACATATACAAGGTACATAAATACACGCCCACAGAGAATATGACAAAGAAATTATAGATATAATGAGTTAAAGTGTTGGGATAGATGGATATACGGAATTAAAGTATTGTTCTCAGTCCTTACCTTTATAAGAGCAATAAGAGGTGATATTACGATGGCCACTTTCCTCTCAGCCAACACTGCCGGTAATTGGTAACATAAGGACTTCCCAGACCCAGTTGGCATGGACACAAACACATCATCACACCCTGCAAAGGAAAGGAGAATTAAAAAAACAATACAAGAATGAAAAAAAATAATAATAAAAGAAGAATTAAAGGGATAATATAAATAATGTACAATCTCATGCATGAAATTACGAATTAATCTAATAAAGTTGTATAACTTATGGAACAGGTTATGTTTTTTTTCAATCAACCTAACCTAACATAACGGTAAAAGTGCAGAATAAGGCCTTCTGCCCTTTCTTTTTTCTCTCCTTCCCTACATACTATACATAGTGTACTCAACACATCTGTGAAGGTTTCAGGCGGGGGTCACCATTATTTACCTCGCAAAACGTCTTTAAAGTTATGTAAGGTTATGTTATGTTAGGTTGATTAGGTTATGTTAAGTTATGGTTAGGTTAAGGTTGTTAGGTTAGGTTATGGTTAGATTAAGTTAGGTTAGGTTAGGTTCAGTTAGATTCGGTTATATAAAATTTTTACATTTTATCACCCAAAAGTTAGGGTTCAAACCCTTAGATTTTTTTCTGGATTTGGGTAATAAAATGTAAAAATCTTATATAATCGAACCAAGCTGAACCGAACCTAACCTAACTTAATCTAACCATAATAACCGTCCTAACCTAACAACCTTAACTTAACATAACCTAACCAACATAACATAACATAACTTCAAACACGTTTTGCGAGGTAAATAATGGTGACCTCCGCCTGAAACCTTCACAGATGTGTTGAGTACACTATGTATAGTATGTAGGGAAGGAGAGAAAAAAGAAAGGGCAGAAGGCCTTATTCTGCACTTTTACCATATTTTTACCCATACAGTAAGAAAATTTACACAACACACATATAGACACACACGATTATCTAGAAGTAAGCAAATGAAACCTTCAATAATAAAACAAATCCATCACCTTATCAATGGTTTCTATTTTCACACTTATACATACTCACCATTAACCACGGCCAGCACAGCTCTTCTCTGGAGGTCACTCTTAAAGGTGTCATGCTTAAAATGCTTTGATAAACAGGATAATATCTTCTCTTCTGAACATCTTCCTCTCCTCCTGTCTGACATTATCTTGGACGAACAGACACACGTACAAACACACGTACCATCTACCTACACAAGGTAAATAAAAGAATAAAGTAGATACCCTTAAAATAATTAGAGAATGAAATAATGTTTTAATGGCTGACTTTGAAAAAAATTGTCTAAGGACATGTGTGTATATATATATATATATATATATATATATATATATATATATATATATATATATATATCACATATATTCACTTTTTTTCTATCTTTATCTTAACCAAATATCTTAACTCAATGGATAATTACGTATTTTTTTTATATTCTATGGAAAGAAATATGTAAAGATTTTGATAAATATTTGCCAAGGTACCTATCAGTAATATTCATCTCATGTACTATAGCCGCCACCGGTACTTGGACACCCAAAGGCAAACTGGTCATTTTTTTATTCCATTGGGGACATCACTCCCTCCTTCCTCCCTAAAGCCTAATGAGACAGGTAGGACCATTAGAGAGAGAGAGAGAGAGAGAGAGAGAGAGAGAGAGAGAGAGAGAGAGAGAGAGAGAGAGAGAGAATATATATATATATATATATATATATATATATATATATATATATATATATATATATATACAAGCCAAAAAAAAACTACTTTTCATTTTTAAATCTTCAACCAACACACCTTCCCCCCCCCCTCTCTCTCTCTCTCTCTCTCTCTCTCTCTTTAAATAATTCGAACATTATTTTTTATTTAAAAGATGGATAACAATACACGTTCATCAATAAAGTTATAGTAGTTATATTTCTCATAACAATAATGTGTCCACGCTCAATAATTGTATAATTTCCTTGTTGAAAATGTGGATAAAAATACATTTATATACATATTAAAAATATACAAATTAGTGTGTGTGTGTTTGTGTGTGTGTGCGAGTCAGATTGTTTGCTTTTGGACGCTGGAGATTCTCCAGCGTCCAAAAGCAAACACACACACACACACGTACATGTACATTAACTAGATATATGGATTCTAAGTTGTAATTAACATATCATAGTCACTGCTTTGATTATATATTGTGTCTTTTAATTAGTTATTTCCCTTTATCTCTACCTTGTGTTAGATTCGTAGTGTTTAAAAAGTCCTTCGTAAACAAGTGAGCTGTGGATTGCAAGGCACAGGTTCATCTGCAACCTGCACCTTTAGGGCACTAGACTCTAGAGGCTGTGGCACCACAGCTTGCATAGCCCCATCAAATTCCCAAGAAGAAGCTGTGGATCACTAACACTATTAAGAATATAAGGACGCTACAAAGGTACGGGGGCCTACACATGGTAGTTACTGTTACTCCAATGCTCCCTTGTTACCTAGAACCCCCTCTCATCCCCATCCATAAAGCCGTGTAGTCTTCGGTATTATTTTACATCTTCATCAGAACGCTCTAGATAATTCGGTTATATTTTTGCATTACTTGATGCATTTTGAGGTTTTCTTAATTACATTTCCGTCGCAAATTTTCAGTTTGTGAGATATTCAATGGTTTCTGTGAGAACACTTCGAAAAATATAGGGTATTATTTTACATCTTCACCAGAATGCTCTAGAGAATTCAGGGTTATATTTTTGCATTACCTGGTGCATTTTGAGGTTTTCTTAATTACATTTCTGTCGCAAATTCTTAGTTTGTGAGATATTCAATGTTTTCTGTGAGACCTTCTCTTCGTTAAATAAAGTTTTGTTTTGTTTGAACAAGGTTCTGTTATTTTTCAATGTAGGTTAAGGTTTGGTTAATATAGAAGCTATCAAATGTTATCTATGACCAAAAGTAGGGGACGAGGTGCAGTCCCAAGACGCAGGTGTAAACAAACGCCATTATGGTGAAGATGTAAGATTTTACCAAATAAAATTTAGTTTAGTTTGGACAAGGTTCTGTTATTTGTCAATGTAGGTTAAGGTTTGGTTAGGTTAATTTAGAAGCTATCAAATGTTATCTATGATCAAAAGTAGGGAGTTGGACCAGGTGCAGACGCCATTTTATTTCATAAACAGACGCCATAATGGTGAAGATGTAAACTTATACCTAGTTTAATTTTAAACTCCCTATCGTCTGTGCACTAACTATCTGCCGAGTGGGTCTGTTCCAATCATACACCAACCTATTTGTTAACCAATTTCTATCTTTTATAAATCTACATTTCTCAACGGTAAAGATTCGTTTCATGACCCACTCTTTATTTTGGACAAAACAATTTTTTTCTGAAAAATTTTGATGTTACCTAGTCATCATTAGTGAGGGAATCAGAAAAGGCAGTGCTTACAAGTACGAATAGGGGATGACAACGGAATACGGCTGCCGTATCTGTAAGCACTTATAGGCTTATTGTCATTTGTCTGAAATTAATTGCTTATTTTTCTATCTATCTATAGTTTCTGATGCCTCGTTCCCTCCTCCAACGTTCCCGAAGGGGATGGCCACAGCAGAAGAGCCTCCTTGCTAATTGAATCCCTCCCCCTCTACCAGCAACTTTTTCATGCACATACTCCTTGGGGCATGACACAAGCAGTGGCCTGTCTTCATGTGTTCACCAGTCTATAACTGTTTGTTGTCGTCAGTTGAAAGAAGTCTGCATGCCACTCGTCACATTAATATTGGGACCAAAGTTTGAGGCTAACTCATAAGTATTGAAACATACATGTATGGTGTAAGTATTGCAACATTTCAAAATGATACAAGGCTCTTCTAGAATAAGGTGACATCGCTTAGTGACACCAAACAATCAGGCAGAGAGTTCCACACAGGGACAGATTTCACACTCAACTATCTTTTCCTACACTACTGGAAGGCCAGGCCAAAGAGTGAAGGTTACTAGGCTGGGAGTGGAGGAGGGAGTAAAGTTTGGAGACCAGGGCGTGGCTTGGGCGAGATGGAAAGCTGTGTTTCTTGTTGTGTGCTGAGATACAACAATTGGTCCTGACTGTTTGAGGACAGAGCTGGTCATGTAGATGAGAAATGATGAGGGAGCCAGAAAGGTGGAGGGAGTGGAAGCCTTGCCAAGTGTGGCATGAGTGAGGCAGGAAGCAGGGTGTTGGCCCTGCAGGCATGAGCAGAGTGTCAAGGCAGCGCGTGACTCTCTGTGTACTGACCATCACCATTGCTGCAGGTGCCGAGGCCAGAGTCCAAGGCGGCTGCCCTGCTCGGCACTGACCGGGCTCACTGCGGCTTCCCTGAGGGTTCCTGCAGGACCGGACGTGGCGTGTGCTGCTGGGAGTAGTGCTGCAGTGGAGGCTGTGAGGCCGGGCAGCAGCATGAGTGGCCGGGAGCAGCAGGATCACTCTGCCTCAAGTGTGGGGAGGCTCAGGTGTGATGGCAAGAATCACCTTGAGGCAGGCAGCTCCGTCCACAAAGGAGAGAACAAGTTTGAGTGTCAGCAGTGTGATAAAACTTCTAAATACAAGAGTGAGCTTGAGACACACACCCTGACACAAAATGGTATTCAAAATCATGAATGTAAACAGTGTGGGAAAATATTTACCCAAAAGTCTGACCTCACCCAACACACCCTGGCACACAGTGGTGTTAAAAATTATGAATGTGAACAGTGTGGGAAAACATTTACTTGTAAGTCTTACCTCACCAAACACACCCAGAGACACAGTGATGTTAGAAATTTTGAATGTAAAGAGTGTAGGAAAGCATTTACCCAAAAGGCTTACCTCACCGAACACATCCTGACACACAGTGGTGTTAAAAATCATGAATGTAAACAATGTGGGAAAACATTTACTCAAAAGTGTAACCTCATTAGACACACTCTGTCACATGGTGTTAAAAATTATGAATGTGATGACTGTGGTAGAAGATTCTTTAATGCTTCTGATCTCAATGCACATATGTTTAGACACACTGGCTTGAGGAAGTTCAAGTGTGATGTTTGTAAGAAATGTTTCAAGACAAAGGGTTGATATTCGCAAACACGTGAAGATACACTTTTGAGTTGATGTGTTGTGTGGACAAGTGTGGAGGTGGTTACAGGTGAGGGTGTTACACTGCACTATATACAGTACTCAAGGTGGTTACAGTGTTACACTGCACTATATACAGTACTCAAGGTGGTTACAGTGTTACACTGCACTATATACAGTACTCAAGGTGGTTACAGTGTTACACTGCACTATATACAGTACTCAAGGTGGTTACAGTGTTACACTGCACTATATACAGTACTCAAGGTGGTTACAGTGTTACACTGCACTATATACAGTACTCAAGGTGGTTACAGTGTTACACTGCACTATATACAGTACTCAAGGTGGTTACAGTGTTACACTGCACTATATACAGTACTCAAGGTGGTTACAGTGTTACACTGCACTATATACAGTACTCAAGGTGGTTACAGTGTTACACTGCACTATATACAGTACTCAAGGTGGTTACAGTGTTACACTGCATCATATACAGTATTCAAGGTGGTTACAGTGTTACACTGCACTATGTACAGTATTCAAGGTGGTTACAGTGTTATTGGTGAGCTTCCTGGTAGGTGGTGTAGTGAAGCCCCAGGATGAGTCTCACTGCTCTTTTCTGCACCTGCTCCAGTTGGTTGCGCTGGATGAGGTTGAGGGAAGATGACCAGGCTGGGGAAGCATACGTGAGTTTTGGGAACACAAACGTGGAGTAAATGCTCACCAGCTCACGCGGCGGTGTCCCCAGCTTCTTGAGTCTCGGTAGGAGAAAGAGATGATATGTGGTCGTCTTGATGAGAGAACTCATGTGGAACAAACACGATAAGTCTGCCACATACCATCTTTGTACATAAAGGAGATGAGTTGTTTGAGGAGTGTATGTAGAGTGAGTGAATGAGTACTGGTGTTGATCTGTTCAGTTAGATTGTAAAAAATTGTAAAAATAATTACTATTTTCTTCCTTCAATAAATGTGAATGGTTTTCTGTTTTGAGTGTCTTGTTTTTCATCTATACTACCACCCATACATTAAAGGAACGACCAGCCTGCTGTATGGGAGAAAAGGGCTTGTGTGGATCACTGTACCACGTGTAGAGGTCAATTTATCTACTCTCAAAGGTCACATTAATAATTGGGTCACACGGAGAACTTATCTGTTTTTCCCACTACAGTTATAAGATCCTGTATCCTACTCCTTTACTACCACATATTCTTATTAGGGTACCAAGGTTTAGTAAAGAAAAAATATTAATCACTGACACTGAAGGAACTACAGGAGGAATGAGAGAAGTGGAAGTTTGAGGAGGAAGAGGAAGTTGATTTGAGAGAATGTGGTGTGGAGGGGAATCGACACTCATCCAGACATTAGCTAACACATGCATGCATAGGAAGGGTTTCACACATACTCTGTTTCAGTGTTATCTCAATACATAATCCAAGTCAGACTACCATGATTCTTTGTTTCAGTTCCCTCCACCTACATTTCATCCATTAATATACATTTTATATCCTTCCCTCCAATCCCCTACCCTTTCCTTGCATCCATGTTTTTTTTTTTCTCTCCTAGCTTATACTATAATGTTAAAACACTTATGAGAGGGAAATAAAAGCTATGAAAGTTATCATGTTAATATTGAAAGTATACGAAAAAAATATTTGTCTTTAAATCAAATACTAATCTACACATTCCTGTATTTATGTGAATCTTAATCATGCATTCTTTCCTGATCTCATTAACAAATAAAATAAGGAATTATTCCTCATGCTAACATCTGCTCCTTAAAATTATAGTGTGTGAAATAATTACCAAAATGCAATCAGAAAGCTTCCAATGTACTGATATTCTAATGACTGAGATGTGATTGTGTCAGATTCATACTGCTTGAAACTTCTTCAATGCCATTATATAAATTCTTACTTTATTTCCTCATAATTGCAGTAGAGGCGCAAGAATAAACCTGAAACAGATAACTCAAAGTAAAGACTACAAAGTGACTGGTATCCTCATTATACCTACTAATTCAAATAAATATCTTTCAAAACTAAAGTAAACTCCTTTCAGATTTATAATCCTTATACAAGATGCTATTCCTATTCTAAATCTGCATTAGGAATAGGTGAATCATTCCCATCATCTACTGCATTCTCTTGGCTGGAAGACCTATTCTTGGGATTTTCACTCTGTGGTTTCGTTGCCTGACTCGTCCTCCATAATGAGATGCTGAGATGTACTTTCAGAATCATTGTTGGACTCCCCTGTCTCCACCTCAGAGGGGAACTCATAGACTTCCTCATCAATATCATCAATCTCCTCTGCATTATAGCTATCATTGAACACTTCCATGAGGTAGTCCTTCAGTGGTATGGTATGCCATTCACTGTTAGAATGGAAGATAGGGCTGTTTGTGCACATCATATGGTCAACCAGAGGCCGTTGGTTGGGATCATTAGCCATGGTCATTTTGATCAAGGCCATGTTACAGTGGAATTTCATGATTGCAGCAAAGTAGCTGTCAGTTCCCATGCATGCCATCCACAAGACCAGTAACCCAAAATTAAACACGTCAACCGGCCTCCCCAGGTCTTCGTTTGCAACTTCAACACCCTCAAATGGCC
Source organism: Metacarcinus magister (assembly GCA_029783475.1). Taxonomy (NCBI): domain Eukaryota; kingdom Metazoa; phylum Arthropoda; class Malacostraca; order Decapoda; family Cancridae; genus Metacarcinus; species Metacarcinus magister. Next base: position 18,751,489 of record JAPQNM010000045.1, read on the forward strand.
AGTCTTCTCCAATATTACATTCTCGCTGCTCATCAATGGGTCGCAGTGTTGCATGGCCCTTTCTTATGAGAATATTTTCAGGGTGAAGATGCTTGTAAGCTATCCCCCTCTCATGGTAATGGCATAACCCTGCAAACATAAACTCAAGTCAGTAATCCCAGTTGATAATAGATGTTTAACAATTATGCGACACAGTATAATAATATACAGTAGAACCTTGCAGTACGAGTGCCCCATTGTATGAGTAATTTGCTTAACGAGCCGCAGCTTGTGAGTATTTTTGTTTAGAAATATGAGTGGAAATCCGCTGTACGAGCAAGATTCCTAATAGCCGCAGATAGTCGGCACTGAGTTCTCACACACTCCTCCAACAGTAACAGCCTCTGCTTTCACAGTTCAAGTGTTCATCTCATTGAGGCAACATCGCGATCGTTTTGTTTTAGTGATTTTTCTCTGTTTCCTGACTTGCCATTATTTTATCCTAATTAATTGTGTTAGCCATGAGTCCAAAGAAAGTTAGTGCAAAGCATAGTGCTAATAAGAAAAAATTATCACGATAGAGTTGAAGAAAGAAATAATCAAAATCCATGAGAGGAGTGCGTGTAGTGGACTTAACAAGTCAATAAGACAGAAGCATATTGATGATGTGCACTTTTTCTGTTTTAAAAACCCATAAAACAAAATTTTGGGTGTTTTTTGTTGTTGCTGGAACGGATTAATTATATTTCAATAGTAAAAATTAATTTGTAAAACAAGTAAATTGCAATATGAGCTCTGTCATGGAACGAATTAAACTTGTATTGCGAGGTTCTACTGTATTGATGTCTAAGAAAGGTCAATCCATTAATCTACTTCCATATTTAGTGGTTCAGAGTATTTCTCTTCTCATATGGAAGGGATAAGTGAGAGGAGTATATAAGTATGTGTGCTTTGTACTGGGGAATAACAATCTGATATATGAATAAACAGGTAGAAGATGTTTATCTATCTATCTATATACCTGGCATATATTCCCATTAAAAGGGGATAGCCAAGACGGCATTTGTGCCCTGTCATTTTGTAGGAGAGAATTCAGGAGGGTATTCACAGACCTCTCGTTCCGTCCCTTTTGGTAAACTTTGACGAACTGCAGGGAATATGGTAATAGTATTTTTGTAGCCCCCACTGTAGCAAATCAAAACCTAAGTGAATCAGTCAACAGGCAACATGTACTATATTAATCAAACTTTTGCTTACCTTTTAAAATGTCCTTAGCCACTGAGTCCAGAATGAATGGAGTGATATACTTGGAGCTGGTGATGTATTCAAGCAGTGTTAGAGGCATCTCTATGGTACTCATGTAACCACTGCCCAGGTTCTTCAGTTTGTCAATGCATCCCATAATTTTTGTAGCCACAGCAGGTACCAATATATGGGCCAAATCCAGTCCCTAGATTAGAATTGTAAGTTTTTCAGTAGTGCCGCATTACAATATCATCAATCATACAACATATCTGAGAAAGTTATCACTATAATTCAGACTTGAGGGTGTCCAGAATTGAGAAAAGTGAAGCATCAGTGTAGGGAGAATGACTGGGCAAATAAGCTCTTTATACGATACATCACATAACACTCTAATTCTTAGAGAATAAAAATGCTAGTAGAGATTTTCAATAATTTTTTATCATGAGAATTTTCATTGATTTAATTGTTATATATTGTTTATTTTAACAACTAGAACATGGCTTGAGATGGCGGCTGCAAGAATACTAACACCATATTCCCTAAAGGTCATAAAAGGCAGCCAAAAGGGACAGAGCAATATATCTGAGAAGTAGGGTTGGAAAAAACCCGGGTTTAAAAAAAAAAAAAAAAACCCCAACCCACTTTTTTTTATTGGGTTTTTTGTTTATTCTTCATATTTATATGTAAATTAGTTTAAACAAGCATTTAAGAATTAATCTAGGGTGAAATAAAAGGTTTAAAGTATTATCTGAAGTAGTGATGGAAATTCCGGCTCTTTTCAGGGAGCCGGTTCTTTCGTTCACGTTCACTCAATAGAGCCGGTTCTTTCGGTTCTCAAATACTTTTTTTTAAAGTAGTTTCACATATTCTGTTTAGAACCTTTATAATTTATTATATATATACACAGTAAAACCTCGATATAACGAACCCTCTTATAGCGAATTTCGGATATAATGAACGTCATTTCCTGGTCGACCAAGCCGGATATAACGAACCAAAGTTTGTTATATCCAAGGCGTGGGGTGAGCCAGCCGAACTCTCCACTTTGTTTGAACATGAACGCGCCGACGTACACGCCACTCAGTCCACAGTTAGCTCTCACTGTGAAGGGTTGGTCGCGCTCGTGCTCTCGCCACTTGCTACCTACTACGTTGTTGTTAATTTTTGTCTAATGTAACATACACTAATACACTTAAATTCAGTACCCCTGCAACAACTCTGTATGAACATGTCTTAATGAACGAAACCCTGTATATAGCGAACTCGTTCAGTATTTTTACCGAACTTCGGATATAACAAATTATCGGATATAACGTCAGACCCCCGCCCCAATTGGTTCGTTATATCAAAGTTTTACTGTATATACATATATATATATATATATATATATATATATATATATATATATATATATATATATATATATATATATATATATATATATAATGTATGCAGTATGTCTCACGCGCACACACACACACTATGACTAATAATTACGCAGTAAAATTAAACGGTATCTTTTTTCCAAAACATGACTTTCTTACATAAATTATGGGTAAGTAATGTACATGATTAATATAAAAGAATAAACCTGGCAGTTGTGAGCTGGGTATTTTCCATCACATAACGAATGCATTGCATCAGATTAATATTCCTATACTACCTATTTCAGATTAACTATAACTATCTATCCTAGGGTAACATCGCTCGGTCACCTACCCAGAAAATCCCCGCAACGTTCCTAAATACCTAGAGGTGTTCAGGTGTCACTTCGTGGCTTATTGATTTCTCTGCAACCCTTGTTTTGAGTAAATTATACAAGGTGAGAGCTTTCCATCACATAACGAATGCATTGCATCAGATTAATATTCCTATACTACCTATTTCAGGTTAACTGTAACTGTAACTCCGTCCCTTTCTACGAACCACAGGGATTACGGTGGTAGAATTCTTGTAGAACCCACCACAGGGTTAAATAACAATATATACAATTGGATATTTGATCTACTGTATCATATATCATTTAAAGTTACCATTAAACAGCTGAACAAATTAACACATGAACAATGACTGATTGTTGGCTAAGTATAAATTACAAAATTACAACACTAATCCTATGAAAGTGACTCACTTCATTTATAAAAAGTACTTCATTATTCAAGACATCTTCTAACTTTCTGCATGTGTGTCTGTGTTTCATCATGCCTGAGTTCTGGTTTGTGAAGTTCAAGAAGACATTTGCTATTACTTTGATAGCATAATCTGACTTCCTTTGAGCAGCTTTGTAGTTGGCCTGTAAAGGAGCACATTAAACTTATAAGATGCATATATATTTCTCAGGATATGATTTTGTAAGATTACCTATATTCTATAGCTGCGTGGGGGAGGGGAGGAGCTACAGAAATACTACCATCATATTCCCTGCAGGTAGTAAAAGGGAATCCGAAGGAACGAAGCAAGGGATCTAAGAAGTCCCTCTTCTGTATTCTCTTCTACAAAAAGACAAGGCACAAAGGGTAAGGGGAGAGTAAAGGTTTCATCTATCTATCTACACCTATAAAGTCTCATCCCCTTCCAAGTTACTATACCTATAAAGGCTCATCCCCTTCCAAGTTACTATACTTATAAAGTCTCGTCCTCTTCCAAAGTTAATCTTTCCCTGTTCTGGCATTTCCTCACTGCATGGTCAAGGCTATACCTGTCTCTCTCTTGCATTCTGCCTTCAACTCACTCTCATCACATGTCCAAACCACCTCAGTGTAGCATGCTTTACCCGTTCAACCATTCCACACTCTATTCCCTTTGTTATTGCACTCATGTCAAAGTTCTCATACACATTCTCATTGCTCTCTACATCCCATCTTGACACCCCACACGTTTCTCAAATAGCTAATTTCCCCTGCACCTATTATTGACTGCTGTGTTGCATTCCATGTCCATGTTTTTTTTAAGCATATGTCAGACTAGGGATGATAATACTATTTCTTATACCCCTCTTAGCTTCCATACTTACATTCCTCTCTTCAGTCACTATGACCTGTCTTCCTCTTACAGATCTCTCCCTTTATCTCCCCTTCCATGCCCCCATGGTTACACAAAGTTGCTCTTAAGTACTTAAAACTCTCACTTCCTTCATTTCCACTCCCCTAACATGATCCTGGTCTCTTTCACTCTGTACTCTTATTTTATAAGGTATCATAAAATCAACAGCGAGGACTGTTTTTTTTTTTTACAAATAGTGTCTTCTTTCAGCACAAGGTATGCAAGATTGTCAGGGCCGAGGTGACTACCAATTAATATTATCTTTTTATAGAGTTGTGGGGAAGAAAAATCATGGAGTATGATACCCCGAATATATTTACACACACACAAATAGCAAACAGTAGGCTAAAAGCCAAAATAAATCACCAACGACGAACTGCTCGTAAACAATTACCAGAGCAAGGGTATGACACCCAAATAACTCCCTGTACAGCTGTCTGGAGGGTGAGATGCGTGACAGCAACACTCGGCAACGTAGATTGCTCCTCAGACAGCAGGAAGGGTCGAATGGTGTAGGTACAATTGAAGGGCACACTGGAAGGGAGCCCAAGTCTCCAGAAATGCCTTCGGAATGTTGAGAACCAGCAGCAGGTGGTGAGGTGTTGTCAGGTGTGAGAGCTGAGGCGTTCTGTCCTTCTCCAAGCCGGTGGCGTGGAGCTTGGCTCCGTTAGACTACCCCCCTACCCCTGGACAAGGGGGTCGGGTAGTGGCGGGGAAGCCGGTGAACAAGCGCCGGCAGACGAGTGGTAGTTCAACCACTAATTAGGGGAAGACGAGGCACTGACATATTGGCGACCTCGCCAGGATAAGAACTACCAATTATTTATTATCATTTTACAGATTGTGGGTTGTTATCTG
>JAPQNM010000045.1:18756712-18784212 GCA_029783475.1 Metacarcinus magister
GTTTGGAGCAGAGTCCATCAACTATCTGGGATTTGTTTTGTCCCGCGACCATCTTCAACCACAAGTTGGCAAGTTGACTGCCATCACCTCCATGACTCCTCCTACCACCAAGAAGTTACTCCGGAGTTTCCTAGGTTTGATATAATTTTATAAAGCTTTAATTCCTCAGGCCTCTGAGCTTACCGGCCCCCTCTCTGACTTGTTGAAGAAGCCGGTACGGGATCCCCTCCAGTGGACTGAAGATCTGCTTGAACGGTTCAAGCTGCTGAAGCAAGCCTTGACTTCGGGACCTATTCTGCATCTTCCGGACCCCAGCCAGACCTTCGTCCTACATACCGATGCTTCAAACTATGGATTAGGTGCTGTACTCCTACAGTACCATGATGATCGTCCACATCCCATCTCTTACGCCAGCCGGAAACTACTTGATCGGGAACGACGATACTCTACCATCGAGAGGGAATGCCTGGCCATCGTATTCGGCATTCATAGGTTTGACTTCTATCTTCGAGGTAAGGAATTTATCCTTGAAGTAGACCACAAGCCTCTAATATACCTTCAGAAATTCAAAGGTAAAAATGATAGAGTACTACGATAGGCTTTAGGTCTTCAACCCTATAAATTTAGGGTTGTTCATGTTGCCGGGACAGACAACATTGGAGCCGACCTTCTCAGCCGGCAATAGCTTTTCTTTATTTTGTTTTCCTGCACTCCAGTCTTTTACAAGTTTTGTTTCCTGCACTCAAGTATTATAAGTTTGTTTATGTCTCCTGGTCAGCTGCAGTTCTTCGACATCAGCTGTGCAGCAGATGTTTTAGTGGGGGCATGTGTGAAGGAACTGCACCTGCCTCGTCTTCCCCTAATTAGTGGTTGAACTACCACTCGTCTGCCGGCGCTTGTTCACCGGCTTCCCCGCCACTACCCCACCCCCTTGTCCAGGGGTAGGGGGGTAGTCTAACCGAGCCAAGCTCCACGCCACCGGCTTGGAGAAGGACAGAACGCCTCAGCTCTCACACCTGACAACACCTCACCACCTGCTGCTGGTTCTCAACATTCCGAAGGCATTTCTGGAGACTTGGGCTCCCTTCCAGTGTGCCCTTCAACTGTACCTACACCATTCGACCCTCCCTGCTGTCTGAGGAGCAATCTACGTTGCCGAGTGTTGCTGTCACGCATCTCACCCTCAAAACAGCTGTACAGAGAGTTATTTGGGTGTCATACCCCTGCTCTGGTAATTGTTTACGAGCAGTTCGTCGTTGGTGATTTATTTTGGCTTCTAGCCTATTGTTTGCTATTTGTGTGTGTGTAAATATATTCGGGGTATCATACTCCATGATTTTTCTTCCCCACAACTCTATAAAAAGATAATATTAATTGGTAGTCACCTCGGCCCTGACAAAGATATATGGAGAAGAGGAATATAATATGTGCAAAAGGGACTGATAGACTATGGTGTTGTGGATAAAAGATTGAAGGCAAATGTGGTGGATGCAAAAGTTACAAGATGTATATTCAAGGGATTATGCGGTACTAATGAAAATAAAAATGAATGACAACTGGAAGAGAATGGAGTGAGAGAAAGAGGCTTATAACTGAAAGCTTTAAGGATGATAAGCATATTGTGATTATCTGTTTCTGTCTATTTGTGATGCTTACCTTCCATTTGCCAAACATTTTTATTAAGTGTTCATACAGGGGGTCCTCCAGTTCCCCTATTCCGTTGATGTAGGGATTTTCATTCATTAGTTTCCTCAAAAGCATCTGGAAAGAATGAGGATGACAATGAACATGTGTTTTGTATATATAGGATGCATTAACTAGAAAGATATATAACATATAGGATATGTGTGAAGTTGTGTAGCCAGTTTGCATGTGTTCTCTGAATGTATGATCATGTGGATTATAACACAATGGAAATTCAGAAAGAATGTGAAAAAGCCATCTAAGCATGTTTATACCTGGTGCTTATTAAGTACTGCATGTTCATTTTTATACAGACTTTGGTCACGTGTGAGTAGATCTTTACTTTGCATCTTGATGGCTTGATACAATGCATATTGACTACTGGTCAGATAATCACTTTCCTTGCGTTTCCTCATTAGATGCTCAACGAGTTCCATCAATTCCGGCATGGTACTATATATGTAGTCAGTCTTCAAGCACAATGATTTTTTGTGAGACACAAGGTTATCTCTTGAGCTGAAAAAAAGAAAATCTCATGGAATAAGTCATGTGACTAGACAGGTAATTTCAAGAATCACATGTCATTAATTCACTGTTCCTACCTGCATGTATTCATACCATGCATGTACTACACATTTACATGAGTAAATGACACTGATTACAATATTGTAAAGTAAATAATTGTATTCTATTGAACTAGCAAAGAGGGAGTGTTTGGATAGGGAGAGGTGGAGGATCTTTTGCTGTGGCCAACCACTTGGAAGACTTTTCTGGAAGAAATGAGTCAGAAACTATAGATAGATAACTATCCTATTTTCTATACAAATCTTCTATGATTGTGAAAGAACACTTAAGGAAGTACAACATTTTTCTTAATACAAACATCCCTATTTCACATGCAAGGAAGTGGTGATTTTTTTTTCAACCACCCCTTGCTTGTAGATACAAAACACCATCTTGGATAAAAATATATTTCTTTTTTAATCAAACCAAACTATACTGCTTATTTTTTCTTTAAGAGGAATACTGTACGTACAATGTTTCTGCAGGAAAAGTCTTCAGACCTCCATGTATGCCTTTCTCTTATTTTTAAGTGACGTTTTACCATGTAAAACTTTGAGCATGCACATTAGTTCATCTGAAAACAAGAGAGAACACATAAAAATATTCTTTCCACACACCTTGTAGACATTAAGTCCTGACGAGAATGGCAAGCACCTGGTTCTGGCACCTTGTCCTGGAAATATAAAATATTTATCCTTACCATCTAAAGTAGTGTGTAATTTTATGTCAGACAGAGTATAGTAAGTACAAATTCAACGAATAGACAAACAGTCCAAAATAAAAGACAAGTGGGTTACTCTGAGGAAGTCATACATCATACACTATTGAGACACCAAAATTGTACTTTTACTAATAAATATTACCACAAAGGACAATTATCCTAAGATCATTCATAAACTGTTTGTTTATTCAATTCTTAATATATTCAAAGGAGTGATCTGTATTACCAAAACACCATCATAAACTTGAGTGTATACATGAACATTTAATTATTGAGAGTACAGAAAGGGAAGGAATAGTGATGAGCATGGGTGTAGAAGCAGGTGGAAAGTGCGTGAATGTGTAGAAAGGAATTGATAGAAAGAAAGTAAAGAAAGCAATAAATAAACTTTGAGTGTGGTAAAGCTGCAGGTGTGGATGGAAAAACTGTAGAAATGTTAAAACATGGAGAGGAAAAGTAGTAGAATGGATGATCATAATATGTGACCTTGCATGGAGACAGACAGAAGTAGCAGATGAGTGGAAGAAGGCAATTATTGTGCCCTTGCATAAAGATAAAGGTAGTACAGATGGATGTAATAATTATAGAGGGATAAGTTTGCCTAGTGTGCCATGAAAAGTGTATGGGAGAGTCTTGACAGAGTCTGATGGAAGTAACTGAAGGGATGGTTAGCATGGAGAAGGGAACGGAAAGGAAAAGGCTGTGTGGACCAGATATTTGCAATTAAAATTATGTAATTAGTACTTAAGGTGAAAAATTGTATGCAGCCTTCATGAACCTAAAAAAAGCATAGGGTAGAGTTGATAGGTGAGTTCTCTGGAACGTTCTGAAAATTTAGGGTGTTGGAGGACAGTTACTGGGAGGAATTAAGGCATTTTATAGAGAGGCAAGTGCATGTGTGAGGGTGGATAGAGAGCTAAAGTGAGTTTTCTTATGGGAGTGGGAGTGAGACAAGGATGTGTGATGTTGCCATGGATGGGTGTACAAGAGCTAAAATTGGGAATGTAGGTGCAGAACTGAAGATGAATGGAATGGGATGGGCGGTTTTGGGATGCCTGTTTACAGGTGACACTGTGTTGTTTGCAGAGAGTGAGGATGAAGTTCAAAGAGTGGTGGATGAATTTTATAGTGTAAGTACGAGAAGGAAGCTAAAAGTGAATTCTGGGAAAAGTAAGGCGATTATTCTTGAAAGAAGGGAAGTAAAGGTGGTTGATTTTAATATACCTTATAGGGTGAGTGTGCCAGCAGTAGGAAGAAGTGAGGTAGTTCTAGGAGAGAAAATGGAGGAAGTGAAAGAGTTTAAGTATTTGGGAACAGTGCTATACAAACATGTTCAGCTTTTGACAAAGATTTACAAAAATATAGTAAGTTAACAAATGTTTATAATGTTCCCTAACATCCTATAGCTTCCTTTAATAAATAACATGATTCATATACCCTTCCACAGAGTAGTCATTCAACATCTTTCATTGTCTTCTTATTTACACATTCCTTGCATCATTCAGTCCCATGACACCATCCAGATAATAATTTAAATCACTGATCAAAGGTTAATGTGAAGGTAATGTCACTTACCTGATCTGGCTTGTTGTATACAGCATAACCTGCCTCCACCAATGCGTCACTTATGTTTACGTTATCAACAAAAATCTGAAAGTTATACACACATAAATGTTCAATTACATGAGCGAGTGCATGTAAATATATTTATCTATGCTGATGTCTTGTCGAAGTAAACCCCTGCTAAAAAGATAGATAGATTGACATAGAATAAAATATGTATCTTCAATCCCTTCACAGAACTCAATCTGCAACAAATCACTTCATAAGATAAAGCCAATATTACCTCTGAACCCCATTCAACAATTGGAGGGTCACTCAAAAGACAGTATTTGGTTGTTTACATTATTGTATACCAAACTGAGCAGGATAACATGAATGGGGGTTTTACCTCTACTTGTGTTGAGCGTTTTCCATATGGGCGGTAGAAGACTTCAGCTGTCAACAACTGGTTATTTAGGATTTTACTCTTCAGCCATACCTTTGCCTGAAATAAGGAATAGTTTGCCACTTAATAAATTACTTAACATCTGAAGAGGGTAAGTCAGCAGAAATCTAATAACTAGGCTAGAATGCCTCACCTTTCCTTCCTCACTAAAACCTGTGTGTATGAAGCTACTGCCACCAATCCTTTTTGTTCCTTCCTATAAACTCAATTCTCATTTCAAAACCAAAATTGGCTCTTGCGTCTAAGGCCCATGGCCTTAGATCTTCAAAATTTCCATCATGGGCTGAGACTTCACTAACATTCTCTCACTAAATTCATCTGTGCTGTGTATCTCAACTAACTCCTCCCACCAAAAAAAAATTCTTTGACTATTTGATTTCGAAAGTGGAGCACATTCTGACTCCTTTTCCTTTAGCAGAGATCTCTATACTTGGGGATTTCACTGTTCACTATCAGCTCTAGCTTTCATTATCTATCACAACCAACCTGGTGAACAAGCCTTTAACTTTGCTATTCTTCATGATCTAGAGCAATTGAAACATCACCCTACTCATATTCTTGACTGTCTTGGAGATACACCCAATATTTTTTTATCTTTAAGAGAGTCTCAGGGGTGCAGTGATTAGCACGTCTGACAAGAAATCCGCTAGCCCAAGTTCAATCCCGGACAAGGGCAGTCAACGCACAGCTCACCACCCAGCTGTTCATACTCCCAAACGGAAAACCTGGGGAAGGTAAACTGTGGAAACTCTGATGTCACAGTGGCCCTGTATACCGGGGGAACGGATTAATTTCCACCGCAGGCTCAAATGTCGATATGACAGGAGATGAGCGCCCGCAGCTACAGCTTGTGCCCTTACTTTACCTTTACCATTACATACATAATTCAACCAGGTAGTTTAGTTATATACATGCTTACAATTTCTACTTATTATTTAAGACAAATGTAAGGATCTTCCCTTACTGTTTTTTTCATGAGGTTCAGCTTGCTAAGCAACACTACATCCACCAAGGAGCAGCAGTACATATTCCCTTCCATACTGACCTTAGCACTGATGGTGTTATCATCCTTGAGGTGGACCCGCCGTAGGAAGTACAGTCTGGCCATAGGACTCACTGAAGCTATTTCTGTAGTGACAAGGGCCAGCTGGCACAATGACACACACTTGACAGTGCCAGCCTCCATGAAGGACACATGCCAATACTCATGCTGTAGGTGCTGCTGTTTGTCCATCCTCAACATGCAGGACTGGGCGCTGCAATGGCTCTTCATCATTACACGCTGCCAGTTACCATCCATCTTCACAGCACACACCTGTCAGAACATCAACGGTGCTACTTCCTGGCTGACACCTACAATCATGTTGACAGAAAATACTTATTCTATGAATCATCTTCACAGACATAATAAAATGTTTTTCCAAAGGCAAATGTGTCACAATCATTTTCTTAACTACAGGACCACTCAGTACAGCGCCAGTACCTCCGCCCATGATATTCGTGAATTTTTCCTGACATGGGCCTTACACATGAACATTTAAAGAATTAAGTGAGTGGATACTTTTGATAGGGGGCCATGTTGGTTAAGTCTTGCAAAGATGTGGTGCATTTTGATAGTTGTGAATTTTTTGAAAATCCTATAGGTGAGCATTGAGCTTCATGTTGGGCACACTGAAGGTGGCCTTCAAGATAATGTGCAAAGGTAATACTAATGGTGACATTTAATTTTTCTTGACCTTTACCTTTCAAAATCTAATGGAGTGGAAATTTAGGGTAGAGAGTCATGTTAATGAAATTTCATAAGGTTGCAATGCATGGCGTTGTCGTGAAGTTGCTCACATACTGACAGAGACAAAGTGAAAAACAACCTCTTGCTCAAATTTGTTGGTAGAGGTCTATCTATCTACCTATCTATATACTAGGCTCTTATCCCCCTAAAGGAGGGTAGCCAAGAAAATGTGCACATACACACACCCATACATTTGTCTCATTTAGCCCCTAGAGGAGAATTATAAAAAATGATCATGTACAAATTCAAGTCAGTCCATCTCAGTTTCAATTCTTTGCAGCCCATCCATAGCAGTGCACACTATTGTTATCCCACTCCACGCCAGGGTTTGTAGACATTACTCTCCCCTCTCTCTTGCACCTTGTCTTTTAGTAGGAGAGTATACAGAGGAGGGGCTTCCCAGACCCTCGCTCTGTCAATTTTAACTTGCAAGGATTACGGTGGTATAATTAATGTAGCCCCAACACAGGGCTTATACACATCTTATGAATTCTGAAACACATCACATAATATCAGACAGTTCATTAACAATACATAAATTACTCTCCTCTGCTCACTTATAGCAAATCATAGCACTTTCAGATAGGCATGACTTAAAATGACTTTCACACATATCTGATACAACACACACAAGGCAGATATCATTGGTTCCCACAGTGTGTTGGTGTGGCCTGGGTGGTCTAGTGTGCCTGCCTGCCTCCCACCCTACCATGAACCTCACCACCTACCATCCTGGGTACCACCCTCTCAGCTGAAGTGTAAGAATCACCCATCTCGTCAGCCAGTATGGCACTCTGTGCCATGGCTTTGTCCTTGGACAACTTTGAGAGGGCATAAAAGCCTGTTCCGGAGATGACCTCAGTCACCCACAGCTGCTCGATGACTTGTTTCTTATTATATGTCATTCTTCCATCTGCCAAGGAGTGTTAAGTGTCACATTTAAGCTTTGTGGTAAATATTACATGCCATAAAAAATTATATTGGAACCAACAATCCATCATGCATTACAGTAAAAATATATCATTACAATGTGGATACTGTCCTGGGAAGTGCAACACCAATATTGTACAAAGGGAAAAAAGGATCAACCAGTTATATGGTTTGTATGATCGATCACAACCTTCAGACTAAAACTTTGACCTTGCATCCATATTCCATAACAATCAAAATCAGTCATTCCAGTGACCTGACACTACAAGTGTCTGTTGGTGTTTATCTATTCAGGGAAGTATTTTTGTCAACCTGCTCACCTGTATTCCACCCCACAGTCACCATCATGCACCACATTCCTTATTCTTCATTCTAATTTCTGACTTATCATTATCATCAATGTCTGCATACATAGTGTACTTGAAAGGCACATAAAATTCACTACTGGAGAATACTACACACTGTCTCAGCACCAATATCAACATAATTAAGTGGTAGTGATTTAGAGGTACAATGGCTGCCCAGCTAGGACTTCTGTTACCCCCTGGCAACTCACCGTCTGACCTGCCCGACATGGACGTTTGGGAGACTCCCTTCTGATTGCGCCAGTCAAGGCAGAGGGACTCCAGGCTCTCATTGGAGGTTTGACTGCGGGACCTCCAGTCTGAAAATGACCAGTGCCTCAGTGTCATCCCACCTGCCTGCCTCAAAGGCTCTGTCAAGACTGGTGCAGAAAGTTAGTGGAAAACTACACTATTCTGACATTCAATGTTAAATTATTATCTTTACAGCCATGGATTAGTACAGCAAATGCTGCTATTCCTAGTTAGCATTTAGCTGCCTTCAACTCAAGGAAAAGTCAGAGTAGCATACAATGTACCTTGTAACAGGAGATGAAATACCAGGGATTGAGTAATGTACTGGTGACTATCAATAGGAACAAATACAAATACTCATGAAAGCCTTTTTGCAGATGATACTAAGCTGTTTGCAAAGAGAGAAGAGGAAGTTCAGAGTGGTGGATGAATTTGATCAATTATGTGTAAGAAGCTAAAGTGATTTTGGGAAAAGTAAAGTGATTGTTTTTGAAAGAATGGGAAGTAGAGGTGGTTGACTTTAATACACCTTCTAGGGTGAGTGTGCCAGTATTAGGAAGGTGTGAGGTAGTTCTAGGAGAGAAAATGGAAGAAGTGAAAAAGTTTATGCATTTGGGAACAGTGTTATGCAAATATGGAGAAATGGAAGGAGAAATAAGAGTGAGAGCTGTAAAAGGCAGGTGTAAAAGGCCGTGGCCATCCCTTTGCGGTAGGTTTCTGGAGGGAACAAGGCGTCGGAGACTATTAAAATGAATAGTATAAATCTAAATACAGGTATACCATTATTAACCAAAGAGAGAGAGAGAGAGAGAGAGAGAGAGAGAGAGAGAGAGAGAGAGAGAGAGAGAGAGAGAGAGAGAGAGAGAGAGAGAGAGAGAGAGAGCTGTGAGTTACTGCATGAAACAAATCATCTCTTCATGTTTGGCACTCAACCCCATCCCGTGCCAATCTTCCTGCCCTGCCTGTCTCACTCACTTGGTCTCTCCAACTTGATGCAGAGTTCTCTGTCATGGTTCTGAAAGTAAACACTGCTGATAGAGGATACCCAGTCATAGGAAGGGATGGATATAATACTGATAAATAGAACACAATCTGAGCAAGACATATGAGGCAAAGAGAGCCTCCTCAACTAAACACTTATGCTTTACAGAAAATAAAATAATTAAGGCACTTTGCCACACAAATAATTTAAGACTGACTGGTACAATTCTCCACTCCATATGTAGTATTTTTAATGTTAAAAATGAAGAAAATTACATAACCCACTACTCGCCAAAATTCCTGTACCAATCTGCTTGCAATTTGATGCTTTTTATCAATGGATGAATTTCTTTTTGTGCAAATGTCCCCCAATAATTTAATTTTGTTACGGCATCACCTGCGATGTCGCTATTTGGCACTTACACTATTCTAAAAGCAACAAAATTGGGGTCAATAATAATGTGAAAAGATCTTTGTATCCATTGACGCAGATAAGGAAGTGTAGACTGTGGAAATTCTTAATTTCCTTCTTCCCTTGCTCTAATATATTAAACTGTTTTGTGTCTAGTTACTTTGTGTGAATCGAACCTCTAACAATTAATGCACTTACCGTACTGACGCTTTACTAATCAGTCCATATGGATTTAGGTGAATGTCGACTGTGTTGTAAGTATTAAGCCTCGTTGACACGGAGCTAGTTCACCAGTCGTTAGTGCTAGCGGCTGTACGCTACCCATCTACTTACCCAGTCAACACTAAAGCTAGTTAACTTGCATTATTCTCTCCATTCCCGTTTGGACGCTGAAGTTTTCGTAAGACTCAAGGTTTCTCATACATGTATTATATAACTGGTGGAATGCATGGATTATATACTTTTCTCTTCTGTGATAATGGGATATTACTTTTCATTACATAATGTTGTCTACCAAAAGTACTCCATCACATCCCTATTCTTTGTTTTTGTTTCTTTTTCATGATCCCCTTCCAACACTAAGAAAAAATACTAATTTCCAAGGACAACATACGGCAAATTAATTACTTTTTTTCTTAAATATATAAATACATTAAGTCTTATCAGAAGAAAATAGCTTCATCTACTTTAACGATGTCAATTCAATTAAGTTTTCGTTATTGGGTGTAGTTGAGGTTTCGTTTTTCTTATTTTACGTATTTGAAATTGACCAAACCTAACTTTATATAGGTACATATGTAACCTGACCCTAACATTGCAACTTTCCATCTCGACCTATACTTACGACTTACAACAACGAGCCTGAAGAGTCAAAGTAGTGTGTCACATTAATGAAAATTCAAACCGTTAAAAAATTGAAAATAGCAAGGGCTGTAAAAACTGCAAGACCTTGAGGCAGTTCATTGAGTATTATGGCAAGTAATATTTTCATTAACATATTAATTAGTTACCAGATTGCAAGATTTGCTCCTGTATTCAGTATGATGCCTTGCTGGACTTGTTACACCCGCCATCATGCTGAGCCGGAAAGACGCGTCCTCACTCGACTAAAGCTCGTTGATAACTGATTATTATTCCTTTATATTATTTATTTGGACGGCGAAAGGGGATGGAATATCTTACGTACGTCATTGTTTTAAATCATTATATCTTTATTATTATGTTTCCCTCAGAGCAACTCATACAAATCAAATTTCTTATGAAATAACAACATATATGTGTAATTTTTTCTTCATTTATGATTAATATCTAAACTGACATCACTTTTTAAATGTTCTTTTGGCATGTTTATTTATAAGCTAGAATGAACTATTTAAAAAAAAATATAAGATCTGATTAAACTATATGAACCTTTTAAAACACATGTAGCAATTTATTTTTATATACAAAGAATAAATGATATTGTATATAGATATAGTATTTAGTATGATATTATCATAACACCCAGGTGTCACCGAGGCCTATAGAGGCCTTGCACGTGACGTCACCACCCCAGGGTGCAGCGCAAGTCCGCCATTGTAAACAAACTGGGGTGCTTCGACCACAGGAGTGTGTTTTGACTGTTTAAAACACTTTAATAGCAGTGACAGTCAACTAGGACTATGCCTGACACATGCTGTGTATATTGCTGTACCAACAGAGGTGGACAGAAGCCCTTTCACAGGATTCCTGCAGAGGAAGAACGCCAGGCTAAGTGGTTGCAATCAAGAGAACATTTTGTACCCACCAAGCACACATGGCTGTGAGGGAAGCACTTCATATCAGGTTGATTTTTATTAATTCAATTTTAATTCAAGGCTCTCTGTAGTTTTAATATATACTACTCAATACTGTGCTTGGTTCTTTCCAAGCACATCGGGGTGTCTGTGCAAGAAATCCCTGCCTTTAGTCGCACTGCTGCTTCCACGGCAAACAAAAGGGCATCAATGTGTGAACATGCTTCACTGAGTCCTGCCATACAAGTGCAATGGCCACCCAAACAATGCCATCATCTTGGATTCCAACCCAAGGATGAGTTGGTGCAACACTTTGATTCTAAGAATGGTTCACCTACAATGAAAAATACAAATAATATATATGACTGGTATGACAAAAATGGCCAGGTTTTAAATTTGTGTTCAGTTTATTTAGGCCCTAAGAGTTGGTAAAAAAAACAATTTTAATTAACGAAACATTGTTAAATAATGTAACTTAATCCTTTTATGATTAATAATGTCATTATTGTTTAGACTGTTTCATCCTATTTCCACTAACAAGGAAAATGAACAGAATATAAAATTATATTTATGTAAGATATTGGGTATGAACTCACTCACCCTTGCAATAACAAGTCATTTTCTTGGATTTCAAATGCCACACTTTGGCATCATTCACCCAACCTGCTCTAAAATATTTGTAGCTTTCCATACTTTTGTAGGCCTTCATTGTTTGCAGTGTATATGGAGACGGATTTTCCACCAAATACACCATAATGTCACCAAATTCCAAGTCTGGTATGAATGTTGCAGGAGCTGTCAATGATGTAAACAAAACACCGGAGGCTTCATATGGGTCACATGCCCCTAAAATACCCAGCTTTACATGGTATCTGTGTAATTCCTCACTTGTAAGATGTTTGATGTGATCACTGACTATCAAATTTGCTGCTGACATGGTCAATAGCAAGATTATAATCACAATCAGTGTGACTCCACTTGACCGGCAATATGGCGGACGCAGCAGCTGGGGTCATGTGACTGCAAGGCCTCTATAGCATCCGAGGCGAGGATATGCTATTTTAGAAGGGATATATATATATATATATATATATATATATATATATATATATATATATATATATATATATATACATATACATACATACATACATACATACATATATATATATATATATATATATATATATATATATATACATACATACATACATACATACATACATACATATATATATATATATATATATATATATATATATATATACATATATATATATATATATATATATATATATACATATATATATATATATATATATATATATATATATATATATATGATGATAATGATCGTTACAAACCTCCTGTGGTCAGTCGATCCTTACTTGGCCGGAAGTCGTCGTAACCAATGACTATAAAAAACTCTTTATAGTAAACTGCTAACACCTTACTTTATGTAGTTTTACACTGGCAGTGGTTTCTTTATAGATGTCTTCTAATACCTTCACATGTATTTTCTCTATCCCCTGTCTCCTGAGCGCTTTTATAACTGCTGAGCTTTCCACCGAGTTGAAGTTTTTTTCCGGTCTTTTAAAACCATGCATTAGTGTTTTCTGCATATTTTTTTTCCACTTCTTGATAAAGGACGTGGATGGAGTCAGGTGTTGAATAACCATTGCGGAATCCTACTTGCTCTCTCGGTCGGGGAAAAAAATACTAATAAAGAAAGAGGTCATTCAAGGTGACACTATTTCCCCTAAACACCTAAACAGTTCACGGCCGCATTACAGGAAGTTGTAAGAACTTGGAATGGGGAGAGACAGGAATTAAGATAAATGGAGGATACCTAAGTAATCTTTAGCAATATAAAAAGATGAAAATCTTATTGTACCCTCTCAACCACTGCCTGCAGCACTACCATATCATAACACATTGTAATCAAATTCATGGGAGGAAAAAGAAAGAAAACATATGTTTCTTAAAAGTATAGTGTTTTATATAAAAAATATGCTATATATACATTATACTCGTATTATACAATGATACACATGCACCACCTCGGGACCCGCCCGTTGCAGCTTATTAACAAAACATCACAAACAAATAAAAAATGTCATTCACACAAAGCTTAGAAACACTATACAACAACATTTGGGAGACGTGAACCTGAGATTCAGTTATGATGGTCAGCCGGAGCTGGGGAACTTTGTCGAAATATTGTAGAAACATTGAAGTTACCAGTTAATGAGAGGAACACAGTCAGGTAATTATTGACGTGTTGGTCGGAAGACATGATGAGTGAAGTGATGCTACCAAACTCTTTCTACTGAAATCTTGGTAAAGAAGTCTGAGCAAGGAGGAAGTGGAGCTACAAGTGTCTCTCACGACTAATGCGTCCCAAGTACGTTCCGCCATAATTGCCACCGTCACCATCACATGATAAGCGTCACAAGGAAATACATATCGAATTCTCGTGGGTGCTTTCAAATGTTGTTGTTGACGGTTATGTATCAGGGTTGTGGGGTTGTGCGGAATGGTTGAATGCTACATCATTCTAATTATGAAAGGGAGGGTTTTTATGTTACGTGTCAAACTGTATTATCAACTCTATTGATGTTCATGCACCTACGCCTGTAACAATCACGGTAATATTAGGAATTATCACAGAATTAGGAAAATGACACTTGGAGTAGGGGTGGCCAGTGTGTCAGCCACCCTCACTCAGCACCTCCCGCTGAGCCAAGCCAAGTCCAGCGGTAACCCAGCACTTGCTCACTGTCCACCGTGGGCTGTATCTTAGGTGCTGGCGGCCCACGATATCCA
This sequence comes from Metacarcinus magister, assembly GCA_029783475.1. Taxonomy (NCBI): domain Eukaryota; kingdom Metazoa; phylum Arthropoda; class Malacostraca; order Decapoda; family Cancridae; genus Metacarcinus; species Metacarcinus magister. The sequence continues at coordinate 18,770,998 of JAPQNM010000045.1, forward strand.
GTCCGACGTGTACGACACCTTGTGGTAGATTCCTTTGTGGAGAGAAAGGAGAAGGAAGATGTGAACGACTGTGTAATCGTGACAATGCTATAAAGACGAAAATGCAAATTCTTTATCTAGTCCGGATGCTAAAATGGACGAAAAGGAAATTGTGAACCTTCTACCGGAGTATTTTACATTTGACAAAAAACCAAGAAAGTTATGGTTTCTATAATGCCACTTTGTATGTGTAGGAAAGGACATACTGAATGATATTAATAGTATTGATCGATACAAAACGCATATCAAAGTAAAAAGAAAAAGAGATAATGATATATCTTATTAATACATATAGCCTATAGGTTTCTTCATAATAACTTAATGATAATGAACTTAACTCATAACAGAAGATTAAACACACACACACACACACACACACACACACACACACACACACACACACACACACACACACACACACATCACACAAAAAGAAAATCGAAGCTTATCAAAAACTACTCTTATTCTCTCCACTTACATGCAAACAACTCATCATTATCTTAGCAACCAAAAATCCGTTAGCAGGTCCCCGAGAGAGCCTTCTTTACTAACCTGGCTGTTTGTTCTGGGCGCAGGAGTAGCCAGCCGAGACGATGCCCGCCAAGTACCATCGTCCGCCCTCCTGGATCATGAGTGGGCCTCCGGAGTCACCCTGGCAGGAGTCCTTCCCCCCATCGTTGTACCTGTGCATTAAACACCCTTCTTTACCCTCTGCCAAGTGCTCGTACATGTGGCCGCCTCTAAGGTATGTACGTCTGTCTGTATTGTATGTATAGTAGTAGTAGTAGTAGTAGTAGTAGTAGTAGTAGTAGTAGTAGTAGTAGTAGTAGTAGTAGTAGTAGTATATGGTATGCCTAACTTCATATAAAATACACATCACACGTTCCCTATACAAACATACTAGATGGTCTACCTTTCAAACTTGGAAGGTAAACGAAATAATTGAAGAAAAAAAAAGTCTTAGTATTAATACATTGGCAAGGAATTGCCTAAAAGAAATAGTGAATAAAAGAAGAGAAGTACTACAACAACAACAACTAATAATAATAGTAATGATAACAATAATAAAAATAATAATAATAATAATAATAATGATAATAATAATAATAATAATAATAAGAAGAAGAAGAAGAAGAAGAAGGAGAGAAAGAAAGGATGAATTAATAAATACAATAAGATAAATAAATAAGTAATGATCTAGCTTATTTTAACACAATCAACTGTATAATTCAAATATTTTCTCTTTGACGTGGTTAAACATAGGAGTAATTCTATTGGTATCTGTGTAGGTTACGTTCAAGCAAGTCACGAATTTCTACGCTCCAACTGCTTGTAAGAAAGTTTCATGAATATTAAATTAAATAAGAATGTTAAAGTACTACACAGTTAGCTTTCCAGACTTTTGACATTTCACCAAAGAGAGTAAATCCGGTTTGGGCGACTTTTCTTCATACGATTTATTGCACAGGAGACTGATCGGTTTCGTTGCTTAACGTTAGAGGGTTTCTAATTTTACATTATACCTTGCAAAATGAAGAGACTATGATTGCACTGCGTAATTCAAATGATGCCAAATAAGTCTGTGAGGGATGTGAATTTATTAATGACTACATTTCTGCATGATTTAGTTGTGTGTGTGTGTGTGGGTGTTGGGGGGGAGGGGCTGTGACTCCATTTTTTTTTTTCAATACTTTATGCTGTTTAGTGACAAACATCATAATTGTTTCATCGCAAACATTTATACTTTTGCGTTCCTATTAAGTGATTTAAACTCTTCAAAAATTCTTTTCTCCATTTATGTGACGATGGTGTATCATTTTTCAAGTTTTGCTGAAAGTGTTGTTATCTTCATCAGGGATAACCAGCTTTCTAAGATGAACGCTTCCTGAGAGAAAGAGATAGATAGCTAGATAGATAGATAGAGATAGATAGATAGAGATAGATAGATAGATAGATAGATAGATAGAGAGAGAGAGAGAGAGAGAGAGAGAGAGAGAGAGAGAGAGAGAGAGAGAGAGAGAGAGAGAGAGAGAGAGAGAGAGAGAGAGTACTCACCCGGCACACATCATCTCGTCGTAGATTATAACGTTGATGCCCTTCTGGCGATGCCAATCCTCACACAATCGAGAATCCAGGATGGGAACGTCCACAACCTGCAGCGTCTTGGGGCGTAACCGAGAACCTGGAGGAGGAGGAAAGCACCTAACATCATGCTTGGCTCTAATAATTGTTTGATGGTGAAGGTGGTATTGGCGGTAGTAGTCAACCTCCACCACCACCATCACCACCACCACCACTATCTTTGTCACTACCATAATCAACACCATCACCACCACCTACCAGTACAAAGGGTAAGTTAGTACCTGACTGGAGGGCGCCCCAGCCCGCGGCCCATCCATAACTGCCCAGCCAGTCTCTCCCCTTCTCCGGGAGGCAAATGGGCTGCACGTGGGGCTGGTAATGGACGGGCTTGTCGAGAGTGATCACTGCCACGTCAAAACGGTCGGCCTGTGGCGTGAACTTGAAATTCGGGTGAACCTGCAACAAGGGGAGGATGAGGGAAGAAGAATTGGAGGGTGTTTGGCGAGGCGCACAAGGCTGAAGGCCATGTTCGGTGTCATGTATATTATAACACTGCGACAGGGATGAAAATAAAACAGTAATACACTATATACACCATCATCATAGTCTTCTTGTGACTTACACCACATCAATATAACAACATTCAGCACCACCACCGTACCCAACACAACACCAACCCACTCCTTCCTGCCACCACCCAGCATAACACCCTGTCCACCCCCCACCAGGTGACCGTCAATGTAGCTTTTCGGGGAGTGGAGGGAGGATAAGGGAAGGCGGAGACTCACCTTGATGTCCGAGGCGCCGAACACGAGAGGGTGGAGAGGCTCACGTTCCGAGTTGAGAACGTAGTCCCCCAACGTGACGCGAACCTGGTGAGATCGTGCTCTGTGTGTGTGTGTGTGTGTGAGAGAGAGAGAGAGAGAGAGAGAGAGAGAGAGAGAGAGAGAGAGAGAGAGAGAGAGAGAGAGAGAGAGAGAGAGAGAGAGAGAGAGAGAGAGAGAGAGAGAGAGAGAGAGAGAGAGAGAGAGAGAGAGAGAGAGAGAGAGAGAGAGAGAACAAAAATAATGTTAACTCACTAGTATAAAAGATAATGTCATTGTATTTCAAAAATTTCTCACTCAGTCAATACAATGAAGTTATTGCAAGTCTCTCCCTCAGCCACGTCACCCAGCGTTGAGATAGGTGTCTGAGGGGGTTTCTACTTGTCCTGTCCTGTTTGTGTTGAGAACCGAAGAGGAAAAGAAAGCTTGGCCGCCTTAACAACAGGCATCCAACAGAGCACTGGCTAATGACCCCGTGTTTATTTGAGCATAATGTAAATAGTAGCCCAAAACAAGCTTGGTCGTTCATTGCTTGGTGTTGCTTTTGCCTTAAAGTACAACAAAGCTTAGAGTCACATTCACATTCAAGGAAACAAATATTCAATCGTGGCTCGGATAGTTTCATGGTATAGAGAGTAACATGAAACTGAACCAAAGTCTCACCAAACTCGAATGCATGAAGATAGGACGGTGTGGGTTTCATAAAAGTAATTTACGTATATGGACCCAAAGTAGATGGTTCATTATATTGTTTTGCATCAACATAACAGTACTTAGTTTTATTACATCACACTTCATAATTTCAATAGATTAGTTTGTATAATTAAGTCAAGGTTCTGTATCATTCCGTTATACGAAAATAATGTTGTTGTTTTATTTCAAGTTTTTACAGTTTATCAGTAATCAATGGTTCATTTTGGTTTCACTGTACTCTATATTTGCAATAAAGAGGCGAAGAACTATATCCCTCAATTTTTTTTTCATATCAAATGGTAAATATTTGTTTTTCCTTTCGAATCATATTTTTTTGCTCAACTCGCCAATTAGAGGGATAAATATTACATATTTTTCAAACACGCCGGAGGATTAACGTTTGCTTTCTCTTTCATTGAAGTTGCAACCATTAGTATTTTTGTTAATTACTAAAAAAATTCTTCTACCGAGGCAAGGATAATTTTCTGCGTCTATTTCATATATTATATTATCATATTCTTTTCTACTCATAAGGGTGAATCTATATTTCTCCCGTGCTGGGTGTATGGCGAGGGTGTGCTGGGTGCCTGCTGGACGCCTGCTTCAAACAGGAACGACCAAACTTTCTTTTCTAGGTGGTTGAGGTGAGGCGGGGCGGGGTGTGGTGAGGCTTACCTGGCGACGCAGTGGCCGGCGGTGACCACGTGGTATTGGTTGATGAGCGACCCGCCACACCGACTCGACCCGATCTGGATGTAGGCCTAAGGGGCACGGGAAGTCAGGGGAAGGGGGGGAGGGAGGGAAAGGAAGCGCAAAAAATAAATTGAGGAAAATATGACAACACGGTGCAATGGAAAAAAATGTATAGCAGAAAGTTTATAATAAAATATCCCAAAATAGTTTCCCTTACAAAATGTTTTAAGTGAAGAAGTGATTCGTGGACTATGATCTAAATATTTAACAAACAGACAACGTATAAGACATCAAACCCCAAAATAAATGAATAACGTTAATGATTATATTTTAGTGATGTATAGTAGCAAGCTGGTACAAGGAAAATATTATGGCAAAGCAAGTAGTAAGTGATCAAGATACTCCCAGCGGCATTAGTCTGTCAATACGTGAAGGCAAAGGTATACATACTACAATAACAATTTAGCTTTACTTAATGCAAACTCGAATACCCGTCATCTTAACTAATGGGGAAAACAAACCAGAGACAAGAAAAGAGAAAGTATAAAATCTAATGAGAAACAGCATGATAGAGTTGCACATAAATCAACAACTCGTCCGTCTGAGAACAGGTCGCTCGTTACAAGGGTTCCCAAGTCAAGGTCTACGTATGTAAGTTTGTATCCCTGGCTAGCGGGTCCTCAGGTCAGGGTACACGTCGGCTGCGGGTCCAGTCTGTCTGCTGCCTCAGTCCTGACCTGCTGGTGGTCTAGAGGGCGAGTCTTAGGCGGTCACACGTGTTGGGGTGGTAAGGATGGGTAATGGAAGGGAATGCTATCTCTCTTTCTCTCTTTCTTTCTTTCTTTCTTTCTTTCTTTCTTTTTTTTTTTCTCTCTCTCTCTCTCTCTCTCTCTCTCTTTTCTCTCTCTCTCTCTCTCTCTCTCTCTCTCTCTCTCTCTCTCTCTCTCTCTCTCTCTCTCTCTCTCTCTCTCTCTCTCTCTCTCTCTCTCTCTCTCTCTTTCTCTGTTATTGTTAGCTCAGTAGCTCAGTGTATGTTGAATCACACTCCTCATCCACTCACTATATGGTATTATATAGATTACTTCGTCTTAAGTACAAGAGGCGAACACAGTTTGTTAAATCTGATAGGTATGTATGTATGTGTGTTTGAAGTGTAAAGCAAGTCGATCGTAGCATACAGTATGATACAATTCAATGAAAACACCTGCTATAGTATAGATCTCCAGGTTGAAGTCGAGATATAGACACAGAACAAAAAGTAAGGTTATCACAGCGAAATAATGAAGAGAGACCCAATACGTCAAAGCAAGTTGAGTTTTCTGTCAAATCAATGATGAGTTGCGATTTCAAAGCCAGTGGGTGAGGTTATGCTTCGGGAAAATAAAGTGTAAGCACTCATAACAGTGGAATGAACCAGCGATGTGTATATAACGAACAAGGGATGAATGGAATGAGCCAAGGGAGGAATGAAATAAGCCAGGAAGGTGTGGAATAAGCAAGGGAGGTGTGGCATGAGGAAATAAATTGTGGAATGAGGAAGGAAGGCGTGGAATGAGCCCTGTGGATGTATGTGGAATGAACTTGATAGTTTTGTAACAAGTCAAGGAGAAGTTGAGGTGTAGAATGACTAAGTGAGGTGTGGAATAATCAAGAAAAGTGTGGAATCAGCAAGGTGGATGCATGTCGAATGGGCTTGAAATTTTGTGGAATGATTTAGAAAGTGGCGGAATAAACCAAGCACATGTGGAATTATCTATCATGGGAGTGGCATGAGCTAGAAATATTTAGGATGAGACAGAAAGATATGAAGTGAGCCTGGGAGTTTTGAAATAAGCAACGGAATGTGGAATGATCTAGGAAGGGGCTTGTGGCATAAACTTATAACTTTTAAAAATTAGCCAGGGAGATGTGGAATGAGGAGGGCGGAGGCGTAGAATATTCCCTGGAAGGAGTTAAAAGAATCCAAAGAGTGTAGACTTATTTGTAAGGTGTGGAATGAGCTTGGAAGAAATAAAACGAGCTGTGAACATGTGGTATGAGCCATAGAGGTGTGGAATGAGACAAGGAGAAGTTGAATGCGTCATGATGTTGAATAACGAAGAATATGTAAAATGATTCTCTGAAGTATGGAATGAACAAGGGAAGTTTGGATTGAGCGAAGGTGATGTGGAATGAGCCGGAGGTATGGGATGAGTTCTAGAGGTGAGGATTAGTGTGTTTATGTGAGACAAGGCACAGAGATGATTGACGTAATACAGGGCAACGCTCACCTGCCACGGGAAGGAACCAAAGCCTGCTTCTGTCCCGCCCACGATCCTGCGCTGGGCTGTAAGGCGACTGTTGGCGCTCAGCCCGCATCCTGTCGGGAAGGGGAGGGCGTGAGGGGCGGGGCTGATAGTCAAACAGGGTGAGGGGTACTCGTGACGGACCAAAAGAGGGGAGGAGTGAGAGCAAAGTGAATAACATGATTTCTCTCTCTCTCTCTCTCTCTCTCTCTCTCTCTCTCTCTCTCTCTCTCTCTCTCTCTCTCTCTCTCTCTCTCTCTCTCTCTCTCTCTCTCTCTCTCTCTCTCTCTCTCTCTTTTTCTCTTTCTCTTTCTTTGTGACAACATGGGCTCATCCTACGTGTATATATTCCACCTTATCATCTGGGCACACCTTGGTCATTCCTAATGGGGCCGTAGTCAACGGGGATGAGGCCGATGCTGTCATCACGGTAGGTCTGGTGGCCTCGTTGCCCTCGCTGGTTAGGTCTGGAGCAGCAGGCGAAGAGAAACCCGCCGCACCCGCCGTCGATAAGGCCGCCGCCCATCCAGCACATAAGGAAGAATTCACAGGAGCCGGTATAGCACAGCGTGGGATCACCCAAGAAGAGGCGTCTCGTAGCTGCTGAGAGACCTGTTGAATAAAAATTGTCACTGACAACCAGAGGTCTCAAAAACCCCAACGGGGAGGCATTCATGAGACCTAAATTTTCTCTAAATGTACCAGTGTTCCATACTGCGTTGTAAGAAGGTTGTACACAAGGCGTCACCTACCAGAAGAAGCCGGCGATCTGTGGGGGGCTATGGTGCGGGTGTTGCGACCAAAAGGTAAAGCCTTTGGTCGGTCTTCAGGTCCGCTGGGACCCTGAAGATCCCCGCCAAGCCTGAGATTTGCCTCCAGCTCTGCTACTCCGGTTGCCGCCAACCCCAGTCGCTCCGCTATCTGCGTGGCCTGCAGGGCATCCAGACTGAACCTGCGTGGAAGAACACACACTTGAAACCTGTTACTGCCGCTCCTATTACGTCCATCCTCAGTACGAAGATGCTCAAGTCAAATGTTGTTAGCGTGGCGAGGCCTAGACTGGGCATAACGGGATAGAAGGTGTATTGGTAACCTATTTGTATGTGTGTCTAGCTGAATGTCTATATGTTTAAAACACGTTGTCTGCTATAAACTGCAGTCAGCTATGAGGATATTGCAATACCTGTTGTCTCCTTCCTTCCCTTAGGAGTCCTAATTGGTGAAATTTTGACCCAAAATTATCATAATTTCTGTACTCATTCCATTACCTTCACTGTCATCATAAACAAGAATAAAACCAAAACTATGGGAAGTGAAGATAAGAATATTGAAAGGAAGTTTCGGTTAGAGGTAAAATAGATAACTCAATAAAATGGGACACCACACACACACACACACACACACACACACACACATTGAGGAACACTGCTTAGATCCTCCTTAGTCCTAGGCTGAAGCCACCACGTTCCAGTTAACTTTCCGTGGCCTCGCTTCAGAAGACGAGGGTGTGGGTCTAGGCTTGAGGAATGATGTACTCTCTTAGCTCTTAGCCCTACACGTGTTCCTGCCCACCAAAAGGCCTAATGAACCGGTGAAAATAAAGACTATTGTATAAAGGTGGCGGGTCATTAATCTTTTCAAGTGTTGGTGTGTTGACTTGGATGCCTCTCGTCTGCCACCTGGTTGTGCAGCCACTGAAGTCTTTGTGTCTCTTATTTTCTTGTTCTTATTCGCGTTTGTTGTATTATGGCCTTATTCGTTTTTTTCTTTTCTTTTCTGATTGCTTCTTCTTTGTTATTGTTGATTATTCGTTTCCTCCTCTCTCTCTCTCTCTCTCTCTCTCTCTCTCTCTCCTCTCTCTCTCTCTCTCTCTCTCTCACTTACCTCGTCAGGATACTGTTGTACTCCTCTGGTGAGATGGTGGCCGATTCGTCGCTGTTGCTGAGGCTGGAGGTTGTTTCATTGAGTAGAGTGAGGAAGCCCACCGAGGTTAGCGGAAGGGTTTCGGTGGCGGAGTGTGAAGGGAAAGGAGAGGCAGACCGGGAAAGGGAGGGTGGAATAAAACTACTATCATCCGTACGGGCGACGTTCAGACCTGTACCTCTGACGTCTGAATCCTTAGAGATGATATCACGGTGTACTTTCGAGGGGTGACCATGGGTGGCAGGTGTTGGAGGTGGCGGCGAGAGTGAGGATGGTGGTGGTGGTGAGAGTGAAGATGACGGTGCCAACGAGAGTGAGGATGGTGGTGGCGGTGAGAGTGAGGATGGGAGTGGCGGTAATGACAGAGAGGATGGTGGTGTGAACACTGACTCAAGTTCCTGAAGATGTTCAGGAGCTCTGGTTTGATGTCTATTCCTAGTGAGAGTGACGTGATGGTGGGCATCTGGCGTTGCGCCACGCCGGTCATCGTGGGGCGAGGGCTGGGGGCCGTGAGCGAGGGTGGCCCAAGGTGCCAGAAGCATCAGCAGCGGCAGGGCCAGGTGTGAGGCCTGAAACAATGTTACTGTTAACTCCTGTGTGTGTGTGTGTGTGTGTGTGTGTGTGTGTGTGTGTGTGTGTGTGTGTGTGTGTGTGTGTGTGTGTGTGCATGAAGACCGCTGAACGTGTGTGAGAGGGCATGTGTGCTTGAATTAGATTACTAGGAAATTACTTTAATTTCGTGCGAAACCTGTACTTTAGGTTTCTCTCTCACAGAGAGTCATATATAAAATATGCATTAGTACAGTATAACACTTATGAAAATTCACCAATGTGTAAAGACTGCGTGAACCCGTTATAATGAGAAAACGTGCTTGTGTTAAGGAAACTTTTAAACAAGAGTAAGTGAAGGTACATTCATGTCGTATTTTCAGAACAACAACAGGTAATAGCAACACCTACCATGTTATGAGTGTGTCGCTGGAGGCTGCATTGACCTGCAATAGAGAGAACACGTTGTATTGCCACACACCAAACTAAAGCCACATGACTACTTGTCTGGGGAAAATAAGGAGTCTGGAAACAGTGTGTACCGTTCATGACATTTTAGTTCATGCATTTATTTAAAGCACAAACCTATGTATGCTCTCCTTCTTACTTAAATGACTTTTACCATACAGAACACAAAAAACACCCTCGCTTTCAAGGGCGGGTAGAGATTTGCCTGGGGTGCATGTAAATGTAAGTTATCATAATGCATTCTGTACTAGTTTTCTGTTAGTTGGGACATCGTCGTGAACTGAGTGAACACGAGACTTTAATAACGTAGCGAGGAGGAAGGAAATACACAGAATACACAATGAATACAAGAAGTAGTGAAAGCAAGGCAGGACGTAAGTGAATACAGAAGAAAATTCATTGCGAGAAGATGAGAGACCAGTATAGGAGTATGTGTGGACTTACGGGGGGAGGTAGAGGTAGACGGGGGGCGGCAGGCACTGACACTGGCACACGAGGTTTGGGGGGCACAGGCTGGGCGCAGTGCTGCAATAAACATATCATATTAAAGCCATTGTCGTCCTCTCCTTCTTCTTTTCCTCCTCCTCCTTCTAATCATGATCATCATTATCATCATCATCATCATCATCATCATTATCATAATGACTAATAATTCATAACCACTTACAAATTGTATTCATATCCAAGACTAGCGACACGGACTAACATAAATTCATGCTATAAGTAGCGTTTACTATTTTTTTAATGAATTATGAAATAATGTTCAATAAAGATGTTTGATGAGATCCAAAACTCTTTTTTCTTAATTGTTATGACTTGAAGGTTTCGAATTCATAGATAAAACAAAATAATTACATAAATACTATCCCATAGAAACACTGTGCGGCTGTATCGTTTGTAAACAATTCCGCCAAGTGCACCAGCACCTCAACACTCACCAAGCGAGGTAGCAGCATCGCGATTACACACATCTACCAAGAGGAAGAGCTTCTTGGATTCAAGATTATTCCCTGTTGTTAGATCAACTGTACTACACGGAGAATACATTCTCTCTCAACGAAGATTAAAAGAAGGTAGGTAACTTATACATATGCTATGTTTCTGTAATTACTCTGCTGCTAGTGGGTTGTCACACTCACCAAGGTGTCACTAGTGTTGTATCTTACCAGTTCCTACGAAACGTGATGTTATTATCACTTTAATTTTTGTAGACAGGGCATTATATATTTTCGTTTCACACTCGTGGGATGCTCTCTCTAGGGTGATAAACACAACTCCGGCACGGTCTAAGTGATAATTTGACCAGTTCACTACTTAGGTCATTGAGAAAATCTCTCCTGGCACCAACATTTCTAGATTGGTGTTCTCGGAGATGGTGTGGTGCCGCTGTACTGCCATTTGTGTTTGCCATTAAGGGGCATTACGGCAGCTCGGACCTGCCATAGCGTTGTGTGTGCATTTATGATTGTCAATAAACATTTATAATTGTATTAGAAACTTATGAGTAAAATCTGATGTTTTATGTGCTTATGACAAACGTCACTAAAATGCAAACATTCAGACTTAAACTCCAACTTTTGATCACACGAAAAAAAAAAAATCTTGTCTGTTAATATTATTTCTATAACATAATGCTATTAAATGTGTGTTATCTAGGATTTCACATTATGGTATTTTATACTGATTTAGATTCACACTTCATTTATCTAGTCATTTAGAATTGGGCACATCTGGGAGTCAAAGTCCTGAAGGAGTTAATATTTTCATCAGAAAAGGAACTCCAAAAAATTATTTATGGATGTGAGGCATTATTGAATGTTTTCCCATGTTTAACCTTGTAATAAAGCGTCTGACTTCCCCCAGAAGTCAAACATTCTCCTCCACTTTGCATTCGTAAAGTGTTTGTAACATTGTGGTTGAAAAACTTGATAAAATTTCGAAAAGCTCCACTCATAGATGCGACGCCCTGTCCATCATTATGCTACACACACACACACACACACACACACACACACACCACACACACACACACACACACACACACACACACACACACACGCCATGAGTGAAGGTAGTTTTCCAGCGTCAGCCACAGTTCTGGCATCATTGCTCACGTCACGGTTACTCTTTCTTATATACTTTCTCGGCTGCGTGAGTCTGAGGTGCAGCGAGCTGGTCATCTCTGTTCACATATTGTTTCCTCCACGCCTTTGATCTCAGGGAAAAGAAAAGAAAAATTTCATAAGGGTTTCCAAGTTGTTGAAAGGTTACGGCTATTGGTTCAGAAGAATAGGACGGTAATGGTTGACTTGCGTAGATATTTGATAGTTAAGTTCTGGTGGTGGAGTAGTTCAGTTCTTAACTACAGTGTAATTGAAAAAGAAATCACACACACACACATATATATATATATATATATATATATATATATATATATATATATATATATATATATTATATATATATATATATATATATATATATATATATATATATATATATATATATATATATATATAGAGAGAGAGAGAGAGAGAGAGAGATGGGGGGGGAGGGGGTTAGAGGAGCAAGCAATAAATCTCTCCTGTGGGAGGACAGGTCCATAATGGTCTCGAGTTAAACAAAAGACGGACGCGGCTTCCTCTGCGCATGCGTCGCTGACAGCTTCACTAATTTTCACTTTGTTATTGTCGCCTTCGAGAAAATTGCGCAAAGGGTCCCAGTCATTACGGGGCCAGCGAACGATACTCTGCGGGAGGACGAGAAAAAGGTTCGCTCATCAAAGTAGACTTGATATTAATTACAACCATTCATTGCCGGGGAAGGTGTGGGAGGAGGGAGTCAGGCGGACACACCACGCTGCAGGGGCACAAGCACGCCACTTGGGGCCTCACTCAACACACTGAAACACACTTCTTGTCCTTTTCTTTGGGTTCTTCATTTTGGGTTCACCGTTCGAGTTATCCGAAAATAAGTTATAGTGACAGGGTTGGTTAGCTTTTTTCCCGCCTGAGGCCGCTGTCAGACATATAAGGGCTATGCTAATTATCCTCAACACTTAGCTTTTGTATGAGTTAAATGGACGAGCGGGAGGGTGGCGTTCTTCCCCACGCTGGCAGGAACAGGAGGGGAAGGAGGGCTTTCTGCTCCTTGTGGAATTAGTGCTATACTTGCTTCTCTACTTTACTTTACGCTTCGTCCTTCATCTGCATTACCTTGAAGTGGATGAGTTTTAACACCATTACGGACTCCCATCAGCCGCTCTGTGACGCCCTACCACACCAGCCTCCCCTCCGTCATCACCCACGAAAATCACGCACCCCAGGGTATACAAGTCTGAAGCTCTGCCTGTCAGTCTGTTTGTCAGTCTGTTTGTCTTCCCGATAACGAGGCACGACACGATGCAACAACTTCTTTCGTGAACTGCATATAGAAAGTACATTTACACCGTGGATTGAACGGAGCTGGAGTATGATTGACTGCTGTCTCCCTAGAAAGCGACTGTCAAGACTGCCGCACCAACCCTCCACACGGTGTATAGTGTATATAGCTACACTATGCACTCACCACATTACCACACCATCAAACACTTACACCTCACCCACAAACAATAGTAGCCGTAGATTATATAATTCTTCTCACTGTCTGCGTGAAGTGGA
>JAPQNM010000045.1:18786712-18846712 GCA_029783475.1 Metacarcinus magister
GAGAGTAGTAGAATACAAAATAGTACAAAGGAAGAACAGACAACAAGAGTCCTACTGAACTAACGAAGCAAGGAAGAGAAGAAAGAACAGGAGGAGGAGGAGGAGGAGGAGGAGGAGGAGGAGGAGGAGGAGGAGGAGGATTAAGAGGCCATGTGAAATCATAAGAAAAAGAGGAGGACAAAGATAAGAGCGAAAGAGAAAAAAGTAGTATTAGTAGTAGAAAGAGGAGGAGGAGGAGGAGGAGGAGGAGGAGGAGGAGGAGGAGGTAACAAAGGGCAAAGGGGGGAGGGGGTACGGCCTTGCCCCTCCCGATCCTCCTTTCCCCTCTTACTTTCACCCCTGACCGACGGGTTCTCCTTTTCACCCGGAAGCAGTGACCCTCCCCCACCCTTCACCCTGGCTCACCCCAACACCAGTAACACAGCGTAACAAAGAAAGGGCATCTCTCTCTCTCTCTCTCTCTCTCTCTCTCTCTCTCTCTCTCTCTCTCTCTCTCTCTCTCTCTCTCTCGTTCTTTATCTTATTAAGTATTATGATATTGCTTTCTCTAGGTGAGGAAAGATAAAGTGAGTTAGCAGAGGAGAGAGAGAGAGAGAGAGAGAGAGAGAGAGAGAGAGAGAGAGAGAGAGAGAGAGAGAGAGAGAGAGAGAGAGAGAGAAAGGGCGAGGAGAAAGTCGCTCACGGTCAAGGCTGTTTAACGGATCACGAGTCTGAGTATGTCCTTCCTTTCTCCCTTGGACCCTCTCTCTCTCTCTCTCTCTCTCTCTCTCTCTCTCTCTCTCTCTCTCTCTCTCTCTCTCTCTCTCTCTCTCTCTCTCTCTCTCTCTTTCTTTCTTTCTTTCTTTCTTTCTCTCAGTGCCGGTACTTGGCGCAAGCGTTTGACATCTGCAAGTTTCTCTTGAGTGCGCCGTTTAGATCTTGTTTTTGGTAAGAGGAACTTTCTCAGGCGGCCGTGCCACCACCATCCCTACTACTACTACCACTACTATTACCACCCCTACTACTACCACTACTATTACTACTACTACTACTACTACCACTACTACTACTACTACTACTACTACTACTACTACTCCTACCTCCTCCACCTCCTCCTCCTCCTCCTCCTCCTCCTCCTCCTCCTCTTCCTCCTCGGTCTACCACTCGCTTCGTATCACCACTTTCACTGCCTCTTCACATTCCATAGGTATTTTTTTTTATACTTTGTTTAATTCTTGTCACTTCTCTATTCTCTGTGTACAAAGCTTCTAATATTTTTTGTTTGTTTTGGACTCAAATTTTTGGGTTCAATGGAGTCTCTCGCTTGTATGATAGTGCATGTTTGTCTATTTATTTATCTATTTATTCAGTTTAATCAATTTATTTATCTATCTAACTCAATTATTTATCTATGTACTTGTTAATTTATTTATCAATTATTTATTTGTTGGTTTGATAGTTGTTACCTGTAAAAAAAAATCACCCTGTTTACCGTCCCCCCGAATCATCATCAACTTAGTCACCGTCACCCTAATCACCGTCACCCTAATCACCGTCACCCTAATCACCGTCACCCTAATCACCGTCACCCTAATCACCGTCACCCTAATCGACAGCATGCCTGGGAGGATTAATTATATTGTTTTCTCAACACACACACACACACACACACACACACACACACACACACACACACACACACACACACACACACACACACACACACAAACACACACACACAACGCGTACGTACACACAGGCGCGTACACACTTTCACTAGCAGCAACAAAGACCCACGCAGGGAAGGAGGGAGGGAGGGAGGAGCAGAAGGAGGGAAGGCCTGAGAAAGGAGGAAAGATGAGAGGGAGAATGGAGTAGAGGAGGGGTCAGGGGAGGCGGGGGGAAGGGAGGGAGGGGAAGAAGAGAACTTTGCACGAAAATAACAACACAGGGTAGTTTAGACAAGTTAACCCAACCATTCTCCGGACGATCCCAACTTTCTCTGTTTATGAAGGAAATGGCAAACATCCAAATAGCATGTGATAAGAAAGTATACAAGCAAACCCCAATTTATGAACGTTTGAATTGCGAGTCTTTTCTGTTTACAAAGATTTGGTAACGTGTAGGAGGGAAAAAAAGTAGTAGTATATGTTTGTTGTGGTGGTGTGTTGGTTTGGTTCACTGTGGCGGGAAGGAGGGAGGATGAGGTGAAGGTATAAACCATCTTTGTTGTTGTCATGTCAATTGATAGTACATGAAAGCAATTAAAGTTTATGATAGTCTGTCTCTCTCTCTCTCTCTCTCTCTCTCTCTCTCTCTCTCTCTCTCTCTCTCTCTCTCTCTCTCTCTCTCTCTCTCTCTCTCTCTCTCTCTCTCTTTACTGAATGAAGATGGGGCGATAAAGACGAGATAATGCAACACCTTGACAAGGTAATACACGAAACAACACAATGGGTGCTAGTTGAAGTATTCTTTTTCCCTCTCACTTTTGTTTTGTTATCTGAACCGGGAGTGAATGGCGGTGAGGTGGTGATGATGATGATGATGATGATGATGATGATGATGATGATGAGAGTACTGGACGAAGAAGAGAAAGAACAGGAGGAGGAGGAAGAGGAAGAGGAGGAGGAGGAGGAAAGAAAATGTTGCTGTTGATGATGATGATGATTATGATTATGAGGGTAGTGGAGGAAGCGGAGGCGGTGAAAAGCGATGATCCTGCATGACAAGGAAGAAAGAAAGCTTTGACGTCATCCACCGTATTGGTCACAACACACACACACACACACACACACACACACACACACACACACACACACACACACACACACACACACACACACACACACTTATTTCACGTCTAGGGGAAGAAAAAAGAAAGATAAAAAAGAAAAAGAAAGAAGAAAGAAAAAGAAGAAGAAAAAGGAGAAGAATAAGAAGAAAGAGATCACCACCACCACCACCACCACCACCACCACCACCACCACCACCATCATCACCACTACTAAAACATCCCGACACACCTTCGTACATAGCCTCATTGATGCTTACTTTTGAAACTCTCCCAAATCATGTTTTTTCCACCTACCTAAGACATCAACACTTTCAAGAGAGGAATATCAAGACACCTTCTTCACCTCACTTCTTCTAGTCTCCTTCCTTTTAATCCCTTTTCTTAGGAGAGGCAGTGTAAGCGTGCATTCTTATTTATCACTTTTATAGCCTCTACCCGACATCCCTTCCTGTCAAAAAAATAAAGATAACATGGTATCTATATATTCTTATCTCCAGCGAGTGAGAGTCAAAGTAGTACTCGTCATATGCAATAGTAACTCGTGTACTAAACATTGGAGAAGCAAAGTCACGGCATAACTTCGAGTATAAGTTATAAAATTTTACTGTTAAAGGTTGAAGTGATGGATGAAGAAGATATTAAGTCGAGTTTGTGGCGTTTATTTCCCGAAATTCGCACTGCAAGGGAAACAAAGCCTTATGTTGTTGTTTGTGTATTCTGTATTTTCCTTTTTCCTGCAGACTCTTGAAATTTTTGTTATAAAGCTTAGAAAATTCAGTTCAATCTTTCAAGTTATCACAAATTAACGTGAAGCAATATATGATTAGGATATCTGAGGATGAAATGTGTATGTGTGTGTGTGTGTGTGTGTGTGTGTGTGTGTGTGTGTGTGTGTGTGTGTGTGTGTGTGTGTGTTTAGATCATTACCTACACCTACATGCTTTCTAATTCGTGACGCAGCAAAATCAGGTGAAACATACATGCATATACACACACACACACACACACACACACACACACACACACACACACACACACACACACACACACACACACACACATAAAATGCCTTTAAATATGCATAAGGACAAACGCTCTTATACGTAAGATTGTTATCATAATCATTATCATTATTATTATTACCACTACTATCTTTATTATTATTATTATCATTATTTCTATTACTATCATTATTATTATTACTATTGTTATCTCACGGGTACTAGTTATAACTGGGAGTTGCAACAGCGATGATCATTGCAATACTAATAGTAACAACAACATCAACAATGGTATAATTATAGTATTAGATATAGTATTAGTAGTAGTAATATATTTTTCCCCTCCCCCCAACAAAGCAGCCTCTATAACCATCTCCCTCTCCACCTCTCTATCGCGCCTCCTCCTCCTCCTCCTCCTCCTCCTCCTTACCTGTGACATAATAGATAATCTTGAATTATATCTGTCATCATTATCTTCCGTCCTCCGGTGATATTTTTTGTTTACTTTTTGAGGGACGTGTGTGTGTGTGTGTGTGTGTGTGTGTGTGTGTGTGTGTGTGTGTGTGTGTGTGTGTGTGTGTGTGTGTGTGTGTGTGTGTGTGTGTGTGTGTGTGTGTGTGTGTGTGTGTGTGTGTGTGTGTGTGTGTGTGTGTGTGTGTGTGTGTGTGTGTGTTTGTACAGCAAGAAAAGACGACTGGAAAGACAACAAAGCTATCAGACATCTAGTATGATTACCATAGCAATATGTCTATCAGTATGAGAGACAGACAGACAAACAAACAGACAGACAGACAGACAGACAGACAGACATGCATGCATACAGACATACAGACAGACAGATAGAAAAACTGACACTTGGGGAAAAATAGAAATGAGAAAAAAGGGTAATATGGTATTTACTGAAGGCAGAAGTTTCAATGCTGTTCATAAAGTGATCCTGCGAGTATTGGTGGTGGTGGTGGTGGTGGTGGTGGTGGTGGTGGTGGTGGTGGTAGGATGTGCACTGCAGGATATACGTAGTTGTTTTCGCAGTGCCACATCCCGAATTTTTCCACCATAGTAAACATATTGATAATGATGATAATAATGACAATAATGATTATAATAATGATGATGATAATAATAATAACAATAGTGATAATGATGATAATAATAACAACAATGAAAATGTAAAACATTGTAATAATAATAATGATAATGTTAGTAATTATAACAAAAGTGATAATAATATAAAAACAACAGCCAGGTCCATTATGGTTTACTTGTAGTTGTAAATCAATCAATAAAATCTGAACTGACGTAAACAGATGAACAGAGAAGATTGAACTGACAATGTTCGTAAATAATCGACGGTGACAAAAGAAACGTTGTTCAAGAACGACATTTTGTTTCGTGATAGAATAATTCACCAATTCATCTACACAACCAAAACACACTTATCTTTGAAATGGTTCATGTTTTTTTTCATATTGGAGTTACACATTCTTTGAATCCCCGATATACTTCTGATATGTACCTGAGCGTAGGATTAAAATAGAATAATTGTAAACGTAATGCTACTTACGTGAATATTGGATTCTGATGTTAACAATACATTCGTTGGAGTATTGACAGTGGTAAGAATTGAAATACTGTTCCTCTATATATTGATTTGTCTATCTGTATGTGTATGTCTGCCTGCCTTTCTTTCACACATTCTCAATATATCTATTTGCTTATCTATTGGTAAAGAACCTTGTTAGCTGATTAAACATATAGTACTACAGCACATGCTACGAATTGTAAAATCCAATTGTCTGCATGCAAAGGCTATAGTCGTGTAAAACATTCCTTCACTAGATGGAAAGTACTAGTACGTGACATTCGTTTTCTCGTAACTTGTGAGGATGTGCTTCTTTCATCCAGGAATAAAAATTTTGTAAAAGATCATGAATTGAACTCTTTATGTTTTCTTGTTTTGTATAGGAGTGAATATCATCGCATCGCATCGCACAGTACTTACGCATTGTAACGAAAGGGAAGTATCAGCACTGTCATCTTTCTACGCATATATACACCGCAACCATTGTACTTCCGCAACATTATTATTGATGACGCGAGGAACACGGAACGGTAGCTCGTAATTTGATTTGATCGCAATGAAAGTAAAAGTTTTTGAAGACTCACTTACGTTATTACCCCCGACCCCGATCAAACATAAGAATAATATAATAAGGCCCACCATCGTATAATCATGTTTCTTATTGATACACTGCATTGTCTAGGCTACACGAGGTTACTGATAACTGTGACTTCTCATGATCTTTGACACCGGGAACAATTTTGAAAGAGAAAGAGAGAGAGAGAGAGAGAGAGAGAGAGAGAGAGAGAGAGAGAGAGAGAGAGAGAGAGAGAGAGAGAGAGAGAGAGAGAGAGAGAGAGAGAGAGAGAGAGAGAGAGAGAGAACAAGGAAACTGAATTAGTAATAACGACAGCATAATTCAGGAAGTAAAAGACGAAAGAAAGGTAGAAAGTCCTCGAGGTGTTAAAGGGTGAGAAGTGAGGGAGGGAGGGAGGAAAGGGGGATAGGAGGGAGGGAGGAAGATAGGTATGGAGGGAATGGTTAAAGGTCTAGCCCCAAGGTAATGTAATTTCACTCTCATTGTTTACCTCCAAAAAGTAAACATGCTCATCATTCTTCTTGTATCTCTCTCTTTCTCTCTTTTTTTTTCTCTCTCTCTCTTTCTCGTATGTTATTTATTTTACTACGTAGTACATACAAATTCACTTACTATACTACTACTACTACTACTACTACTACTACTACTACTACTACTACTACTACTACTACTACTACTACTACTATAAAAGAAATACCACCACCACCACCACCACCACCACCACCACCACTACCACCCTTTCCAACCGTAACACTATCATTACACAAGTTCATTACTATGTTGACAGTGTTCCTGCTCACGCGTGTGCTGAGAGCGAGGTGGTGTGGGAAGCAGCAGTACACAGTGATGGTTAGCGGGGCTCGGGGTGACGCTGGCGGCTTGGGGAAAACGCGGAAGAAAGGACCTCTCCCGTATCAGAGAGAAAAAGAGAGAGAGAGAGAGAGAGAGAGAGAGAGAGAGAGAGAGAGAGAGAGAGAGAGAGAGAGAGAGAGAGAGAGAGAGAGAGAGAGAGAGAGAGAGAGAGAGAGAGAGAGAGAGTTTTCTGTTGTTTATCACCATCTTTATAACTCAAGATGAAGTTACATCCATCCATCCATCCATCCATCCTTACATACATACATACATACATACATACATGCGTACATGCATACATACATATATACATATATACATACATACATACACACTTTTATATATGTATGAACTGACACACACACACACACACACACACACACACACACACACACACACACACACACACACACACACACACACATACACATCTCACTCCTTTCACTAACACGTTCCTCCCTCCCTCTCCCTCCTTCTCCTCTGCCTTTAAGCGGTAGTTTCACTTTCGCTAGTGAGGAGGAGGAGGAGGAGGAGGAGGAGGAGGAGGAGGAGGAGGAGGAGGAGGGGGAGGAGGAGGAGGAGGAGAAGGGGGGAAAGGAGAAAGATTTGGTAAAGGAAAGTCTGAACGCGGTACACCAATTGGCTTTGGTAATCCTGCCACGCTACGCTTCCAAACATTAGAAGACAGTAAAGGCGAAACTTTCAACGCACATATAGCCCACGATGACAACAAAATAGTAGTGGTCTGTACGTGCAGTGGACAGGAAAATGTCACAAATAATACATGACTCGTAAATTGTAATGTCAAATTCGTAAGATGAGTATACAGTTGAATCATCCGTCAGGTGAGCTCTGTATTCTCAGGTATGATGTGGACACCCAGGTAACCGGCCGCCCCACCCCCCCCCACCCCACCACCACCACCACACACACTAAACTTTCTCTGCCTCACTCTTTTCTCTCTCTTTCTCTCTCCCTCCCTCCCCCATCCTTCCCTCCCTCCCACCCCCCTTGTTCCCTCCCTCCCATCCTATCTATCCTCTCCTCTCTACCCTGCAGCTTACTCATGCTACTACTACTACTACTACTACTACAATTACTACTACTACTACTACTACTACTACTACTACTACTACATAAACTAACAGTTGTGGTAGTCATTTATATAAGTACTATTTATATGGGCTTCTAGTATACTTTCCAATGTTCATCATCATCATGAACATCATCATCATCATCATCATTATCAGAAAAAAAAGTAGAAGAGGGCTGGAGGATCATAAAGCAAAAGCTGATACAATGAGGAGGAGGAGGAGGAAGAGGAAGAAGAGGAGAAGGAAGACGAGGAAAAATACGAGGATATCCACATCGACGACAACGAAAATCACGAAGTTAAAATGACAAAATCGAAGAAAGCTCACGTGCGGCCTCGAGAGGACGTGATGCAAGGCCGCGATCCGCTTTTGTTTTCCTGAATCGCCTCCACTTTCTCCTCCTCGCCGCCGCCTGCTTCTTCTTCGTACTTTTCTCGATCGGACGCCTGAGATGTGTGTCGTAATATTCCGATCCGCTCATCGCCTAATTACATGTTTTGTTTGCGTTACCTCAGTGCTTGAGAACGTAAGAAACCATCGTGTTCATTCAATGTAGCATGGAGTGAGTAAAATGAAAGTATTTCTCACCCTCACTCAAATAACGGCTTTGCTTACCGTTAGTTTGTTTACCCCACCAGTGAAAACAAGGGAAGAAGAAGAAAAAACATTTATTCTAATACACAATAAACAAGCTTTCAAACATCTCATGGAAAGTAATAGAGGAAATGCCGAAATGCTGACAGAAAGACAGAAAAGTTACCTATGTGGAATATTTGATTACTTTCTTTCCTTTAGACACCGATGAGTCAGTGAGTTGGACGCGCCCGTAGCCTCCTCTGGACCCCTGCTAAGCCGGACACGCTTCTTTGTTATCACCTAAACGGCTGGCTAACGAACATGGAGGGTAACACCATGACTAAACGTTGACTAGAAAAATAATTGTAAAAGAAGTTTTCTAAAATATTATCAAACACCGTGTCAGCCTACACGAGGTAATTCAAATGCTGGGAAAACAATTGTAAGACAAAGCAAGAAATCTAAAATGTTGGGAATTATCGCACGGCTTACAAACGTATGAATTGATAAATAGGAAACTCTTAATTACACTCGACCTGGTGTTCCAATTTGCGTCATTAATGTCTCCTTTCTCGCGTGACGTTACACTCTAGTTATGGGAGGGTGCCACGCCAACGCTTAGAGAGAGAGAGAGAGAGAGAGAGAGAGAGAGAGAGAGAGAGAGAGAGAGAGAGAGAGAGAGAGAGAGAGAGAGAGAGAGAGAGAAAGGAAGGAAGGCAGGAGAAAGTGGTCAGATGGCCGGTAGCTATGACGTAACCAGACCACCTGCTCCTCTCTCTCTCTCTCTCTCTCTCTCTCTCTCTCTCTCTCTCTCTCTCTCTCTCTCTCTCTCTCTCTCTCTCTCTCTCTCTCTCTCTCTCTCTCTCTCTCTCTCGATTTCCCCGCCCACCACATTCGGAGAGATAGTGGTATAGTGAACAGTGATAGATTCTCGCTGAGTGTCGCCCAATGCCGAGAGGTGTGGTAGTGGTGGTGGTGGTGGTGGTGCGTAGGTTTGTTTCCTCGAGATGTGACGCAGCGAGTGGTGAAAGCCACGTGCTGTCGTCCACTCCATACGGAAATGACAGCGTGCACACATGTTGCCTCCAGCGCGTGCCGGCGGTGCATCAGGCCCACCTTCGCGGTCTGCCGTAAACTTAACAATGTTACATCACCACCACCATAAATATGTTGTATAGTATACGTATTTACGTAACGGAAACACACTGCCGGTTGTGACACCAGTACATAGTAAGACCCATCACAATGGTGCAGTCACACTTATATTTGATACATATCACACATCCGTATGTATTATGCAGAAAAGTGAGAGGAGACATAATACAAGGATTATCCATTCACAAAGTCACAAAACTCTTAAGTAATATTATGAGTATTGACTCTGCTTGCATCAACCTTCAGGCTCTGTTTGAACGATGCACGTCCTGCCACTGCTCGCCTCCACACCTCAGTATGAACAGCGAGGCGACGCAGGCTTGGTACACTTGTCATGCACATGTACGGCATTCCAAACACACACACACACACACACACACACACACACACACACACACACACACACACACACACACACACACACACACACACACACACACATGCAAACACATGAACGATGGAATCTCGAGGAACAGAGTTAATGTGATATGTCATCGAGTCCACTTCATATGTGAAAGAAGTCCAGTTATTTGTGTCACTTATTCCCTGTCGTCGCTGCAGCGTCTCCAAGATATTTTGATTGTTTACTCTCACTCTGCCTTGAGGCGCCCTCAGCCTCTGCAGTTCTATAGTTTTTTTGGTAGGTCGTGTGGCCACGTGACCTACCTCACTGTTTCCCTTGAGCGTGCCGGTCTGGCCATGGCCCTGACACCCTCCTCTCCACACAGGTTCCTTGGTCTGACCCGCCACGCCTCACACTGCCATTCACTTTCCCACGCCCAACATTGTAGCCAAACCCTTGAAAATATTACTATCCTAAAACTTATATATCTTTTACTTATGAACAGGAATTATTGTTTTGAATATGATCAGGATTATCATGTTAACTTAGGTTCACATTTTTTGTGAAATGAAACAGCCGGGGTTTCCTAAAATGGAGCTGCGAATACTCACTATCTAATGGAAAAAATATTATAGATTAAGAAAATCAAGAGAAGAAATGACATAAAAAGTTTGTTCGGGAAAGTGGCTTTCTCTTAACACAAACCTCCTCTGCCGCATCACCTCCGTGCTGCTGCGGCCGCTGCCTTGAGTGCCCATTGCCTCCTATGTGTTATTCGCTGAATAAGATAAATAATGATGACTTGTTTGTGTGCAGTACTAAAAAGTGAGACATATCGATTGCGTCTTGGTGGCAGCTGACGCATTCAAGACTAGACGCGTGTTACTGAAACCTTAAGTGTTGTTAAGAATGAAAATTACTCTTAGATGGTTACATAAACCTGAAAGTGAAGATAACTTTCTTCGGCAGCCTATCAGAGGGAGGGGTTGGAGGGGTGGCAATACATGCAACGTAATGGTGAATGTGTGCGTTCCGGTGATGTAGGTAAATGCTCCATTCACGTGACTCTCGATTTGTAAATATTTCTGATTTGTGAGTCACAACTCAGTACGATGTTCTTGAGAAAAATAGGACTGAAAGAAGGTAATAATAATAATAGTTTTGGAAAGGGGAATTTAAGTAACACAAGAGCAATACAACCTTTATATTGAAGAAAAAAGTGAAAATTAACTATAGTGGATAGTATTTTCTTCTCAGTGTATGATAGATATTCACCTGTTACCCTGATCAGGTGGGTAACTCTGATCTCCTGAAAGGGGTGAGGCGGCGGGGGGAGGGGGATGCGAGGCTGGAGGCAGTGAAGTAGCCTATATAGTTCTGTTTATACCAAGTGTATGCTGTTTCTAAGCAAACCATCATTTTCATTATCTTTTTTAGTTCACCATCTAAGTTTTTTTTTAAAGTAGTAGTAGTAGTAGTAGTAGTAGTAGTAGTAGTAGTAGTAGTAGTAGTAGTAGTAGTCGTAGTAGTAGTAGTAGTAGTACTAGTATGGCGGGGCGCCGTACTGTCGCGTGCTGAAGCAAGCCTCACACACCGGCGGGGTAAAAGTTAGCGAGGGTGAAAGTGAGTGACGCCTGAAAGTGAGATGGGTTGTAGGTATGTATGCGTGTGTGTGTGTGTGTGTGTGTGTGTGTGTGTGTGTGTGTGTGTGTGTGTGTGTGTGTGTGTGTGTGTGTGTGTGTGTGTGTATGGATTAAGATCTGTTAGTATATCACCCACGGTGTGTAACTGTGTATACAGCACCATCACCATCACTATCGTAGATCAGCTTGATTCTCACCACTCTTTTCTACTTCACTATCACCACCACCGCTTCTATTACCACCATCACACCATCACCATTAAGAGAGAGTTGATAATTGACTAGAAATGAGTGAAGGAGTGAGTGAGTTAATGACTGAGCAACTAACACAGAACAATAACAACAGCAACAACAACAACAACAACAACAACAACAACAACAACAACAAAAACACAACAACATCAATAATCATGACACAAGTATTACCTGAAGATGAAAAGAGAAGGGAAACACATAATAATAACTGATAGTCAACAAAAACACAAAACACCTGCATTCTATTAGGAAACACACAGGTGAAGAGTCACTTTTTACTTGAACACTTAACGCACACTACATTTTGAAGTCCAGCAGCGGACATGACCTTAATAGTTTGGTGGATTATTTTTAGTGTCGGCAATAATTCAGTGATTACAGTAGGAGGAAAGTGGAAAGAATGGGTAAGAGACAATATGGGAAGCTGTGTGATTATTTCCATATGTAGGAGGAGGAGGAGGAGGAGGAGGAGGGATGGGGTAGACAAAAATTAGGCTGTGGTTAGCGTCAGCTGTTGGTGTTTACTCAAACCTCATCACTGAGGGACCAAAAGTGAGAGTGAAACAGGAACGTGACGGATGAATAACCTGCCTGTCTGAAGGCAGGCAGGCAGGCAGACAGACAGACAGAGACAGACAGAGAGGCAGGCATAATAGGGACGGACCGTGGTGGGGGTCACAAGGTGCTTAGATTTTAATTTTTTGTCTTGTGTGCTACTTGTTGTTGTTGTTGTTGTTGTTGTTGTTGTTGTTGTTGTTGTTGTTGTTGTTGTTGTGGTGGTGGTGGTGGTGGTGATAGTGATAGTGGTGGTGGTGGTGGTAGTGATAGTGGTGGTGATGGTGATAGTAGTGATGGTGGTGGTGGTGGTGATAGTGATGGTGATGGTGATAGTGGTGTTGGTGGTGGTGGTGTTGTTGCTGTATTACTCCCTCAATATAATAATGTAGGCAACATCTGATGCGTGATGCAATTACTGCTGCTGCTGCTGCTGCTGCTATTACTTCTGCCTCCTTCACCGCCTCCTCCTCCAACGCCTCCTCCTCCTCCTCCTCCTCCTCCTCCTCCTACTACTACTACTACTACTACTACTACTACTACTATTACTACTACTACTACTACTACTACTACTACTACTACTACCACCACCACCACCACCACCACCAATTTCAAAAGAATTTTGCAATAGAAACTCAACAAAGCATTGCTCTTTGAAGGTAAGACGACGTTAACGAATGCAAAAAAAACTGCACAAAACACGAAAGAAAAGTATTGAAAGTTGTCGCTCTTTCTTCCCCTCATAAGAAAAAAAGTAAGAAAATAATGTAGAACCAGCTACTGTTGTAATACTATCCGGCTTTATAATACAAGGAAAAATATGTCATTTCCACGAGGCAGGTGCTCAAAAAAAAAAAAAAACTGTTCCTGAGTCAGCAACTTAAGAGTAGAGAAAGGCAGATTGGCATATCGAATGACACAAAGAAGGCCGGTACATGATGAGTACATATAATGAAGCGTAGATCGGTAGCGGGTTACTGAAGAAGTGGTGAATGAGAGAAAGGCGAGCTGGCACATGTTGACAAGAGTTGAATGAAAAGTAGGCTGAGCGTATTCTAGGTGGAGGCGTAAGAAAAAGAAAGGCAGGTGGGTGCCTTGCATAGTAGAGAGAGAGAGAGAGAGAGAGAGAGAGAGAGAGAGAGAGAGAGAGAGAGAGAGAGAGAGAGAGAGAGAGAGAGAGAGAGAGAGAGAGAGAGAGAGAGAGAGGGGGGGGGGTAGTGGTGAAGAAAGGAAAGGCCGGCCAGTGAACATCGTGGTGCGTGCGGATAATAGACTGGCAGATGAGCTCGATTTTCCCTTTCTCCTTTTCCTGCTCTTTTATTGTCCTCTGCTAATGATGCTCAAAGGGCAGCCGCTGCTTCCCTGTAACAATAGCCCGGTAATTGAGGGCGGAGAGGGGCTGAATCACCGGCAAGGGTGGATGGGTGGTTGGGTAGAAAATCCTTACGGCAAAGGAAATGTCAAGCGAGGGAAAACGGGCCGAGCTTAAACACCCTTTCACCGTAATGTTAACAAGTTGTGTACAGAACAATGTTGACTGTTTCGCTTTATCGTGTGTGTTGTCAATTTTGTGATAGCGGCACCGACATTGTTACGGAGTTGAGTTGTCTATGTTATTATTGAAATGATGTCGACTGTTTTGGATTTGTGGTTAAAAAACAGAAAATGAATGGTATGTTTCGGTACAGTCTGCTCTGCTTCGATTTGGTTCGCGTCGGGTGAATGCTGATACACTGTCATTACTCCTTCCTCTCTTCTTCATAAACTGTCGTTGTGGTGCTTTAACATCAATCAATCAATCAATCAATCAATTTTCCTCCTTCTTCTCCTCCTCTTATACCTTTATATTCTTGCAAATATCTATATAATAGCGTCCACGTACTCTGGTACTCTTTTTTTCTCGTTATAAGCTAGTAAGTCCTCTATTATCTGACTCCCATTGTATCATCTACAATTATATAAGATCCAAAGTTATGTATATTATTTATTCATGGTCTAGAATTGATATGTGTTGCTTGTTTATGTCCATTTATAATAAGTTTTACTAGTTTTTTGCGCTTGTTTGATGGTCACGTGTAGATGCATTGTGGATAACCTGGCTACCGCGGCGACCGTCTCCTGTTAGTCCCAGGCAGGCGGTGGTCCTAGCAAATGTGTTGCAACCATGTGGGTGTTGGTCGCTTTGTCCCTGCTTTTCTTCCTGGTATGTTTCGTGGTTAAATGCATCATATTATTACATTAGTTATTGGTGGTTGTACTCATATGTAGAATTCTTTATTATAATCGTTATTGATCATGTGTGTGATATGGTGCCCAGTGTTGGCTGTTTGTAACTCAGGGATTTGGTGTGTTTCAGTGGATTCTGTTACCGGGCATCGCACGGACCGTACACTCTCAGGGTGTTGTACTGCGCGGGGCTCATCGTGGTTGGAGTAACGTTGTAAGTATTCATTCACTTTACTGATGCATGTTCAACAGTATTTGTTTACGTAAGTATGTGATAATAGAAGAAAAAAAACTCTTTAACCTGTCTACAATGTGGATGGGGAGGAGGAGGAGGAGGAGGAGGGATGGGGTAGACAAAAATTAGGCTGCGGTTAGCGTCAGTTGTTGATGTTTACTCAAACCTCATTTCTATACTATACTATACTATACTTTATAGTGATATCCAATGTCCTTACTCCTTCCTTATCACGCGCACTTCGGATTACATAGTGACATTCTCCCTCTCGCCGCCTAATTCTCTTCACACAACAATATCATCGCTAACACTAAGTTGAAGATAAAACTCACAGGGGTGTGTCTATGGTTTATACATTTTGTTTATCTCGCCTACGTCTTGTTGTGTGACATTACCCCGGGCGAGGAGACGTCTAGGTGACCCACATGAACACACAAGGTCTTGCCGGGACGCTCGATCTTCTTTCTCCCTGATCGGCCACACGCTTGGCCGAGTCACTCCCTACTAAGAAAACGTTGCTCCCTGTCATGACCTTCCTGCCGAGCCTTAAGTGTTGGTATATCACGTGCTGACGAAAGTGAAGTGTATGAGAAAGAGATAGAGAGAGCGAGCGAGCAGAGGAATGACCAAAAAGAAAAAAAAAGAGGTACCTCTCATATGGCACCTAGTCACGGCGACAACTAGGTCAGTTCCGGGTCTTTGTGTTGACCCAGCGGCCACTAGCCTGTACCTGGTGGGGCGAGGGTGTCGCTGAGATGGACGAGGCTCAGTACTTTATATCTCTGTTTCCCGGAATTGAACTTTTTTCCGTATCGTTTATTATCATCATAAGACATTTTTTAATTCTTGCGCGCATGTTTTTGATCTTGATTGATTATGAATTTTGAATACTTTCGGTGACGTTTATTTGAACTGTGGAGGAAAATAAAGAAAAACATGTTGCACAGAAAGAGAGAGAGAGAGAGAGAGAGAGAGAGAGAGAGAGAGAGAGAGAGAGAGAGAGAGAGAGAGAGAGAGAGAGAGAGAGAGAGAAGAAGAAGAAAAAAAACAGTGAAAGTCTTGTGACGTCTCGGTTGATTACAGTTACATCGGCTCCCCTGCACCCTCCCCCGCCCCTCTTGTTGGCAGGCGTTAGTGAAAGCGAATTGTACCCTCCCCCCTACCGTCTCCGCCTCCTACCTCACCTCCTATCCCACCACTTTTCTTTGTAACCAAAGAAAATGAACATTATTTTGCACAAAACTACTAGGAAAAGTGACGTGGGAATGTTATCAGTGGTGCTTCTTTGTGATGATACTCATAGGCTTGTCAGGCCAACCCAAGGCAAGAAGACCCCAGCAGTGCCTCGCCCTCGTGCCTTTCTTATCGGCATGTCCGGGTATTAATTCTGTCAGTATATTTTTTTGTTAGTATTATTGGTGCCTTCAGTTCTCTACGCGTTCTTTTTGTTTTCTTGCTTCATGAAATTTTATTTCATATTTTATATATTCTCGATCATGAAGTGAAAATATCTTAGTTACTCATAAGCTTGAAAAGTAAATTCTTTGTCAAGAGTGAGATAGATCTTAGTTGGTAAGCATCACAGGGCGAGGACAGAGGAATGTCGGAACGAGTATTTGTTCCCAAATAATCTAAATAATTGGAATGGGATGAATCTCCCCTCATCAGTATTTCACTTAATATATTAAGCTCACCTTGCGTCTTGAGGTATAAGGAAGAGTGGCGATCCTGACTAGTCTCTTGCTTGTATCCTCGAGGTAAGTATTGCTGGACGAAGATGGGGAAGCTCAAATATCACGTCGCGGTCCACGTGTTTCTGTTGACTAGATGATTCCAAACAATTTCTTAAGTGGCATGGGTTGGAAGCAATGGTTTGTAGAGTGATCATTAGTTTTCCCAATGCGCTCCAAAACCCGCGTGCTCTTGAGTAAGGCTGTCGTGAACAATGGCAGCCCGCGTTGTAAACACACTGAACTGTTTCCTGGAGTGCTTCTAATGGGATAGGGATGGAGCTTGCAGGGACTTCAAAGCGGTTGTTACCAGCACAACCACAACTAGGACTCCCTGACGTTGCGACGCGTTCCGGGGTAAGGAGAGGAGTGGTGATGGTGTTGGTGGTGGTGGTGGTGGTGGTGGTGACCCTAGAGGAGGCGGCGATGCTGCTATCACCACCACTGTGAGAGAACCACTGTCGCTGCCACCACCGCCCGCCAAGCCTGAACCCACGCAGGGAAAGTTTCACATATCGCTCCTCCGTCCTTTCTCCCGTCGCCGCCCCCTCGTTCCTCGCCTCTCTCCGGTCCCAGGAAGCGCTTTATCCGCTCGTTTTCAAGTGTTGCGTGAGATCTGCCGCAGGCTTGTCTATTGTTCGTAGTCGACGAGGATCACCACACAGCTGGAAAACCAAGAATGGGATCATTATTCATTCCATTCTATTTCTCGTGCTGTTACTCATGTAATGTTTATTGCTTATTGGATGCTGATCATGATGTGAAACTGAGCCATTAGCGCAATAATGTGTATCCTATGTAACCCACCTCCTTATTGCCATCTCAGCTTGTGATTTGTAACCTTGTCATAATTAATAATGACAATAATAATAATAATAATAATAATAATAATAATAATAATGGTAATAATAATAATAATAACTGCAATGATAATGATTATTAGTATTGCAAATTGTGAGCGTAGTGAGCTGTTTGGAAAGTTTGATACTACCCCATCCAAAATTTGTCTGTGTGTCTGTCTGTATGTGTGTGTGTCTGTCTGTCTTCTATCTCCTCCTAGACCACTGGAGGGATCGGAATGAAACTTTCAGGGGTCGTAGGCATCAACCCTTAGATGGTTATTATATATTAAAAAACATATTGTTATTATTTAAATTTTATAGTTATTTGTGAAAAACCTGTATCTCGCTTAATACTGGTCGCACATATTCATACTTACCTGGCACAGGAGACAACGTGACCTACCTCCTATCTCCCTTTCTACCTCCTACCTCCCTTGCTACCTCCTACCTCCTATCTCCCTTTCTACCTCCTACCTCCCTTTTTACCTCCTACCTCCCTTTCTACCTCCTACCTCCCTTTCTACCTCCTACCTCTGTTTCTACTTCCTATCTCTTACCTCCCTTTCTACCTCCTACTTCCATTTCTACCTCCTACCTCCCTTTCTACCTCCTATCTCCTACCTCACTTTCTACCTCCTACCTCCCTTTCTACCTCCTACCTGCCTTTCTACCTCCCACCTCCTACCTCCCTCTCTATCTCCTACCTCCCTTTCTACCTCCTATCTCCCTTTCTACCTCCTACCTGCCTTTCTACCTCCCACCTCCTACCTCCCTTTCTATCTCCTACCTCCTACCTCTCTTTCTACCTCCTACCTCCCTTTCTACCTCCCTCCTACCGTCCTTTCTACCTCCTACCTCCCTTTCTACCTCCTACCTCCCATTTTACCTCCTCTTTCTACCTCACGCCGGTTGAAAAGTCAGCGATATCACTAATTTGTCCCATCATCGCCATTTACAAGATGGGTAGATCACAGGCGCCAAGAGGTCACACCATCAGCTTCCAACAGGACATATCTGACTTTGCTCATGTATTGCCCCGAATACCCGAGGAGTTGCCAGTAATTGTGCTAAAAAGCCCCAGTGATACTATCACAGATAGATCTTTCTTGGTGAGAAGAGACAAATTAATTGCTGCGCTCCAATTTCTCAAGGAAAACAACGAAGATTATCGGCGTAATTATTAGTCTTAGAGCAAATATTCACATAGACAGCTGTAGAGTTTAATTAGGTCTATAAGATGCTGCAATGGTATTTCAAATATCTCTAAAAGCTTTCGAGAAAATGAGGAAGAAAGTCATGTTTTTGGAAAAAGGATACAATTTCATTATACTGAGTAATTATTAGTCTTAGAGCAAATATTCATAATGACAGTATTATAATTTAATTCGGTCTATCTGATGCTGCAATGATATTTCCAATATCTCTCATAGTTTTCGAGAAAATGAGGAAGAAAGTCATGTTTTTGCAAAAAGGATACAGTTTCATTTTACTGCGTGATTATTATTCATAGAGCAAATATTCATAATGACAGTTGTAGAGTTTAATTGGTCTATCAGATGCTGCAACGATATTTCAAATATCTCTAATAGCTTTCGAGAAAATGAGGAAGAAAGTCATGTTTTTGGAAAAAGGATTCGGTTTAATTTTATTGCGTAATTATTAGTCTTACAGCAAATATTCTTAATGACAAATGTAGAGTTTAATTAGGTTTATCAGATGCTGCAATGATATTTCAAATATCTCTAATAGTTTTCAAGAAAATGAGGAAGAAAGTCATGTTTTTGAAAAAAAAAGATACGGTTTAATTTTACTGCGTAATTATTAGTCCTAAAGCAAATATTCATAATAACAGTTTTATTAGGTCTATCAGATGCTGCAATGATATTTCAAATATCTCTAATAGCTTTTGAGAAAATGAGGAAGAAAGTCATGTTGTTGGAAAAAGGATACGGTTTCATTTTACCGCGTAATTATTAGTCTTAGAGCAAATAATCATAATGGCAATTGTAGAGTTTAATTAGGTCTATCAGATGCTGCAATTATATTTCCAATATCTCTAATAGCTTTCGAGAAAATAATGAAGAAAGTAATGTTTTTGGCAAAAGGATACAGTTTCATTTTACTGCGTAATTATTAGTCTTAGAGCAAATATTCATAATGACAGTTGTAGAGTTTAATTAAGTCTATCAGATGCAGCTTACGAGAAAATGAGCGGTAGCTCAGCATCGGCAGAGTGGTACGAAACAGAGTGGTCGTGAACCACCACACGTGGGAAGCCAGTGTGTGGGAAGCAGTGTGCTCGGAATACTGGTTACGGTAAAATTTTACATCTTCACCAGAATGCACCTGGATATAAAAACCACACTTTTCGTATAGATTTTGATCCATTTCGAATGATTTTAACATTAATTTCCGTCGCAAATGCATATATGATAAATTATCCTTATCACCCCCAACAAGCTTGGGGACTTGTGGGAATGTGATGTTCTTGGGTGGGGAAGACAAAATACAATGATTTACGCTAAGAATAGGGTGCTAGAATCACAAACATAATCTAACAATGACCTGTTGACGAACACGCAATGCACTGACGGTCACTATACCTGGCGTGTGACTACGAAAAGAATGGCGTCTGCACCTCGCCTAACACCCGATTTTTGGTCATCGAAAACATTTAATATCTTCTAAATCAACATAACATAACAAAACTGAAATCAGCCAAACCTTAACCTACATTGACATATAACAGAACCTTGTTCAAACCAAACTAAACTTTACCTTATACCCGAAGAGAAGGTCTCATAAAAAAACATTGAATATCTCACAAACTAAGAATTTGCGACAGAAATGTAATTAAGAAAACCTTCTCAGAATGCATCTGATAATGTAAAAATATAACTCCGAGTTCTCTAGAGCATTCAGGTTAAGATGTAAAATAATACCATGGTTACATTACTGCCTATACATTGTAACTTGTAAGGTAAGAAGGGGGAAAGGGACAAAATATTCCAGATAGGACTTCTAGGAGGTATTCTTGTCTCCTGAAATTCTACATTCCCATCCATTTCATCAGTATTGTTAATGAAAGGAGTTATCTCAGTAACTAATTATTTGACACCTATACCTGCCATAAGGGCGATGAAATTATTGGAGCCAAAATCGTCTCATGATTTCCCGCCCCCCCAAAAAATGCTTAACTAATCCCCATGAATTATGTATCTATATTATTTGTTAGGTAGTTGTATTGATTATTATTACTTTATTGTTTGTTAGGTAGTTGTATTGATTATTATTACCATATTATTTTTTTAGGTTAATGAGAAAGCCCTGTCCATCATACCAAGAAGCTGTTATAAGCCAGATTTCTATGCTTCTATATGGGAAACTGTATTTTTTGATGTCTCTCTTGCATGTGGTCCTTTTCAGTTTTTTCTCATGTCCTCTTGTTCTGTTGTCCCACACAAACAGATCATCTCTATCAATTTTTTCCATACCTTTTGACGCTTTATATACACTGCTTTAAAGTCTCCCCTTTCTCTTCTTTTCTTAAGAGTTGGTAAACTATTCAAAAATCAAAGGCGGACGATGCCTCGCCTTTCCTGCCCCCCTTCACCCTGAGAATGGCTGCTGAAATGATGGGTGGAGCGTCATTAGTTTGGATTCATTTTGGTGATCTGTATAGGGGGGCTGGGAGGATGAGAGGGCAGACCCCTGTTAATCCTCTCAGGTCCCCTAAGGACCTGACACCACCCACATCCTTCCTCCTACTTCACCATCTACCTTATATATATATATATATATATATATATATATATATATATATATATATATATATATATATATCGCATGGGAGCCTAGGATTCCTGGTTCGAATCCCCGATGTCCGCTGACCACTTTTCAATATTTGATATCACCGCCGAGTGGCCAAAGACTACCCAAATTGCTGCCGTACTGTCCTCAGACGGAACTTACAACGTTAATATGCATCTGAGGCTGTAGCAGTAATAAGTCTCACACGTTCTCAACATATTCAAGAGAGAACTTAATCATTCGAGGCGTCACTATAAAAAATTCTAAAACCTACACCAAATAACAGACGAGGCAAGTCCATCTGTGCCTCCATATGCCTACTGGTGCCAACGGTTAATGATATAGAAAATATATATATATATATATATATAGTGTATGTGTGTGTGTGTGTATGTGTGTGTGTATGTGTGTGTGTGTGTGTGTGTGTGTGTGTGTCAATACCTATAATAATGAAAATATATAACTATACATATACTTATGGTATTAAAATTTTGATCTCTCTCTCTCTCTCTCTCTCTCTCTCTCTCTCTCTCTCTCTCTCTCTCTCTCTCTCTCTCTCTCGCGCTCTCGCTCTCTCTCTCTCTCTCTCTCTCTCTCTCTCTCTCTCTCTCTCTCTCTCTCTCTCTCTCTCTCTCTCTCTCTAAAGGTAAGAGGGGGAAGGAAGGAATTTAGGAGGGGTAGGGGTCAGCCTGTTTATCACACACACACACACACTCCACTCACACACACACACACCACACACACACACACACACACACACACACACACACACACATTATTATTATCTTTATCTATTAAATTGTGAGAATTTCCCTCACCACCACCACCACCATCACCATACTGATGAATAAATATTATAATAATAATAATAATAATAATGAATATGAGGTGATGGTAACGGGAATAATGAACGTATTTCCTGTATCTCTTATTTTTTTTTATAAATAATTTTTTAATGTTTGATATTATAGTAATGATGAAACTGAGTCCAGATTCGTGTTCAGTATGACCGAAAACCTTTATGTACAAATTTTCATGAAATTCCGAGGTGTGGAAATTTTCATGAAATTTCCTAGGGTACCACCTCAGATTTTTTGGAAGAAATCATGTATTTTGAAATAACTCGAAAACCATGAGGTTTACGTAAAAAGAGTATAGAATATAAAAGAAAGAGCAGGAAACGCCCGTTCTTTTGAGCTATAGTGATATGGAATTGGAACATAAGTATAGATGTAAGAATTGAAAAAACAAAACATTAATTTTGTTCACAATAATTAACTTTTCTCCAAAAGTATAATAGATATTAGAAAGGTGATGACATCAATCGATAGATCTTTTTAAGCTGCATAACTTTGTATATAATCCTTTTTCCTGTAAGAGTAATAGTTTCGTAGTAAAATGGAAAAAACATATTCGACCTCAATTTTGGTGGACATTTTCGGACCACATAATCAAAAAATTCCTTACCGTCACAGATACGTGAAAAATGACTTCAATAAAACTTTTAGATATTCCAATTTACAGTAAAATTTGTTTAAAAAGTTTTCGTGTATGACAAACAGTTTTAACGGCAGTAACAAAAAACCTTCTAGCCTATACCTGAAGGGGTTAAGGTGGGGGGAATAATGATGAAAATAAGTCCAGATTCGTGTTCAGCATGACCTAAAACATCATTGTAACAATTTTCATGAAATTCGGAGGTGTTGAGTTTCCGCGGTGCACAGCAAGAGTAGACAAGAGTGAAGACGTGAGATTTGGTTAGCTGTGGTGCCACATCTATTACTAAACCGGACCAAATACCATACACACTCCCTAATACTATATACTTAATGTAGTGTTATAGTATATATAGTATTAGTATAGTATAAAGTATTAGCGAGTGTGTATGGTATTTGGTCCGGTTTAGTAATAGATATGGCACTACAGCTAACCTAACCTCACCTATTTACTCTTGTCTACTCTTGCTGTGCGCTGCGGAAACTCAACACCTCCGAATCTCATGAAAATTGTTACAATGATGTTTTAGGTCATGATGAACACGAATCTGGACTTATTTTCATCATTACCCTCCCCCCCCATTAACCCCTTCCCACCCTGTAACACTTCAAGTATAGGGTAGAAGGTTTTTTCTTACTGCCGTTAAAACTGTTTGTCATACACGAAAACTTTTAAAACAAATTTTACTGTAAATTGGAATATCTAAAAGTTTTATTGAAGTCATTTTTCACGTATCTGTGACGGTAAGGAATTTTTGATTATGTGGTCCGAAAATGTCCACCAGAATTGAGGTCGAATATGTTTTTGCCATTTTACTACGAAACTATTACTCCAACAGGAAAAAGGATTTTATACAAAGTTATGCAGCTTGAAAAGATTTATCTATCTATTTATCTATTAAATTGTCGTAAGAATTTCCCTCACCACCACCACCACCATCACCATAATGATGAATAAATACTATAATAATAATAATAATAATGAATATGAGATGATGGTAACGGGAATAATGAAAGTATTTCCTGTATCTTATTTTTTTTTATATATATTTTTTTAATGTTTGATATTATGTGTAATGATGAAACTGAGTCCAGTTTCGTGTTCAGTATGACCGAAAACCTTTATGTACAAATTTTCATGAAATTTCAAGGATTTTTTGGCAGAAATCATGTATTTTGAAATAACTCGAAAACTATGAGGTTTACGTAAAAGGAGTATGGAATATAAAAGAAAGAGGAGGACATGCCCGTTCCTTTGAGCTATAGTGATATGGAATTGGAACATAAATATAGATGTAAGAATTGAAAAAACAAAACATTAATTTTGTTCACAATAATTAACTTTTCTCCAGAGGTATAATAGATATTGGAAAGGTGATGACATAAATCGGTAGATCTTTTCAAGCTGCATAACTTTGTATATATTCCTTTTTCCTGTAGGAGTAATAGTTTCGTAGTAAAATGGCAAAAACATATTCGACCTCAATTCTGGTGGACATTTTCGGACCACATAATCAAAAATTCCTTACCGTCACAGATACGTGAAAAATGACTTCAATAAAACTTTTAGATATTCCAATTTACAGTAAAATTTGTTTAAAAAGTTTTCGTGTATGACAAACAGTTTTAACGGCAGTAGCAAAAAACCTTCTAGCCTATACCTGAAGGGGTTAAGGGGGGAGAAGGGGTTAAGGGCGGGGGGGAGGATAATGATGAAAATAAGTATAGCTACCTCTGTCGCTCAGTTTATTTACAACTTTTTCTTTCCATCACTCATTATTGCCTTCCAGATCGCATTATACTGATATTTGTTGGCACTTATTGTTAGCAAATTTATTCACGATGACATTTTAGTTTCCTTTTTGAAGTATAAGACTTCATACAAGGAAATATTAAGGAAACAATGAAATGATATCAGGTGCCTAATTTTCACGACACTCAGCCTGTCACTGTCAACCAATCATCTAGCACGGTGTGGTGATGGCCAGCCTCTTACCCCAGTAGGAGGGGCATCCTCCGCCTTCGATTTTTGTATAGAGTATAGTTTCAGCCGTGTGTGTGTGTGTGTGTGTGTGTGTGTGTGTGTGTGTGTGTGTGTGTGTGTGTGTGTGTGTAGCTAAGAGACTACAATAATTTTAAGAGCGTAACTATTGCCCTACTTGAAAATATAAACTCATAAAACTATCTAGACTTTGAAAAGTTTAGTTGTCCCTGTGTGTTCCGTATACAGGCTGCATTGGACAAGGACTGTGGTAGGGATTAATTTGTGAGTACCCATTGACTGAAATATAGCTATATTGCATGTAATTTCATATCCTCATGTTTCTAGTTTCCATGGAACAAGCTGCGAGTTACACATTCATCAGTTTTTGTTGTCTAATACATATTATTTATGTTCAAAAACTCGTTCCATTTACATTCTCATGGGTTTATCAGGAGTTTTCATATTGTTACGGCACACCCCCCTTTTTCACTTCCCTCCAAGGCAGGGTGTCGCCAAACACGTTACCTCTCCTTTACCTGAGGTAACGCTCTCCTGGGGCTCGTGTAGCGGGGGTTGGCGAGACGGGAAAAGGGGTGTTTTTACACAAATCACACACAGACAACACTATTCCTTTCCTGGTATATTTACAAACAACACGCTTACAGGGTACAGCACAACATTACAGACTCAGGGCACAAAGAGTTCTCCACAAGAGGTTCACCCATAACACACAGCCTCCACAAGTCCACACACAGCAACCTCCACACAGCCATGCACTCCCTTAGTGAGGACAGGGCCTAAGGAAGCCAGGGATGCCATTTCTCCGGCCACCCTGTCCGCTCCCCTCCAAGGTCCTGCCCTTCACTCGCCCAGGATGCACACAACAACCTCCACACAGCCAGTCAGCCACTCCCTTAGTGAGGACAGGCCTAAGGAAGCCAGGGATGCCATTTCTCCGGCCACCCTGTCCACTTCCATCCAAGGACCTGCCCTTCACTCGCCCAGGATCGGCCTTCCACCGCTGTGTCCCTCTGTCTCTGTCTCTCTCACCCTCCTCACTCTCTCACTCCCTCGCTCCTTCTCCTTCCAACAACCAGCCACGTCTCTCAAACACACCCCACCACGACTGCGTATCGCTGAAAACACAGATACGTAGGTCACCTTATCTCTGACACATGTCGACTCTCACACGGACCCCTACATCCCCAGGGAGGCCTGAGTGACCCACCGCTCCCTGCCTCTACACAACTACACTTACAATAACTATTTACACAACACTATTTACATGCTAAATGCGTCGCCGCAACAATATCATAATTCATGATTTTTTGAAATTTAACTAACTGCTGTATCAACTCAAAACCTAACTTTTTCTAACCGAACCTAACTTAAAATAATGAAATCAAACATAACTATCTATAACCTGACCAAACCTATAAAAAAAAATATGAGGTGTGGAAATGTAGCCCCGTTATAGGTGTTTGTCAACAAGGGAGCAGATGATCAGCTCTCTGTCCAGTATTTATATTATGAATTGTGTAGCTCTGTGATATCCTGGGTCATGTTGGTGGGGTCTCCAGAAGAAGAAGAAAAAGAGGAGGATGATGAACATGATGGATCAAATGAAGATATTTTCAAGCCTAAGATAGTGTGTGTTCATTCGCATTCTCGCGATGATACAACAGATACGTGTTCTCGATGTTTTAGCGAACCTTTACAAAACATTACTCACAATCACAATCATATGCACATCAATTCAAGCAGGACAGATTACGACGAAACCTTATCCGAAACTGAAAGGGATTCTCTAAGTGACGATGAAGAAGAAATTGAAAAGGAAAATGAAAAAATCGAAGGTATCGATTCAGAAAAGTATGATGACCTTACACATGATGATCTCAATAGCAAATTGAGGCTCATATTTCACCTGGATGGACTAAAAGAGACTGGTGGTGAGTACTTAGTTGATATGGCAAGTTGGGGAAAATTGCAGTTTAAGCCAATACACGTATTCTTGTTTTTCTTTTCCCCTAGAGCCAACACGCTTGGGGACACGTTGGGAAAACGGGGTTTTAGGGAGGGGAAAGAAAATATAGGCCATTTATGGTAATCCGAAAAAAATCTAAGGTGATAAACCAATTTTTTTTTTAGTTTTTAAAAGATATAAAAAGTTTATATAACTGAACCAAATCCCCCAAACGACAACCCTAACCTAAACTAGACTGACCCGGGTGGAATACGGCTCCCC
Organism: Metacarcinus magister; assembly: GCA_029783475.1. Classification (NCBI taxonomy): domain Eukaryota; kingdom Metazoa; phylum Arthropoda; class Malacostraca; order Decapoda; family Cancridae; genus Metacarcinus; species Metacarcinus magister. The sequence goes on from JAPQNM010000045.1 coordinate 18,813,689, forward strand.
AGACCCCCACAACCTAACCTAACCTAAACATAACTCATGTAATAACCTCTTAGTGGGAAGGGGGGCAAGCCCCCAGACCCTAACCTATCACGTAATAATCATAATTAGATAACGTAATAATACCCTAGATAGGGGGGTAAGCCGCCACACGCCCTTTCTAGCAAACCTACCTTAATCAAAGCTTTTGGTTGAAATTAAGTGTAGCTGACTTGCCACATTCTTAGTCTTCTGAGTCCAACACAAGTTTACGACAAACGCACAGGTCAAATAGCCCTTAAACTTTGCAGCTAAATACAAAAATCCCGTATTGCAAGTTTCCATGATGGCAGCTCTGAACGAACTGATGATATGACCTGTCATCTACCTCTTATGTGCCACAAAGCCACATAAGAACATAAGAAAATGAGGTTGCAAAAGGCCAGTTGACCTACACTAGGCAGCTCCTGTGCATCTACACTTATTATCTGTTTTCTTCATCCATTGAAATGTTCAACCTTTTCTTAAAAGTATCTACTGTCCCAGCACTTACCACATGCTTGCTGAGTTTGCTGCACTCCTCTACTACCCTATTAGTGAGCTAATTTTTACCTATATCTTTCTTGTATCTGAACTTGTCTAGTTTGAAACTATTTGTTTGTGTTCTTACTTTCTCCTTGACTATGAAAACCTTACTTATGTCCCCTTTGTTGAATCCCTTGACCCATTTAAACACTTCTATCTCCCCTTACCGTACGTCTTTCTAAAGAGTATAGATTGAGGTGTTTTAATTTATCCTTGTAAGTGAAGTTCCTTATCCCCTGAATCATTTTAGTCAACTTTCTTTGTACTGCTTCTAGGACGTGAAGAATTTTCATTGGATAGGAATTCTGAAAGGACTACATCATAGTGATGGATAACCCAGCATACACCAAAAGTTGATATGGCAAGTTGGGGAAAATTGCAGTTTAAGCCAATACACGTATTCTTGTTTTTCTTTTCCCCTAGAGCCAACACGCTTGGGGACACGTTGGGAAAACGGGGTTTTAGGGAGGGGAAGCGTGGTGGAAGTCATGTGGTCTTTGGAAATTTTTTGAGGTGTGGACTTAGAACATTTTTTGAGGCACCTAACTTCAAAGACGCTTTGCACCATTAATATTAATTTGCCCCGAATTATGTGTATAGTAAAAGATTTCCAAAATAATGATATTTAGATATTTGTAAGTCCAGAATAATGAAGTTGTGCATTGGCTTAAACTGCAATAGAACTGCAAGTTGATAAGCATGTCAACCTCCTGATTAGTTTCTTTGGGTAAGATTTTACAAAATCACAGTTATCAAGTTGTATTTAGACAGTAAATTTCCAGAGTTGCACCTGTCTGACCCCACAATGTTGTTGTGTTTGGTCCATACTTTCAAATGGCACTTATTTTTCTACTAGTCTAACCTAACTGAACCTAACCTAACCTATCAAAACCTAGCCAAATTTAAATAAACAGGGGTCCTGGTCCCGGTCAGTTATTGAACAAAAATTATGTGTCACCAATGAATGACTTACGATGGAAAAGCAATACAGCAATGTATTTTATGTGCAGAAGGCACTTCATACAACACATGGGTGTCTTGTGCACTGAGACTGGTGTAACACTGGAAAAATACCATCTAAATAACATATTTTTCTTAGATTTTTATGTATTTTGAAAGATTCCAACGCTTGTTTCCGTTGCAAATCCATAGATTTTGTAATATTCCTCTGTCCCCCAGCACTGCCACTTACAGGCTTTTGCTACATACAGTCTTTAAGTGGCTCATAGTCTCTTATCATCCTTGTAGCTACAATCTTCTTATGCTGAAACGAATCAGGGCATTCCCAAAATTACACCTAATGCTATACATAACGGAGAGAGAGGTGGGCAGGGAGAGAGCCTGGTTTTGATCTATCCTGGGATAACTTGCTGAAAGAGGTTTTCAAAGCGTATGCTATTTTTGGACTTACCATTCCATGTTTCTCTCTTTTTCCTCACTACTTCTCTTCTATAACGTTTTTGTGACTATGGCTTAATAACAGAGCTCTCTCCCTCTCTCTCAGAGATAGAGAGAGAGAGAGAGAGAGAGAGAGAGTACTTTTATGTATGTACTTAATTATCCAGTTTAGTATATATTTTGTTTTTTCTTTCAGGATTGCTGTACATAGGATGTGAATGTGACAACGAAAAAACAAATCCCTCCAAGGTATGTGTATATTCTAGTGAACTAATGCATTTGAAAACAAAGAGAGGGATGTTATGGTAAAAGTATGCATAATATCATCAGCTTTGAATGTGACTTAAATGTTTGATTGAATTAGCATGGGCATGTAAACAATAAATGGAGTATGACAAAGTTGGTATTAAGTTGTGCATTCCCTGGTTTTAAAGTCCACATGGTAAAGGAGGCAAATATATGTAAAGTTGTACAAATCTAACATGATGTTACTATCTATTCTATCTATCTACGTATCTATAGTTTCTGACGCATTGTTCCCTCTAGAAACAATTCCTAATAGGATGGCCATGGCAAAAGAGCCTTCACCTCTCCCTATCCAAACACTCCCTCCTTGCTAGTTCAATCCCTCCCCCTCTATCCACAACTCTTTCATGCATCTACTCCTAATCATTAACTAATTATTGAAAATAACTATTAAGCACATTAAGAACTTTATTATTCTTCATATGTATATTTAGATATAGCTTGTTCAACGTTTTGTTGAAGTTATGAATGAGAAGCAGGAACAAGAATTCATTGATGTATGTTCACTTTTGGGATTGATTTCACTGTTTACTATTTTTTCTAATTGCTTAATTTACATTTGTATTTTATGCACATCATCAAAAAGCTTATTATTTTTGTTCAGTTTGTTCAGCCACAGTACTGTACAGTGCTCCCTCCAATTTTGCGGGTTCCAATTTTGCGATGTTCCATTCCATCTCCGCAAGCCCAGGTACAGTAAATTGGTAATTTAAGTTAATTTTATTATGGATAATGATAATGTTTATATTTTTCTGTATTTTTTCTTTATTGTAGGATGTATAATTACATGTATTTGTGTACAAACAAGGGCAAAAATATGACTAAAATCACCATAAGGTTAATTATGTCCAATTTGCGGCCTGCAATGTCGACTAATTTCACGCAAAATTGGAGGGAGCACTGTATATGGTTCGGTTAAAGAAAATTAATTTAGAAATTCAACCTTTTCCATCTTCAGATGTGATACTACTTTTGTAGGGGGTGTAAAAATTCATAAAACATTTCCTAGGGGTGTGAGGCATAGAAAAGGTTACAAACCATTGTCCTACAGGAAAAATACATAATAACAAAGTTATGGAGCTCAATAACATTTATCTGATGTTGTCGTCATTTTTCCAGTGACTCATACCTTGGAGAAAATGAAAATCTGAAAAATACAAATGTAATTTTCTCCATCAATATGTACATATCAATTCAACTTCCTTATAACTGAGAATAGTGAGCATCTACTATTTCTTTACTGTTTTATATATTTTTTTTATGTAAACCTCTTACTTTTTGGCTTATTTGGAAAAAAAATTCAATTGGTTTAGTTTGTAAAAAGTTTGGCGAATCTCATGGTAATAGAAATAAGGGGTTCTCGGGCATGCTGATCATAAATATGGACTCATTTAGGGATTACTATATTGAACCCTATTTCATCCTTGTTTGCCTAAGAGATTAATGAAATATGCATCATTTAACTTACTTGGAGATGATGGTCTCATACAACAATAATACATGGAGATGGCACTTCCTAGATCTACACAATACAACTGATTAGAGTAATTTGGTTTCCCTATCTATAACTGTTAGCTAATTACAATAGATTGAAAATAATCTTTGTGGAAAGGGTATCTTGCCACTGCCTCTAAAACTAGTCATACAATTTCATTCACCTCACTTATGTAAGAATGAATTACAATTTTCACTCCTTCACTTCCTTTTTTGTTGTTGTAGGAGAGAAAATATATAGATTAGAAAGTGGTGTCACAAAAACTGTGCTTGATATATGCAAATTTTTATTTCCTAATCTTTCAGATAATAGAATGGTTCAGTGCAGAGTTCCTGAACCTGCACCGAGTGTATGCCATCAGAGAAGAGGAGCCGTTTCTGCTGAAAGTGTTCACTCGCAACCATGAGGTCACTAACAGGGGCATCAGAAAGAAGGGTGGCCGTAAGGTATGACTCCTGGTTGATTCTATGCAATGAAATTCAGGTTTCATTTATTGTTGGTGTGGGATTTTGGGAAGCTCTCACTACTTTACTAATTATTTCCAATCTCCCATAAGGACCACTGTTTTGAAAACTCTTGCACATAGAAATTCTGATAATTTTATCACAATTTTCATTCTTCTTGAATGTTAAAAGCTTGGTTCTGAAATTATGATTTAGATCTGCACTGATTATTTATCCAGAGTAAATGTTTTCCTGGGCACATTCTATTACTTTCTCATATACTTTAATTTTATGGTCTGGTATGTAATTGTTAAATATCACTTTAGTTTTCTTCATATTCATCTTTAAACCCACTTTCTGGCTTTCTCTGCAACTGCAAAATCATATACAATGGAACCTCAGTTTTCGTGATTAATCCGTTCGGAAAAGTCTGACAAAAACTGAAGCAATATTTCCCATAAGAAATAATTAAATCCAATTAATCCATTCCAGACACCCAAAAATATTAACAAAAAATGCATTTTATAGAGAATAACAATGAAAAATAAATATAAATGACTAATGAAATAGATAAATGAACATTTAACATCACTTTTACTTTTATTGAAGACTCTTGTTACCTTACTACACTGTGTATGCCAGTTCGCTTCTTAAATTTGTTGAACCAGCCTCTGCTGGCCTTTAATTCACTAACAGCAGCACTCATTCCAGGCATTTTCTTTGCGAGATCCACATGCAACAGCTTTGCTTTTTCCCAAATTATCGCCTCCGAAACACTATCTCCCACTAACTGCTGTTCGTTGATCCACACCAACAACAACTTCTCAACATCTTTGATTGTTTGTGATCTGTTTCGTTAGCACATTTACCCCTTTCACAACATCAGCTTCCTTGATTTCTTTTTCTTGGCCAGGATGGAACTGATCGTTGATGCAGATTTCCAGTACATCCTGGCGAGTTCAGCCATGCATACACCTCTTTCGTACTTTGCTACGAGTTCTTTCTTGAATTCTATAGTGTTTCTTGTCTTCTTTGGCCCCATGGTGGCTTATTTAGCAGTGTGGTCTAGCACTCGGGTGAGCGAGCCTAGGGTCCCAGGTTCGAATCCCCGATATTCGCTGACCACTTTTCATTCTTTGATATCACCGCCGAGTGGCCAAAGACTACCCAAATTGCTGCCATACTGTCCTCAGACGGGACTTACAACGTTATATGCATCTGAGGCTGTAGCAGCGATTAGCCTCGCACGTTCTCAACATATTCAAGAGAGAACGTAAACATTTGAGGCGTCACTATAAAAATCTAATAACCTACGTCAAATAACAGGCGAGGCAAGTCCATCTGTGCCTCCATAAGCCTACTGGCGCCAACGGTTAATGATATAGAAAACAAGCACAAAAAACAATGGATTATTATGAAATGTTTCGGATAAACGCGCAGGGTGATGCTCACTCAATGAGAAACAAAGGCAGACTGAGTCACGAATGCATGGGATGCTTTGTGTGGGCGCTCAATTCCGAGAAATGAGTGGCCGAGTCACGTGGGCAGGCGGGCGAGTTTGGTATGGACCATTTTCAACTGTACGAAAACTGAGCGGATGTACGAAAACTGGGACAAGATTTTGACGAAAAAAGTTGTTGAAAACTGAATTGTACGAAAACTGGGGCATATGAAAACCGAGGTTTGAGTGTACTGAAGTTCATCTGTTGATTCCCTCATTAGAACAATGTCATCAGCATATCTAGGATTATTTAGATGTTCTTCATTATCTTAATTACTCTTCCCATTCCAAATTCTTAAAAACTTCCTCAAAGACTGCTGTGAACAATTTAGGAGAAATAGTGTCGTCCTGTTTGATCCCTTTCTGTATTGCTATTGTATCTGACCTTATGTAGCTTCATAGGGGCAGTACTTGATGTCTTATAATATTGTCACATATATTTCCTCTACCACCTGTCTCCTGAGTGCTTTCATAAATACTGAAGTTTCCACTGAGTTGTAGGCTAGTTAATTTTACACGCTAAAAAAAACATTGGCATTACTTTTATTTGATTTTATATATGAATGGTATTATTATGTTAAATGTCTTTTATCCTTCATGTACAGGTAATATTAATGGGAAAGGAGGTGTTTGGGGATGTACTCCTTGCTTGCGGTCATTGTGGCTACTGGTCACGTGAGGGTAGCAATGTTCGCAGGCACCTCAAGAAGTCTGTATGCCTTAAGGAGAGAGGCTATTGCAAGGAAGAGTTGGCTGGGCTGGACAGGCTAGAGCGCCGTAGGTTCCTCAGGAGAGTAGCAGCTGCCAAGTGTCGTGCCAAGAAGAAAGCCAGAGGTGAGCATATGCATTGCACAACTTTTACATCAATTATTAGAATTATGATATTGTTGATTTTTTTTTTTAAGTTTGAAAATGATAGTATACACATTATAGATTATCTATAGTTTGATCTTGTATCCTTAAGAAGATGCAATAAGAGATTATGAAATTTAAATGAGATCGACAATGATAGATTATCAAATTTACAAGAGTTTGTATGAATCTTGCCTTGCTTCACAACTCTTTGTATATAGTAACTTTCATTCATATCTTTTTCTACTTTAATATAAAACTCATGCAATTTATGGTGTTGGAAGACAGTTACTGGGAGGAATTAAGGCATTCTATAGGGAAGCAAGTGCATGAGTGAGGGTGGATGGAGAGCTAAGTGAGAGCTTTACTATAGGAGTGTGAGTGGGAAAAGGATATGTGATGTCGCCATGGCTGTTTAATATTTTAATGGATTGGTGTATGAGGTAAATGAAAGCTTAAGTGGGGAATGTAGGTGCAAGACTGAAGATGAATGGAATGGATGGTGGCAATGGAGTTTTTTGAGTTCTATATCTTTCATTTACATTTTTGAGAAAGGAGTTTCAAAATTTTTGCTCTCTGAGATGTTTGTGAAAAAGGGATTCTGTTAAATGAACTGTTTTTTTTCATTACCTTATCTCTTCTTAACTTTGCAATATCAAATTGAAGCCGTACATTAGTATTACATCCGTATTGATATTGACAAATAAGTGTCCGCTTAAAAATAGAAGAATATTATTATTGGTGTCAGTTAAATTTGTATCAGCATTGGTAATAGTGAAATTATTTGTTTGGAAAAATCTTGAAGATCTGTATAATCTTTCATTGGTAAAGATCATTGCTGAGTCATATATTTTACATTACAGCACTCAGTGAAGGGGGTGACAGGAAGTTGGGTGAGGAGGACACCACACCACTAAGGACTATCACAACCTCTGCTGCCACTGCCACTGCCACCGTTAATACCAGTACTACTACTTCCACCACTGCCACCACAACAACTACCACTACTACTGACATTCTCACTGGCACCAGTACCACTACAACCACTGGTGCAGATTACTCATCATGCCCATTTATGCCCTCTGAGGGGATCTATGCAGAATGCCTTGTGGAGATTGATGAGAATTGTTATACGGGTGATGATGGGAAAGGTGCAGGAATTCCAGCTTTACCTAAGCAGCAGAAAGTCAAGAAGAGGGTGGTCCGCAACAAGGCACCACTCATGCTGGGGCCAGTAATAACACAGGAAACAGTGCTCAGAGCACCCTATGACATCTTCACCATCAATGAGAACAATGATAGGGTGGCATGGAAACCACCTCATTGTCATAAAGTAAGCCCTCATGGATTCATACCTTTATTATACATTCCTTACTTTCAAATTAAATAAGTCTCTTTCCTCTCTGCCACAGGGGCAGGGACACCCTGTGGTGCCTTAATACATGTGGGGGTTTGGTAGAAAATCTGTCAATAATTGCTATCCCCGTAAAAATGCCCCATTCCGTTATATAAAGCATCATTACTCAAAGAACTGTTTTACCTATTGAAAAGCCAGTATTGATTGATTGATTTTTTCTTTAAGCACCCCAACAAAGCAATACAATAGGTCAAAAAGTATGTGTGACCACAGCCAGAATAGTCAGCCCAGAACGAGTGTTGCAGGTGAAGGTGAAGGAGAGATGGGATGGGATGGTAAGGGTATGCTGGAACACTTCTTTGCTGGTTCATATTTACTGAAGGAAGTGTTAACTGTTCAAACACTTACAGTAATTAAACTGTACCTCCAACCACAGCCAGTGTTGTCAACACAAAACAAGCAACATGGGTGTAGGGGATAGAGAAAAGGGGTACATAGTAGAATTTTTCAATTTATTTTTTGCTTGTTTATTTCTTATAGTAAACATCAACATAAACATAAACAAAAGTTGAACACATGTGGGATGTTTGAAATATGAAATGTAAAGAATTTTATGAATGTAAAGAAAAGTAATGTGATAGTTTTTAGGAAGGAAAAGCATGATGTAATTGAATTTAGAACCCCATATAGAATGAGGGCAGAATGCAAGAAGTGTGAAATCGAATTCAGTGGACACATAGTGGAAGGGATTGGTTCCATCCTGTGCAAACAGGGAGAAATATGATATGAACCATCATAAGGGAGGAAAGTGATAAGGTCTTTGAGGTTTATGATGTAAGGTTGGACAATGAGATAAAGAAGGTATTAGGAGATAACAAAATAATACCAACACTGACGTATGTGAGTGAGTAGTGAGTGAGTGAGTAGAATGAAGGTTAAAGATCTAGGATTCAGGCTGCAGAAATTAGTTATTCTTGAGTTGCTTGTGGTGTGAATAAAATGGATGGTGAAAGTATTAAAAGTGTTTATGGAAGGTTTGGTATATGTATTATAATTGAATGAACAATTTGTGGAGTGGTGGAGGTAGTCAAATATAACATCCTCAGATGGTTTGGTCATGTGGAGAGAATGAGAGGACAAGGAGAGGATGATGAAGGTAGGAGGACAAAGTGTTGGAATACCTGAGAGAGAGGGAGGAGGGATGGGAGGTTAAGGATAATGAAGTGTGCAACAGTGGACTGTATTGACAAGATCACCCCTTTGATGAAGTTCAAGGAATGGGTATCAGAGTAGATAAGATAAGATAATATTCAATGAGATTAGATTAGATTAATAACCTTTTGGGGATAATGTAATGCCAAAAACTGGTTTTTGTCACCTTTTATTTATTTATTTTTTTTTCTGTGTGCAGATTGTCTCTGGAAATCCTTGCCAGATAGTGTTCAAGGGAGCTCGCTTGAAGAGACGATGCCTGGATGTGCCTGTGCCAAGAGTATTGATTTATCGCAAATTGGACTGTAAGACGCACCATTGCAACTTCACACTTTTTCACCCCAATGCAAGGTCGGCTTTCCATTGTGACAAGAATGCCAAAGCTTCAGTTGATATCAAGATGTATGGTGGTAAGTGAGTCTCTTCAGGCCTTGAAGGTTAATTATACTGTGCTATAGTTTGCCTACAGTTTTGTCATGTTGAAAAAAGTAGGGATTCCTGAAAATATGCAACTAACTACATTTTACTTCCAGATGTGTTGAGTACACTATGTATATTATGTAGGACTTCATTTTTATATCGATATTGTCCGAGTAGTAGTTATACAGAAATACCCATAACATATGTGTATATTTTCATTAATTTGTATATTTTTCTCCAGAGATGGTGATGACACAGGAGTTCTACCACTACTTTGTGTCTCTACTATCCATCATGAAAATGAAGGCGTCCCAGACAGCCCGTCACCTCACCAGTGTATGGGAAACCATCCTTAGAGAACGGCTAGGTACTTCCACAATCCCTGAAGAGTACCACAAAATCATCACTCTAAACAAACAGACTGTGAGTATGATAATATATATTATCAGTGTCATGGTGCATTGACATATGTAACTAAGCTTCATGAATCTTGAATGACTGCATCAATCTATCTGTCTATTTATTTGATATCTGTTTTTAAGAACTCTCCCAAGTTTATGTCTGCAACATATTGCTCTTGGCTGGTTTTCCGATAGCATAAAAAAGCATGTTCTATAACTACCTCCTTTTTCCCTTTTCTCTCACTCTGTCATCCCATTTCCCATGGGCCATTCTCTTGCTCCTGCAGCCTCTACCATACTCATTTATATATACACTTCATAATTTCTTTCTCTGATATTTTTTCTGTGTCCAAACTATCTTGTGGTGCTGTGTTTGACCCCTCTTGACCTACACCTCCACATTTCATTCCTCCACATCTTCTAGATGTATCAAATTTGTTATACATAGTTTCATTACTTTCTTCATCCATTCTTCCACCACAGGCTTTTATAAGGTAACTCATTTCTACTATTCAGAGACCCAATCTTCAGGGTTTGCAGAAATATTATTCTCTGGTTCTTGTCTTTTCATAGCAGAGTATACAGAGGAGGGGCTTCATAGATCCCTCGCTCCATCCCTTATGTCTCCTTTTATGAACTGCATAGATTAAGGTGGTAAGATTCTTGTAGCATATACCACAAGGCTAATTACGGATTTAGTGGCAGATTGGGAGGAGAAATTGTCAGTTGGTGGAAGAATTGGACGAGTGTGGAGGAGGAGGAGGAATTTGAGAGTGAATGAGAATAAGAGTAAAGTAATGAAATGCACAAGGGGATTTGGTAGTAGAAGAATGAATGTAGCATTCAATGGTGAACTGCTTGAGGAGGTGGAATGTTTTACATATTTAGGATCAAAGATTATTGTAGATGAAGCAATAGAGACAGGTGAAATCTAGGATCAGTAATGTAAGAAAGGTGTCGAGAGGAATGAAGAAGATTTTTGGTTGTAGAGCAATGGGAATGCATGTAAAGAGAAGATTGTATGAAGGAGTAGCTGTACCTACTTTACTATATGGTGCTGAAACAGAGTATGGAAGTAGCAAAGAAGAAGAGATTAAATGTAATGGAGATGAGGTGTCTGAGGAGTATGTGTGGAGTAACATGTATGGAATGAGTGAACAATGAGGAATTGTTAAGGAGAACTACAATGTCACGGGGAAATGCAATATTCATTAACGTGTGTGATACATTACTTGTGAGTATCTTACCTTAACCCCGTTCTTAACACTTCATCTACACACCTTTCTACCCACGTGTTTCGAATCCAGGATTTAACTTTAAAAGGAAAGAAAATAGTTACAAAGTTACATTAAGTTTATTAATTAAGTACAGGGGAACACACAACCTAGCTGATTAGGCCTAGCTAATGTGAGACGTGAGGATTTACGGAGACGCCCGTGAAATGAGTCTTATTCATTCTGGTACCATGTGGCTTTACTCTACCAACCTTAATTGTGAACATGGGGGTCAGAAGACAATGGTGGATGATTCTTCTCTGCTTTCGTCTTCTGTCATCCCCGTACAGCTTCTGGAGAGTAGGTATAAGGCCCGTCCGTCCCTTGGCTGCCTTCCTTCTACAGGAGGCCCCGATGTCATGTGGTCCAGCTTTGCTACCCGGGGAGAGCTCAACGCCCGTCCTACCACATCTGTGGACTGAGAGAAAGTGACTGACTCCCTCTCGTTGAGATGGCCTTGCGCGACCCCGGAGGCTCCGCTCCTCAAGCGGTGATTAGCTGCGCACGTAGCATCACCTGTGATGTCATGCCAGGCAGACTGGGTCGCTCAGCGACAAAGCCCCACACTCGCTTTGAAAGCTTTCTGGAATTTTTCGCTCTCGCCTGACGATGAGAGGGTTCACACCATGAGAGAGTTGACTGGTCGAGCAGAGAGAGTATATTCGAGGTGATTTGGACACATGGAGAGAATGGAGTACGACTGGTTGGTGAAGAGAATATTAGGATCCAATGTGAGAGGTGTAAGGTTGAGAGGAAGGCCACAAACGGGATGGATGGATGGTATGAAAAGAGCATTGAATGAAAGAGCATGATAGAAGTGATTGGAGAGCAGTGGTGAATGCATGATTGATGATGGGGCATTGACGCCCCTTGGAGGAGGTTCTCATGCATCTGGTGTGACCCTTGGATCATATCAGGTGAAGGGAGGGAGAGGGGACAAGTTAGATATGAAGTTGCAGGGGTAAACCTGAGTCTTTTGTGGATACGACCCCCACCCTCGTCCCCATTGCGTGACTGACCTGACGAGCAGTGTTTGGACGTGGTGTACTTGTCTTCTGTGGGGGTCTAGGGGTTAAATGAGAGGAGTGTATATGTATGTGTGCATAGGTGTGTCTTGTTTAGGGGGATAACAACCTGGTATATAGATATTGATAAATAGACTGTCAAGATGGAGGATAGAATCCTTCTCATTATTTCGCTTTAAAGGGGTTGATTGAGGTTATGTATACTATGTATATCATGATAACTAAACAAGCAAGCATTGTGTGTTCAGTGCCTGTGGCCATATGACTAATTATACTGTCAAATTGTAGAAAATAGTTTTGATTAAATTATACTTCTAAATTCATTACTTACAATTGGTTAATTTTAATATCTTAAACCATTTTCATCTCTTGATTTTTCCCAATTCACATGATTGTGATTAAGAGTTGCATATGATAAAAGAAAATTATTAGGGACATTTATGCCTTTGTGTGTGGCTCCACAGAGATGGACAAGGTAATAAGTAGTTAGTATACCAATTTATATCATATTCAAAACTTAAAGATTTAATTTATTACCTCACATTTCCCTCGTATGAAATGCAACAGATTAGCAAAATTATGTTCTCTTTGTTGATATACTGCTTTTTTCCACAGGTAAAATCTCTCTGGAGTAGCATTGAGGAGGAGACTGGAAATAGGAAAGGAGTCAGATTATCTAAAGAGTCACGACGCAGAAAAAAGCCGCCGCCGCCTTCTGTGATGCCATCTTCAATCTCTTTACCACCTCCTCTTCCTCTGCCTCCTTCCAGTGTGGGTCCATTCTCATCTGCTATGGATGCCTGTGGGGTGGCTCAGCCTCCCTCAGTATACCCGTGCATGAAGCGCCTCAACCCCATTGCTCCAAAGCCACCTCCATTGCCTCCACCACCAACACATCCACTACCACCAACCCATGGTCCACCTGGCCCTCCCAAATCCTCCATGATGCCTCTCCCTCTTCCTCATCCTACACCTCCTCACCCTTCCCATCATAATTCCATGCAGCAGGCAGTTCCCCACACTATGAACCACACACATTGGCTGGGTCAAGCTCCACAATATCCCCATAACATGACACCCTATCCCATGGCACCACATCCTCACTCAACGGAATACTACCCAGTGCCCAGCCACTTCATGACCCAGTACACCCAAGCAACCATGGGCACCTCTCCATAATGTTGACAAGTGTTACTTTACTTGACATCATGTGAGTGCAATGAGTGTGAACAGCCTGAGGAAGGCTTCGTTCTGATGGATTACCATTTTGTATAATGTTTTACATTTTTATGATTGTAATAATACATGGCTGCAGAACTAAGAAAAAAAGTTTAAAGATATATATATATATATATATATATATATATATATATATATATATATATATATATGTGTTGTTTCTCAAAGTGTTCTTATTAAGTGACCAGCTATGTTGAGAAAGAATGGACCCCACCAAAAATAAGATGATCTGAGAAGACTTGAATTAGTACATAGACTCATCAAAAGACATGCCCGGAGAACACTTTCATGGACCACCTATTTGAAGAACAGATTTAAAGGACAAACATGAAATAAGAGGAAGAACCAACCAAGAGTAGAACAGTTCACTGGAAGACCACCTTTGAAAAGAATGAGATGGATGATATTCAACTGTATAATCTCATTGTCATCTAAACAAAGGTAAGTTTCTTACAGTTTTTCTAGAATAGAAAGGGATTCTGTCATATAATGAGATTCTGCTGTCAATTGAAATTGAAAAAAAATGTATCAGAACAAATGAGAAATGCAAGAAATGTGCATACTTTTTTTTTTTTTGTAACTATAGAATTTTTTGGGATTTGACTTACGGTACTGATAATAGCAATACGAACTTCAAAATTTTTCTTACTCTGCTTTATAAGCTTCTTGGAATTTTGACAAATTCTATCATGTTCGATCTTGTCGATTTCACTCAGTCATTTTGTATTTAAAATAGGCGCGTTTTTTGGCTTAGAGGCTGACCCTGATATCGTTGTCCCACCATTTTGGTGTACTTTTTTTTGTGTACTCTAAAACTGGATATGAAAAGTTATCACCCGATGGTCACTGGTACTGAATTTAGATCCTACGTTCACGTTACTGACAAGAGTTTCTTCCATTGTAAGGATAATGTCTAGGATGTTATTGCCCCTTGTAGGTCGTTCAACATGTTTGAAAAAGAGCGCTTTCCTGAATTTAATGGTTTACCCCATTTAGTTACTGGTAAGTTGAACTAGCAGAAATCTCATGTCAAAACAAATGTGTAACATCCGGTGATTTGTTCAAAGAGTTTATCGTCAATGTTCCTTATTTGCACTGGGGGTCGATAAATATTGCTAATCATTATTTTCCGCGAGTGTTGCTTGAGCTGGATGTAAATTACATTAACGTTTTCTACCGAATCTTTTGATTCAGATTGGATTTTATATATAGCAGTACCCCGCCTCCTGCTCTATGGGATCTTTTGCAATGGAATGAATTATATTTATAGCCTGATATCGCAAATTTGGTCAAGAAATCTCTATTTTTTTTGTATCAATCCATGACTCTGTCACTCTAATGATGTCATATTTCTCCGTTAAGTATATTTCTTCCAAATCTTTATTTATTATGTATACTCTGAGCTGATATTATCCTGAATAATCGGGGCATTAAAGGAACGAAAGCTCATGTTGTTAAGTGAGGGAAAGCTGCAGCTCGGGCAGCAGTGTAACAAGGACAAAAAAGAGCAATGTGTGATACAGAGAGAGGGTATTACAAGTCATTCAAAAGGTCAGTGGGGAATGTGTCATAAGATAAGAGTGAGTGAGGTTGATGTGGCCAGTACATAATCATGTAAATGCAGTCTCCCACTGTCTATTCTTGTGATATGGGTCTGACCAAGGAGAGATGGATGTTTTAACTGCACGAAGTTTGAGATTTGAGAGGTCAGACCAGAAGGATTGCCAATAGCCAAGTAGAAAGGAGCTAAAAGAATGGAAGTAGGGTCCTACGAGGAGAGGAAGGCCAGTTGTAAGATGAAAGGATAGGGTAAAGGAGTACATGCATGAAAGAGGTGCTAATAGAACAAGCAAGGAGGTGGTGGAGGCTCTTCTGCTATGGTTACCTCCTTTGGGGGATATTCCCAGAGGGAGCAAGGGATCAGAATATATTTTATTACTCTTAAAACACTGGAGACATTCCATTGGCAGGGAAGAGAGAAACACAAAAGTACAAACAAAATATTTTATTCAATTCTGTACAAATGCTGTGATTATCCTCTTGCAAAAAAAAAGTAGCATAAGTATGATATAATTTGGTTTATATAATATAATTTGGTTTACATTAGTGAAGTTTAAAATCTTTATATGGTTTACAGATTGCTTAAAATTTGTGCAAAATCAAATTGTAGTAATCAGCTGGTGTAAGGAAAAACTTTTTTTCTATCGTAATTGTGGTTATAAAAGTGAGATGTTGCATCATTTTCAATGGGCTAACATCATAAAATAAAGTAATTTACAGAAATCTTGATTCAGATTAAACCAAATTGATGAACAATAATAATACCCTGGACAGAATGTTAGCTCAAAAGGTATAGCAACCATTGTGCAGCCTTGTTTAGAAAGCTGCATTTATACTTCATGGGGACAGAAGCTACGGTCACCTATTCATGTTAAACTCAGAACAATGGACCCACATGATTGATCCCAAAAACATTTGTAGCTTCTGCCATCCCCATAGATATGCTAGTGATGTGGATCAGTCTTATCACTGTATAGTTCTTATCATGTTATGACTTGACAGTATCAGTATTTAAAGAAGCAAGGCAAGTCAATCAATAATTTAAGGACACAAGACAAATAACCTAAACAATACTGAGGATAAAAAGGAGTGGCACAGTTACCTTCTCCATAAACACATAAGAGAGCCACCTAATAGCAAGTAATTTTGAGTTTCAAGACTCATTTTGTTGAGAAACTTTAAGACTTCAAACAACAATGGTGATACAATTATGTGTGGATACTGGTTTTGTCTAAGGATAAAAATGCAGGACAATACCAGGAAATATCACAATTTAAATCGTTCTGGGACAGGAGTAAATTGATAATGAAACGTGTGCACATATTAGTCACTACTAAATGTTTGCTAATATTGAAATAATAATAATATTTATGATATTTGATACATTGCAAATTTCTTTAATGTGTATTTGCAATGCAAATATTATATATTCTACTCAACACAATGTCATTACTTATCAGATGTCTCCTTTATCGGGCACTTATGAAGAACATCTTGTTTGAGTCCACTGGAATTTGTAATATCGTAGGCCCTTTAGTCATGCTCTTGTATACGTGAAGTGAGCATTTAAGTATTGATAATAATTGACGTATGAAATCATATAACATATAGTATTTGCTGTTATTAATTAGCAAGATGGAAATACGAGAAGATATATAAAGATGTTATTTGTCCCACAGTGTTCAAACTGACAATGATAGATAGCCCTGCGTGGGACTCTTACTTTCATAGGATGTTTTGATCATCAAAGTTTGTTGTTATAGTTGGAGGGTTTGACAAAGTTTAGATGGCTCTCAGCTGGTTATAGACTAACAAAATATAACACAAACTTATAAAAAAGTAATACACCAATATTATTCCATACTATAAAAAATGATGTAATATGTAAAATAAATAGTACATACACATTTATCAGTGACCTAGAATCATCAGTTCTGCTTGAGACCTGATTGACTAGTTGGATACTGCAGGGAGGTGCATGGTTATTAAGAGGGCTAAAATATCACTGGAGTTGGCATGCCTTCTTATCAAAGTAATGCAAGAAAGAACCTCAAATTTTCAAGGCTTGCATCGTGTTTGGTAGCAGTTAATGTGTTATGATACATGGTCTCTCACACTGAAATTCAAGCTAAAGCCAGTCTTCTCATGTAACACCCTGCCATGCATCCTACTAGCCACTGAGTACATACAAGTCATCCCTTCATATATTTCTTCATCAGTGTATAAAAATTATGACCTATATATTTTTTAAACATGAAAATATACAAATATATTTAAAATAAATGTGAAGCCTATCACTTTTTTTTCTTAGAATGCGACTAGTATTTGAAGAATTCTCAAAACTTCCCTCCCTCCCACCCAACTGACTACTACTAACCCTAGAATTCCTGCTCTTCAAGGAAGTTTTCCCTTCAATAGTTATTTATAACACCTATCCTTATCCTTTGTTCTATTTCTTCACCCTGTTTCACTCTTCCTAATAAGAATTGTTTTTTGTTTTCAAGTCGTGTTTCAATTAATTTCTTTTGCTATACGAACATAATATTATGTTTAGGTCAAAAACTCATAAAAATGTGAAAATATCCACGTAGTTCATTTGCAAGCACTTGAACAATGTTGTCTTTAACAAAATTGCTTCCTATCTTATGGAAACGGCTTCCTTCATCTCGTTATCTTAAAATAATCCCATTCAAAGGTGAAATCCATAATGAATGATGAGGATGATATGAATTTATGTTAATGAAAAGACTGATGTCCTTTGTAGGATGAAAATGAATGTATATAAAGTTTGGGCATAGATGAAAGGAAGAACCTACTGTCTCTGAGTCCACATACATTAATGTAATCATGTACTGTTTTTCATATGTGTAAATTACTTGAACATGCACTGCTGTATATTAAAGTTGTGCTGGGAATTTTCATTCCAGATTGACTTGGACTTAAAGAGAAGTTCTACCTCCCACCATCAGCGAGTTACAGCCACCTCAGCTCCTCAAGGTTCAAATATCAATGGTCCTGGACTTTTATGGTGACTACTGGCATTATATTAATAGGTGAGTATGTGATAATACTGTTGGTTGAAGAGGAAAAGAGCTAGATACACGGACTGGCCATGTCCTGTACTATACTCTAGGAACTAAACTGAGGACCAGGACCAACAGCTAGCTACTTTCAATAATGTGAAGTAACACCAAATAGCCTCCTACACTCCTAAATTCTGTTGAGTGAGTGAACAAAGACTATAATGCACAAGACAAATTGAAAGCCTACTGAAAGCACCTTTATACTCATACCAGCATATGTCACAATATTACTTCTAGCTCCATCTTTGAATCTTCTGGATGATATGTACTAAGCTAAGTGTTGAGAGAAAGCTGAGGCAGCAATGGGTGGCCAAAATTGGTCATGATGGTAGGTAGCACTAGGGCATATCTCAGCCCAGTAGTATCCTTCACCCTCCTAGCACTGGCTCTCACTATTAATGGAATGAATTATAAGATGTGCACCAACCATTTTTTTTGCAGTACATATTGCCTTAGAGATGTGAAGGCCTGTAAGTGAAGTTAGCACAGTGTTGGAGAGGGGAAGATCAGATTCCTGGGAGAAAGTCGGACTGTGGCAGAGCAACTATCACAGCAACAAGTGGCGGTGATGGAGAGGGGAATGGTCTTAAAGGAAGGCGATCTTGAGGATGAGCATGAGAAGAGCCGAGATGCCAGCAGTCAACGGTACAGTCACAACCCAGGCGATGACGATGTTTCTGTAGGGAAATGAACAGTGTCATTACGTATAATATTTAAGCTGCCATTAACAGTATGAAAGATTTGATAAACTCAGATAGACTTGGGGTAATTGTAATATTGCCTTGCAATTGGATGATCACAATATTGCAAGTTAATGATTGTTACACAATCAACTGGGAACTTTTCATGAGACAAGTCTTCATTTTATTAATGAGAACCAACACATGATCAACCTGACTGTCCATCCACTCATTTAGGGTTTGCTGATACAACACAAATACACAGGGTAATACCATAGAGAAGTAACTGTAGTAACCTGGATGATGCATTAGCTTTGCACTCCTGAGCTAGATGAGTAATCTGTAGCACTGTCCAAGGCTAAGGTAGTGAGATAGGTACTGTGGCCGAGTGCCACCTGGCAGTAACTTCATATTATTAAAATCTCATTTTCATATGTTATGTACATACTACCAGTTGTATTGCCTTTGGTAACTATATGTGACACCTGTTCCTAGGAACTCCCCACCAGGAGATGACCACAACAGAAAAGTCACATTTATTCCTGTCCTTCTATGCTCTAATCCTTTCACTTTTTTTTTTCTTCATGTATTCTAGCATTGTCTCCCCTTTTCACCGCGAGTTGTCCTCTTGCGCTCACCGCATCTACCATACTTCTAAACTTAGTCATTTAACTTTCTGACATTCTCTCCATGTGGCCAAACCATCATAAGATATGTGCTCGACCCTATCAACCACTCCATGCTTCATTCCTTTACCTTTAGTAGACTATAAAATATTTATATACACTTTTATTACTTTCACCATCCATTATCCTCATACCACAGGCATTTTTTAGGTAACTTATTTCAACTGCTTGAGTCCTTGACCCTGTCTTTCATTCGACACCCACATCTCACTTGTATATGTATATTATTCCTTCATGGAGTCCTCTGATTACCTCCATGCTTTACATCCTCTCCATCATATGCCCCAAAGATCTAACCACATTCCCCCTTTGCACAGAGGTTCTGTCATATATCACATTCCAGATACATTCATATACATCATCCATTTTTTCCTCTATTCAGTCTAATTACAGTATTTTTTGGTATTTGACTTTTACTCCATATAGGGAATCAAAATCACACCATCACCTTATATAAGTTTACATTAACTTTCAACTTTTGCTTTTGTATACACCATGAAACTCATTTACTAGCCTTTGTAGGTCACTCATTTTCTGCGATAAGGACTACCATCTGAGAATCATAAAATTGTAATCGGCACTTATTTACACACATTATCACTCCAACATCTCCACTATTTTCCCCATGCTAATCCACATATCTTACGCATTAATTCAATAACATTTTCCTCCATACTTTAACTTCTCAGCCATAATCCGATCCACTTCTACTGCCTTTATTTTTTCAAATTTCCAATCACTTTCACTACTTGCTCTCCCTTGCTTTTCTTTCGTTCATGCATCCTGCCACCAACACTTATCATTCTAATACACAGTTGCCTCACCTTCACTCTTTTCAAAAAATTTCACTGACTCTTTCTCAATTAACATCCATTCTCTTGCATCGTTCACATTTAGTCTTCATTCCTTCTCATCCTTAACCTCCTTCCAGTATAACCTTTCATTCTCCTTATGTTTTTCACTCATTGTCTTCCAAAGTCTTGTTCATGCTTTTAGTGTCATCTACCACATTTTTTTCTCCCTGCACCGCTTCCTTAACCATTAAAGCTCTCATTGTATTCTCTCATCTTTTTACCACTTTCGTACCAATCAATCTATTTGTTACACAAAAAAAAAAAAAAATTTCTGAAGGTCTCAAAAACCTTTTCAACATTTGCATCTATTATGTTGTACCATTCATCATTCAACGCTTCAGTCACTCTTTTCTTGTTCCTTCATTCCTGAATCTTTTAACCATAAGTGTGTTTCCCTCTTCGTTCATTCATTTTCTTAATTTACATTCATCACTTGTTTTCCTTTCCATTAACACTAATGGTCAGATCCCTCAAACATCCATCATAGCTGCCTTCAACTTTTTATCCACAACCATAAAGTCAATTAATCCCTTCTATTCATCTACACTTCTCTAAGCAAACCAGTATATCATCTTGTGCTGAAAGGCGTTTGCTAGAAACAACCCAATTTCATCACAGTTGTCCACCAATCACTTACCATTCTCATTTCATCCACATGCTTCCCATTTTCCCAACACTTCTTTCATTCATATATTATCTACTTTTGCATCCATGTCACCCATAACAATCACCTTTCTTCCTTTTCTATTGCATCTCTTCACGCATTCATTTAAGTAATTCCAAAATTTCATCCTCTTATTCCTACCTTTCAGTTTTCTTTCACTGGTACACACACACACACACACACACACACACACACACACACACACACACACACACACACACACACACACACACACACATTTGACTACATATTCCAATCTTATATTTCACCAATTATATTATTCTTGTGCCCTTCCAACAATATTAATTCACACATATCCACACACACTAATACATCAGAACTGTACAAACTTCCTTACTTTTTCCCTTAAAGCTTTAATCCAACCCTAAACACACTGCTCCACCAACCATTCCCTCCCACATATTGCCTTCATTACCATTTTTGTACTCAGATGCATCCTGACCACTATCTCTATTAGTGACTTTCCAATAACTATTCTCCTCTTTCTCTCATCTCTCAACCTATTTGCATTAAAGCATACAGTTCTCATTCATCTTTCACTCTTCTATTGCAGTTAGTTCCTTTCTGCCACCTCATGACACTGCCAGTGCAGTTTTACCCTTGGAGCTGGGTCTTGTGTTAAGTTAAAATGCTAAAAAACTAACAGTGTGCTGTGCCCTCCCTGTTAGTTCTACCATAGAACGTGTCAACCATATGAAGGTGAGGATGGGCCGAAATACTGGCTTTAGGAGGAGTACCTCTAGTTGCTAGCCTTTCATTTCAATACCCGCTGGGTAACAGCGCTTGTCAGAATTTTTCACCTTGGTGAAATAATTCAGTTGCATATATACAGGATTCATCCTTTCATAAATCAGATCATATATAATAATTTTTTTTGAATTAAATAAAATTTTAGTTTCAGGTAAATAATATATATAATGGCTAATCAACATACTGTGTGATAAACAATTATGATTATCATTTTTATGATTTTAATCCAATTGATTGTATCGGTTTTCTTTCAAAATTTTAAAACATTTTAATTATTATATACCTCTAGTAATTGCCTTGGGTCTCTTGACAGTATGTATATACAATATGGATCACTCTTTTATATCATATACTTTTAAAATGCTATTATTAAAAGTAGTGGGTCAAAATGTCAGTTTAGCAGTGAAATAAAGGGCATTTATGCAATGGGGAAACTTTTTTTAGTATGAGAAAAGTGAAACAGTATGCAAAGGATGAATGGGAGTGTGATGTTGCATGATTGAAATAGTTATTCGTGGACTGGAAGTATTTCTACCATGACCATCTGTTAGCATAGAACCCCCTAAGACTAGCAATGCATTTAGAATGATAGAAATATGAATCTACTGTTGTAAAAGTTTAAATAAACCTTTGTATACATGAATTGTCTTCCTTACATGTACTTAAAAGGATTGGGAGCAAATAAACGTGATGAGCAAAATTGTAAGTTTGAATCTTAACACAGATTGTTTTATTTATTTTTATACTAATTTAACTTAGAAAGTATTTTTCTGCTTGTTATGTAAATAAAAAAAAATTATACCTGTTATATATATGGTGAACACCCTCACCCCCTAGAAAAAAATAAATAGCATTAAAAAATTAAAACCAAACCCCTGAATATCAAAACAAATGGAAACTCACCTGAATAGCTTCCAGTCAACACCTTGACGGGAGGACTTGGCCCAGCCCACGAAGACCACTGAGCCCACCTTGCAGTGCGTGGTGGAGATGGGAAGACCAATCTTGGAGGCGAGGAGGACTGTGCAGGCGGACCCGATCTCAATGGTGAAGCCTGAAGATGGGGTGACTTTGGTGAGGTCCTCCCCAATGGTTTGCATCACGCGGCGGCCCCACACCCACAGGCCAACGGAGATACCCAGCTGCGGGGGATGGTGCCGTTTACTATTTACGCTCTGACGTAAGCTCAGCCTGACACATATTGATTACGTGTTTCATGGATTCTTGCAGTGGGTGGGGAAGAGGGACTCACCCCGCCATACATGAGGAGGTAGACTGGGGAAGGAGTGCTCTGCGCCACTGAACCTTCAGTGTAGATGGCCCACAGGGCAATGAGTGGTCCAATAGCATTGCTGACGTCATTTCCACCATGAGCAAAGGATCCAAAGGTTGCTGTGAGGATTTGAAGGAAGGAGAATAGTGTCTTGATCTCCAAGCTATCAGTGTCACCATCAGTCTTGTCTGTGAGCTTCTCCATTGATACCACCTTCACCTGGTTGGTGTTAACAAGAGGCACCTGACTGCTGTTGTTGGTCACACCTGTGGATGATAACACTCTTCCAGTCATTGTAAGTATGTTACACAACCAATATCTTACACTACCAGAAAAAATATGGAAATAAAGAAAAACATGGACATATACTGAAACAAACCAATGAAAAATATGCAATTATCTCACTGAAAAGAAAAAGAAACAACAAAAATACACATTAAATGGCAAAGATAGTACATACATGTTTGATTTAAAGCAGCAGTGTGCATATATAATGGAGCAAGACAAGACAATATCCAGAATGCAATATATAGTTTTGACATCTAAAATTGTTGTTAATAATATAATTACTGACCATTGTCCTGGTTGGCAGCGAGGAGGTTGGATTTTGTCTCGGCAGGAATGTAGCCATTGGTCTCAGAGGTGTTATTGAAGGTATATGTGGTTGGGGTGATGCCTTTTTCGATCACACACAGCTCCCTGCTTGGTGGAGTTGGTGAACGAGAATTGTCTGTGGGAAATAAAAAGGCAGTCTTTAGTATTAGAGAGGCAGAATTGCTATGTAGTGTGATGTCAACTCGAGCAACCTCAGGGGCTCATTATTGCCCCGAATTGTGTGATATGTTGGGTATTCCATATTTAAATTCTTACTTGTAAGGTGATGTTAGATAATAATATAAAGATATGGATGTACTTTAATGCAAAGTCTTGACATCTAAAAAAAAGCATAGAAAGATTAAATTAGTGATTGCATGCAGTACACTGTCTGTTAGGACTGATCCAGATAACATTCAGGTAACAAATATTTGTTACATGCACCTCCCATTGTCACCAAATACAGTACTGCTATATACACGGTTGGGGAAGAAAATTTATTATATTTGTTGATAGCAAAAAAATACAATCTGTGTAAATATAAAGGACTGCCAATCTTTATCATGATATTGTAATTATGAAGTACGGAATTATGTCTCAGACCATTCTTCAATCAGTGTTAAATGTCACATTTGCAAGAACATGGCTGAGGTTGCTGTGAGTATAACATGGACATGGTTAGTGTGTTTTTTGCTTTCAGTAAGATGACGATATGTCCTTAGATCAGAGTTAACTACAGCTCCTTTCAATGTGCAAGACTCAAGCATTATAGGGATCCTTCTTTAGTAACAAGCTGAACTCAGCACGGTAAACAGGATCCACACTCTGCTGTCCACAACAGGAACAAGAACATAGCACAAAATCAGCAGTAAATTCATTGAGAAAGCAAGAGTAAGTTATGATTTTTCCAGACACTGAACTTCATTACCTTCATTGTATAAAAGTTCAACCATTTCAAAGTTATCTGCAACAAATCTTTTATTAGAATAAAAAAAAAAAAAAAGTCCTGCAACCCATATTTCAAAGCATGCATAAAATGTCTTGTGTTAAATTTCACCTTAGGGTCAAAATAGTATTTCCCCTAACGACCCTTCTAAATGAAGCCATGCTTATATCTACGTACTAAATAATATTTGCCAGTACAATAGACGATGAAAAAGAAAATAGTAAGTGCAAGGACATGAGAAGACGTTAAAATAAAACCCAAGATAAAGAA
Organism: Metacarcinus magister; assembly: GCA_029783475.1. Taxonomy (NCBI): domain Eukaryota; kingdom Metazoa; phylum Arthropoda; class Malacostraca; order Decapoda; family Cancridae; genus Metacarcinus; species Metacarcinus magister. The sequence continues at coordinate 18,838,554 of JAPQNM010000045.1, forward strand.
AACGGCTGAGAGGTACTGGTTGCTGCCTGAAAGAGAGGAGAGGAAAACAAAATAGAGTGGTGAGGATGGGGAGTTGAGAAAAGTGTTTCGTGGTAAGTTTAAATGGTGAAACAGTCAGTAATGGGGATTGAGAACGTAAGAAAGCAACTCACCAGCAGAATCGAATGTGAACTTGACCTCGCTTTCCTGCTTGGTGATTTCCTTGGCGATTTTAGCTGTAAATTGTAGAAAATACAACTCCTATAGTCAAAATATTGAATTTACATTATCTAACTGATGTAATGTTTAACAGTTTAAGTAGGTTATTGATATTTTCACTAGTATGTTGCAGTGTCTTCACACTCACCTCTGATACCCTTGCGCATGCGTGGGACCACAACCACCTGGATGACGATTGATGTGAGGAACCCAACTGCTACGGCGGTGATGACGGCGCCCCACCACGGAATGAGGTTGAATTTCAGAACTGCATAAGGAAGGTAATATATGAGTGTGGGGCGGTGAGCGTTTCCAAGATGAGGAAGATCAATGAATGTAACAACTATGAATTTGAAGTAAAGAATATAGTGATAATTTGACTTACTGGTAGGTCCGTCGTGTACGATGGAGAAGACGTTAACGAGGAGAGTGATGCCGTAGATAAAGGGAAGGGCACGGAGGCCTGGCTCGAGGGGCTTATCCTTCTTGAAGATGATGTGGTTAAGGACCATGTAAAGAGCACCAGACATCAGGCCAGACAGCACGGGAGACACGAACCAGGAGGCCACTGGACCATGAAAAAACAGGATGATTAGCGATTGGTGAAAAAAAACAACATTGGGAGTCGGGTAGGAAAAAAAAAAAAACGTAATTATATTTCGTACGTGTTGATTTTAAACTAGGATAATGTATGAAAGTTGATTTTTTTACTGGAGCAAGTAATATTTACGATTATTTGGACGATTGAGAAGACATTCTACGTTTACTTGATGGAATAAGTGTTCTTTTTTTTATTCATTGACGAGAATGTTTGTAATATTGATACATTCTCTCCCTTTACATGATCATTCGGTACATAATTGAGGTGGTGTGAAGGAGTAGTACAATAGAAGTGTGGAAGCAGCACTATAACGGCCAGCTCACCTGTCTTCTCTCTTTACCTACGTAAAGGGCAAGGTTGCTAAGCAGGGGACAGGTAGTATTTCCTGCATTCCTCGCTCCACAAGTACTCATTCATCACGCCAGCGCACATTTATATATTACTTCTAATTGATCAAAAATTTGTTCGGTATTTTTCCATATCTTTAATAGAAAATTAAACTAATTTGCATTTGTTAGTCTTCCTTGTTACCATTAATTTTTATTATTCCATTCATTAACAAGTGTGTTAATGTTACGTTAAAATGCTGAATATGTTTCAAGTTCTGCGTTGCTGTAATTATATACAAGCTCCATTTTGTGATTGATAGCAAGTCATACGTGCATGCGTATATTATTATTCTAAGGAGGGAAACTCAGTGCCCTTGTCTTAAACATCCCTCCCAGCCTCCCTCCGCAGAAAACCTTGACAGTTTTGGTGCAGCACGTTGATCCTATAAATAGTTCTCAGTGTGAGGGCGCTCGCTGCACCATGACGAGCGCCATCGGACGGTGGGGACATCAGTGTCCAATTCAAATTTAAAAGTGAATGTTGTACTACGTTTGCTGTCATGTGCCATGCGCTACATGCAAGCAGCAGTAAAGTTTGGTTGGTTACGTCGCTGCATCATTGCCCAATACTCATGTAGTAAGTACATGATGGACCACAATTAACCTAATGAACGTGCTTACGACATACTGACAATTGAAACTCAAAATGGTCTATGCAGGCGTCTATGGTTTTACAGGAAGGTTCAACACAATAAAAGTGAATAGCAGGGATATCTGGCAGCTTGTTAGATGCTTGGGTTGCACGATTGTCACTGTCATTACATGAAAGACAAATGTGATGAAATTTCTTCCGACATCAGCTTATTTGAGTACAGCCATTGGTATAAGTGTACGTGATTCCAAGATTTATGAGGATGACATTGAAATAAATTTATTTGCAGATGTAGCTGCACTATGTTCGGCTAGCCCTGGGTGCGTAAGAGAGGCACGTGGTCATACAAGGATCACACCGTCATCCTCTTCCCGTGATTCCCTGGCCGATAAATAATGTCTCCCAATTCCGCGGGAACCCACCAGCCCTTTGGTCATTTGAAAATTTAGTTCATCAAAACTGACTGGACAAGTTCACAATGGTTCTGGAGACATCAGAACATCTGGCTGCTACCCTAAAAATAGGTAGTAACCGGCGGGAACTGGTAGTGTGGTTAGGCAGGAGTGCCAGCCCGCTAACCGGCCAGACGTCGCCACTGTCGCCGCGTCGTGCTGGACGTTCAAGGATTCGCACAACTATACAAAAAGGAAACCTAGCATTCTGCAAACGACTCCCTACACTTCGCCATTATACCGCTGACTTTTGAAGAGTGCGGATTTTTTCGTCGTGTGTTACTTTAATTGTCAGTGAGGGTAACTTAAGGCGACAACGATAAAAAACTGTTAATAAATTACAAGAAAGGTCTGTAGTCCTCACTCACCGATCTTGCCAAAGGTGATCCAGTTTACACCGTTGAAGCCTCGTGCACAGAGGGAGAAGCCGACGGTGGCGCCGACGATGGTGTGTGTGCCGGAGATGGGAAGCTTGAAGAAGGTTGCCACCAGGTTCCATATGGCGCTGCCACCTGTTTGGGCCTCAACTCATCAGATGCAAACACAACTCACTACGTAATACTTAGTATAAAGTAACCATTAAGTATATGGGGAACTTAAATGGTAGGTGCAAGTGATAAGGAAACATAATTCAACTAATCTTTCTCTCACTCACCAAGGGCTGCCAGGGAGCCAAGCATGAGCTCCTTCTCATTGTTGTTGTATAGTGTAACATCCAAAATTCCTTTCCGTACGGTATCAGAAACCTTGTATCCTGAAAAAAAGAGGCAGATATAAGGTTTATTGCTAATAAAACTATTTTATGTAAAACATACATGAATGTATTAATATGAATCTTATACAAATGGAGTGTATGTTTCTAAATAATTACATATGTTACATGTATTCAGTATTAAGTGGAGCAAATGAATAATATTTACAGATGCTTTAAGTCTTATTCACAAACCAGAGACTCTCTGGCGGCAAGTGTGCTGAACTTGTACAGGTGTTTTGTCAAATTAAGTTTGTGTACAATATAAATAAATAAATAAATAAAAAAATAATAAGAAAAAAAAATCAATTAATCAATCAATCAAATAAATTAATGAATACAGGAAATGAATAAATATATAAAATAAATCAATAAACAAAAATAAAATATCAATAAATACAAAAATAAAGTAAATAGATAAATAGATAAGTATATATATATATATATATATATATATATATATATATATATATATATATATATATATATATATATACATCTTTGAAGGTGCGTCGCACTGCTCGTGCTATCCTCCCCCCCCTCCCCACACACCCTAAAAAAATAAAGTGACCACACCGTACTAGGGTATTGGCAGATCAAAAAAAAAGTGTGGAGATGGTGGCGTGTCCTTGAGGGTGAACGAGTTAATGCGAATAATGTAAGCGGCAGAATGTCCTTGAGGGTGCAAGGCCTACTTGGACCGCGAGTCATTCGCACAGCGACGCCCGCTACGCTTGCTGCCAGGGGGCCGGATGGCTCTGTGGTACAGTGCTCGGCTCGTGACCTAAGGGTTGCGAGTTCGATTCTGGCTCATGGCAGCTTCTTGGTGAAAGGGATAGCGCCCTCTTGTTAACTCTAGCAGAATTATATGGTCTATAGTAACCTAGTTCGGGTGGATTATTTAATCATACACCTGCTACCAATTCCCACACCAGTCACAAGGCCTCAGTCTGCTTACATGTATTCTTGTGTGCATTATAGCAGGACACGGTACAACTATGGTGTTCCTCACCATAATCGTGAATCCATTTACTTCACAAGCAGTAGCAACAGGGCTGGGCCACCTGTGACTAATGGGAGGATGATAGCAAGGCATCGTTGCACCGTTGACAGCAGGCGTTATGAATGAAAACAAAAATCACTATTTATATTGTGACATAAGGATCTTAAAACACAAACACTGTATATTGGTGGGATGATTCCCTGAAAGTTATAATGAACTACGTGAGCTCCTGTGGTTCATCAATCTCCTTATGCACGGATATTTCCACAATCTTTAATAATTTTTTTGCAAGGGAGCTATGAATGTATTCGACCCTTAACACTTAGCCATTTAACAACGTAAAACGGTCGTTGCTAAGGGCACGATCCCTTCAGCTATGGCAAGGCTGTCAACGCCCTGCTGACGTGAAGGAAAATTCAACAGACCACTGCCTTTCGCCTCCCTTCTCCCTCTCTCTCTCGCCACGTTGCCTCGTGTAACTGATACTCACTGAAGAAAAATGTTTTGCAGAGCAACTTGCAGATGATCGAGTGAATGGAGCCACATCATATACTCCCCTCTTCCTTATTGCCGCCATCCCAATCTCTCTCTCTCTCTCTCTCTCTCTCTCTCTCTCTCTCTCTCTCTCTCTCTCTCTCTCTCTCTCTCATTAAAATAAAAGTAAAACTAGTAATCATAACCACAACGTGATGTGTTGCTAAGTGAGGAACACGATAGCAGGAGGATGAGGAGGAAGAAAAGGTTGTTCCCTTTCTACTAGACACACAGCAACACGTTTTTAACCAGCACATGCCGACGGTGAAGCGGTAGACTAGGCTGGTTTCACCCGAGGCCACGAGGACGAGGAGGAGGAGGAGGGTGGCAGGAGGACACAATCGAGTCCTTTAGTTGAAATCTCGTGCCAACTGAGTGGTCGTTCACTTGTAAATGTACCCCAAGTTTTTTTCCCCCCCTTCCTCCACCACCCCCCCTTCTCTCTCTCTCTGTCTCTCTCTCTCTCTCTCTCTCTCTCTCTCTCTCTCTCTGTCTCTCTCTCTCTCTCTCTCTCTCTCTCTCTCTCTCTCTCTCTCTCTCTCTCTCTCTCTCTCTCTCTCTCTCTCTCTCTCTCTCTCTCTCTCTCTCTCGCTCGTCTGCGGCCTTCAACATCTGTACTACCGCAAAGTAAAAACTGTCCTCTCCCCCCTTCTGTCCGTTGGTGGGAGGCTGTTGTGTGATCGCTGCATATCTAATCCTCCCTGTCGCACTAACACACCCAGGTAAAGGTCGCCTGGCTAATGAAGCAGATACCTGTGACAAGGTGCTATCCATCCACAAGGTTTAGTGAGTGCTTATACTTAACTAATCACTTATAACAAATGTAGCGAAGTTACACTAATATTGACATGAAATTGTGATATACTTAATATTTCTAGTAAGGATGACGAGAGAGAGAGAGAGAGAGAGAGAGAGAGAGAGAGAGAGAGAGAGAGAGAGAGAGAGAGAGAGAGAGAGAGAGAGAGAGAGAGGAGAGAGAGAGAGAGAGAGAGAGAGAGAGAGAGAGAGAGAGAGAGAGAGAGAGAGAGAGAGCAAAGGGAAGAAAGGAAGGGAGGGGAGCGCCGAGAAGGGACGAGGTCAGTGTTGCAACCTGGAACACATCAGCGGCCAAGGAAACGTGGGACGTTGTTGTCTGCTATATAGGAAGACCAACGCGCTCCCTCTACCGGAAAGATAATGCTACAAGCTTGGACAGTTGAAAGAAGTCAAAATAATAAGGTAATCATGTTTGGAAATCATATACTAAACATATATTAGACGATAGGGCGCGAGATACAACGTTATGGTGGAGTTATCAATGAGGAAACGTTCTTGTGAGTCAGTGGAGCGGGCGAGTCATGTGGGCAGTGAGTCAGGGTGGAGACAAGGGCGTGGGAAGCGGAGCGGCGCACTTGACAGACTGACAATCGTAGAAATGTAAACATTATGAACGAACACGCACTAACAGGTTACTTCCTCTGGCCCTTCACTGCACTTGCCTCGCTGCACTATACACGCCGCGCCACACCTGCCTCTTTTCACACGGTACGCGTCCTGATGCACCATCCTTGCTTCACTCTACCACTGCATCTGCGCGTCCATACCTCTGTATCACTATATTGTTATACCTATCTATCTACCATGGGTTTTATCGCATCTCTTGCTGTGTCCCGTCTACGCCAAAGCCAAGGTGTGTGTGTGTGTGTGTGTGTGTGTGTGTGTGTGTGTGTGTGTGTGTGTGTGTGTGTGTGTGTGTGTGTGTGTGTGTGTGTGTGTGTGGAGGAGGGGAGGGGGGCTTAACCGTGCTCATTTCTTTGGCTGTGCCCCATTGTACCTGTTTTAGACCCCTAATTCAGTCATGGTCATCTTCGTACGTTTGGAGCATGGCCAACTAGGTCTCCATCCCCCTTTCCTCTCCCCTCTTATCCTCTTCCCTGTCCTCCCATCACCTCCCCGCGCCCCCTGTCCTTTCATCTTCCCTTGGTTTTCTCTGTCTCCCTCTCCTCTCCTCTCCTCTCCTGTCCCTTCCCTTCCCTTCCCCTGCTCGTTATCACCCGCCAACCCCGTCTATCATCTTCCTCTTCCTTCACTATTGCACCATATCGTTGTGTGACGTATTTATCAGTGAATGAGGGGCGAAGATTAGTCACGGGACACGCACGCACACACACACACACACACACTCTCTCTCTCTCTCTCTCTCTCTCTCTCTCTCTCTCTCTCTCTCTCTCTCTCTCTCTCTCTCTCTCTCTCTCTCTCTCTCTTTATCTAGCTAACATGACATGGCCAGTTTGATGGATGCGTTTGCATCCAGCTGTAACCTGGTACCAAGTTCTACCGGAAATATACACTGCCACTGATTGACAGATGACATGGAGAGCTTGATAAGGAATTGATAAAGGGAGTCTAAGGAGAGGAATTAGGGCCAGATTACTAGTGAGCGTCACGGCGTACAATGAGGTACACATGTCGGCAAGGTATAAGGTACGGCCTGACAGCCTATTGGTCAGCTGTTGAGATTGGTTCATCATTGGTAATTGTGTGTATTAGTGGCTTGACCCGCCACCCTCTTACCTCACCTACCCCTCACCTCCCATGACGCCTCTCTGCTTGTTCCCACCTCCCCTACGGCCCCACAACACCTGTCATGTCCCTCTGCTCCCTTCTCTCACATCACCTACGACTGCTACTCATGGTTTCTACATCTACTTTCCATTATGCTTTTCCCTAAACTTCACTATTGAGACTGAAGGATCAAAGAAGCTTGAGTCGTTATAAAATGCTACGGGATGACGTGGAATCATCAATGTTTTATGATGTTTCGAAGTAAGTAACAAAATGAAAAGGCGAAACAACGTTGTTGATATAAACGATCGAAGAAGCGTAAAGAATAAAAAATTTCCTCAGAGGCTGACTACAGTGTTTCAAAGAGGGATACTTACCTATGAGTATTGCACCCAAGACCTCGAAAATAGTGGCCAGGATGCAAGCGTTGCGTAGCGTGAGGACTCCAGAGCCAACAGAAGTTCCAAAGGAGTTCGCCACATCATTGGCCCCAACCCCAAAGGCGAGGATGAAGGACACAACGAAACCGGCGATGGCAAAAGGCAAGAGTTCCTGAGACCAGGGCTCCATGGTGAGGAGGGTAGGGGGACACAGAGAATGGAGTGAGGAGAATGAAGGGTGCTGAGAGGCTTGAGAGTGTGAGAAAGTGTCACAGGGTGCAATTGGGTTGTATAAAGGTATGACTCAGCTAGCCTTGTAATGGAATAAGCTGGTGTAGTTTATGGGTGGAGGCGGAGGAGTATGTTTGGTGGTCTGCTCGAGTGGTGTTGCGGTGAAGTTGGGTGTTGAAGGAAATTGGAATGAAGTCAAGTGTACGGATGAATAAGAGTGAAGGTTGGGTGTGTGTCACAGGAAAGTGTGGGCGGGGCAGGGGCGGCGAGGGCAGCAGGAACAGCAGCAGCTCCTGATGGGGACCTGGACGAGGGAGAAACAAGTGACTCAAAAATACGCTCAGGACTCACCGATAAGGACGGCGCCGAGGACTTCTGCCACGGTAGCGATGCAACAAGCCTGCTTCAGTGTGAGCACCTTCGCGCCGACGCTTGTTCCAAAGACATTGGCTACATCATTGGCTCCAACCCCGAATGACAGAAT
>JAPQNM010000045.1:18851712-18859212 GCA_029783475.1 Metacarcinus magister
TGGAAACTTCTGTTCTAGATTCTTAAATGAACAATGTTTGAATTTAGTATCACGTCCGTCTCCTCCCATCATCGCGCCTCTCCTTTCTCCCACCACAAGGATCCTCAGTTCCCCTCGGTGAATCCCCTGAACCGGTCTGTTGCAGATGTCTGTGTGTTCATTTTAACCTGGACGTCACATAATCCCCTCATGACGCCACAACCTCTTGCATCCTCTTCAGAAACTACTACTCCCACACAAAAAAGAGACGTCTAATCATAGTATTTAAGAAAAAAAAAAAAAAAATAATAATAATGAAAAAATGAAAAAGAAAAACGAAGTGAAACAGTTTTATTCCTATATACGTCAGAACGGCATTGTTATCATCCTCATTACTAGTTATCTGTACAGCATTTTCCTATTAATCTACGGCACCGATAATGTTAAGTTAGGGGCGACGTATGGTGGTGGTGGTGGTGGTGGTGGTGGTGTGGTGGTGGTGGTGGTGGTGGTGGTGGTGGTGGTGCTCAGCGTTGCTTAACTTCCCCACTTATATAAACACCTCATGGGACGGTCTCTGCCTCGCCTTGCATAATGATGAAGAGTTGAAATGGTTTAAACATGGAGATGAATAGACTGAATTGTGGAAACTATGAACTCCTCCGCTTGGCCTGATCGAGCGCTGTAATGCTTACTTACACTTGCAGGATTTTTGTTTGATCTTTTATATTCATAGAAGACCTTAGTTAGTTATAGTTAGTGTGTGTGTGTGTGTGTGTGTGTGTGTGTGTGTGTGTGTGTGTGTGTGTGTGTGTGTGTGTGTGTGTGTGTGTGTGTCTCTCTCTCTCTCTCTCTCTCTCTCTCTCTCTCTCTCTCTCTCTCTCTCTCTCTCTCTCTCTCTCTCTCTCTCTCTCTCTCTCTCTCTCTCTCATAACGCTGACCTTTCTTTCGCCTTATTGCAGCAAAGAGAGACTTGGAGAAAGACTGGTCTCTCTCAACCCTTCGCCCCACCAAGGTTACTCCCTCCCACCCTCCCTCCCGTTCTTCCTCCTTCCCTTCCTTTCTTCCCTGCCTCACCCCGACCATACCTCCTTCCCTTCTCTCCCTCCCTCCCTCCCTCCCTCCCTCTCTTCAAGTTGAGGTAACGCAACTCAAGTTTCCTTATGAGGAAGGAAGGGAGGGGGAGGAGGAAGGAAGGAGGAACGATGGAAAAGGGGAAGTGAAGAGAGGGAAGGGAGGTAAATACTATTATTCTTTTAGTTCATGATATTTAGAGTTAGCAATGATGGAGGCAGCGGCGGAGGCGGTGTCGGCACTGATGATGCAACAGTAGGAAAAGTAGGAGGATGAGGTAAATTTATTGTATATGAAAAGGCTAAAAGAAAAATAAATAAGTAGTAGTAGTAGTAGTAATAGTAGTAGTAGGAGGAGGAGGAGGAGGAGGAGGAGGAGGGGGGAAGGCCATGGTTGCAATTCAATATGAGTGTAAGTTTCATTATCAGTACAGTGAGCGCAGAAAAACACAAACTGGTAATTTCTGCATGCCAACACACACGCACATACACACACACACATACGCGCACACACACACACACACACACACACACACACACACACACACACACACACACACACACACACACACACACACACACACACACACACACACACACACACACACACACAAAGAAATCTAGTTATCCTCAATGAGAGAGAGAGAGAGAGAGAGAGAGAGAGAGAGAGAGAGAGAGAGAGAGAGAGAGAGAGAGAGAGAGAGAGAGAGAGAGAGAGAGAGAGAGGGGGGGGGAGGAGGAGAGAGAGCATCAGAAAGGCACTCAATATCAATGCAGAATAACGAAGCGAGAAAAAGGCATGTCTGTAGTACTATATATACAGCCGCGTCTCCGCCCATCCCCTCAATGACGTCTTACAGGAAGCGCCGTGACCTTCCTCATCATCCTTCAAATCCTCTACTTCTTGTTTTCATATTTCATCGACCTGGTGGTGCTCTATATGCTGTCCTTTCTTTCATCTTCACTACCATAAACTGTCTTTCCCTCTGTACTTTAGTTTTTTTTTTTCCCTTTTTAATACTCGAAGAATGTATACTCAAGCGTGACCGATAAGCAGGAAAAGATTAAGGTAAAGATACAGTCACATGAGATCTCAAGAACAATTGATTAGACAAGTATCAAGAACTGAACAAGACAAGATGAGATAAAAACAATAAGGAAGAGAGATCTAGCCCAGATTCAAAGAGGACGAAGGGAACTATAACGTAAATGGATGGTACAATATGTTAATGAATTGATAAAGTTATCAATACTGGAAATGTAACACAAAAAAAAAAAAGAGTTGCTTTCTTCGAACAGGAAGGTAGACAAGGATAACGCTCGTCTATAAAAAAAACAAAAAACAAAAAAAAAGCACCACCATTGCAGAGAAAAAGAAAAAGAAAAAAAGTTACGCCATTCGCATTCCTTCCATTAAAATATACAAATTACGAAAGATATCAAAACAGGCCACAAAACTACTTTCCTATTTTATCACAGGAGCTTCTTATACCTTCTTTTACCCGCGAGACTCTCACACATCATCCCTCAAGATTAATGGCGCAAGAAAAAAATTGTTGTGAATCAGAGTTGTCATCTGTTCTAGCTCTCCGCGGCTTCTTCATGAGTCACAAACATAAGAACACACCTGAAGTCCTGATGTTTAGGCGGATGAGAAGTAGAATAGAAGCAAGAAGGAAGTGTGCGTGAAGTGAGGACATGGAAGTGGTGGGTGGGTGTGAGGTTGAGCAAGAGTATGCGAAAGAGGGATGGTGGCCGAGGAACAGGAAGTGGGCAGGCTGGGTTGGCTCAACACTGTTTTTCTTTCCATTTCATTACGAAAGTAGGAAGTGAAGAGGAAAGAAAAGGGAAAGAAATTAAGAAGTAAAGGGGGACAAAGACAAGCAGTGATGAAAGGATGATGGAAAGACCGGGGTGAAGGTGACAGTGTGTGTGTGTGTGTGTGTGTATGTGTGTGTGTGTGTGTGTGTTGTAATCTCGCCACACACTACCAGTGATGCTCCACAAGTTTCCTGAATGATAAGTGAGAGAAGAAAGTCAACATGTTACGTATTTGTATTGTTAGCACGAAGACAACACAGGCAGGCAACGTTTGGTTAACACCCAGATAAGGCAATGTTTATTTATTTTTTGGACACAATGAATGGGGGAGGAGGAAGAGGAGGAGGAGGAGGAGGAGGAGGAGGAGGAGGAGGAGGAGGAGGAGGAGGAGGAGGAGGAGGAGGAAGAAGAATACGTGATGATAGTCAGGTGAGTAGATTAATGCAAAAAGATAATAGAGGGGAGGAGAGGAGGGGAGGTAAAAACTAAACTAATGATGGCAAGGCGAAGGAGGAATAGAAGGACGTACAATACAAGCAAAGCAAAGACGGAAATCTTTATCAAACATTTAACAGCCACACTACCAAACACTTGTAACAGCCACCCTACCAAACACTTGTAACAGCCACACTACCAAACACTTGTAACAGCCACCCTACCAAACACTTGTAACAGCCACCCTACCAAACACTTGTAACAGCCACACTACCAAACACTTGTAACAGCCACCCTACCAAACACTTGTAACAGCCACCCTACCAAACACTTGTAACAGCCACCCTACCAAACACTTGTAACAGCCACCCTACCAAACACTTGTAACAGCCACCCTACCAAACACTTGTAACAGCCACACTACCAAACACTTGTAACAGCCACCCTACCAAACACTTGTAACAGCCACCCTACCAAACACTTGTAACAGCCACACTACCAAACACTTGTAACAGCCTTACTAGCAAACCCATCAACGGTGATTCAATGACCTTGGTGATATTAATTAAATAAAAGCCTTTATGGTGATCTCTTGCATGAAGGTCTTGTAATGCTGGTATGCCACGTCTGTTGTGCAGCTATAAATACCCTTGTGTGTGTGTGTGTGTGTGTGTGTGTGTGTGTGTGTGTGTGTGTGTGTGTGTGTGTGTGTGTGTGTGTGTGTGTGTGTGCGTGCGTGCGTGCCTGCGTGTGTGTGTGTGCGTGTGTGTGTGTGTGTGTGTGTGTGTGTGTGTGTGTGTGTGTGTGTGTGTGTGTGTGTGTGTGTGTGTGTGGGTGGGTGGGTGGGTGGGTGGGTGGGTGGGTGGGTGGGTGGGTGCCTGCCTGCCTGCCTGCGTGCGTGTGTGTGTGTGTGTGAGAGAGAGAGAGAGAGAGAGAGAGAGAGAGAGAGAGAGAGAGAGAGAGAGAGAGAGAGAGAGAGAGAGAGAGAGAGAGAGAGAGAGAGAGAGAGAGAGAGAGAGAGAGAACAAATAAGTAGAGTGGTGGGGGGGTAGGGGAGGGAGTAAGTTGGCAGAGAAGAAGGAATGGTGGGGAGGAGGGAAGGAGGGGGGGAGAAGAGAAGGAGGGAGGAGCAGGGAGGGGCAGATAAAGATGGGAACAAGTTGACCGAGCATGAGATGAAGAGAGAGCGAGAGACAAGAGACAGAACAGAACGTGAGTGGTGAATCATGATGACAGGAAGAACGATAATGATGAGGAAAAGATGTGAGGACGAAGCAAAGGGGAGCGGGAGGCGAGCTGGTGCTGTGGCAAGGAAAGGAGGCAGCTGAGAGAATGCGGGAGTTAGGGAGGCTGGGAGGCAGGCAGGTTGGCTTCACGTGAGCAACACGAGGGAGGCAGCGGGGAAGTGGTGGAGCTGACGGTCACATTCTCTCACGTCTCTCTCTCTCTCTCTCTCTCTCTCTCTCTCTCTCTCTCTCTCTCTCTCTCTCTCTCTCTCTCTCTCTCTCTCTTGTTGAAGCAATACTCGGTAAACAAGTCACACGAGTCATCACAGTGTGGTGCTTGTGTATGAACCTAAAATTAGCCGCATGCATTGAGTGTTTCCATATCGGTCCGTCATCCAGGACGCGGGCGGTGCTTCTGTCGGGCAGTGACGCAACACCACGAGGCACCCTTTGGTGACGCCGCAAGAGGATGCGCAGAACGGTAGGAGCAAGGGAGTAGCATATCAAGGGAAAGAAAGGACACGAGAGGAACACGGAATAAGGAGCAATAACTGGTCTGGGGGACAACTTAATAGACTCATCGCAGGTCCAGCCACCGGTAAGTCACTGACATCACATAGTTGGGGACATGCGTCATCGACGGAACTAAAGGAGGAGGAGAAGGAGGAGGAGGAGGACATAGGTTATCGGCACAGTGGCCTGGAGCATCCTCGCGGCTATCGAATTAAATGGAAATTGTAAAGGGAGAGCAGTGAGGAGAGGAGGAGTTGGAGGAGCAGCGCAATTGAATGTGACGGTAAACAGTGAAAGAAAAAATAAGTGAGGCTAGTGTTGCATGGTGGTGATCACGTGCCATTCACGCCAGGGCCACACACTCGCCCCGCCGCACGTTTCCACTTCTTCTATACTTGCCTTGGGGAGACTATGCGCATCCATCTTTGTGTACGTGCGTGCTTGTGCGTGATGTGTGCTTGTGTGTGTGTGCTTGCGTGTGTGCTTGTGTGTGTATGATTGTGTGTGTTTGTGTTTGTGTGTGTGTATTATACGCTTATCCACAACTGCATATGTGTGTGTGTGTGTGGGTGTGTGTGCTGCTCAGCCTCGAGGTTGCTCCTCCGTGTCCTCGCGTTGTGATTGGCTGAGTGCGAGGGTGTGTGTGCCCCGCCCCGCCCCTGTGGCCCGCCACTCCCCCTCCACGCACCCAATGAGGCAACGCCGTCTCAGGGTCAAGTGCTGAGAGAGAGAGAGAGAGAGAGAGAGAGAGAGAGAGAGAGAGAGAGAGAGAGAGAGAGAGAGAGAGAGAGAGAGAGAGAGAGAGAGAGAGAGAAAAAAGAGAGAGAGAGAGAGAGAGAGAGAGAGAGAGAGAGAGAGAGAGAGAGAGAGAGAGAGAGAGAGAGAGAGAGAGAGAGAGAGAGAGAGAGACGCAGACAGACAGACAGATAGACAAACATATACAGATAGGAGGACAGATACACAGACATATAGAAAGGCAGACAGACATACAGACTCAGACAGGACAGACAAACAGGAAACACAGATAGGCACACACATTATAAGACAGATAAGCGACAGTCCTATAATCAGACAAACGGATAGACAGGAAAACATGCAGACAAAGCAAGACAAAAGAAAATAGGTGAGATGATAAGAATGAAAAGCTGAATAACGATACAAAGAAAATGGAAGCGGAAGGGAAAAAATTATTAAATAACTGTTAAGAAAAAGAAGGTTAAAGATAGAGAGAGTAAGAGAGTGATGAAAGGATGAAAGATAAGTGAAAGAAATGAGAAAAACGAGGTAGGAAAAAAACGAAATGAGAGAGAGAGAGAGAGAGAGAGAGAGAGAGAGAGAGAGAGAGAGAGAGAGAGAGAGAGAGAGAGAGAGAGAGAGAGAGAGAGAGAGAGAGAGAGAGAGAGAGACCCAATATATAAGACAAATGGTTATTAACGAACCAATTCACCTTAATTGCTGTAGTTGCATTTCGTCACAGTGATCATTAATAGTCTCTCTCCTGAACGGGATCGTGAACGGGCGGGGACGTGGGCGAGGCGCGATGGGGCACTGCTCTTTTACGTAACAGTTTGAACGCTCAATAAACATATACATATTTTCCTCCTTCCTTATGGCGCGCTTACATCATGACCAATGTGGATGTTATCAGAGGCGGTGGAGCCTGTGTTTGCATATTCTTTTACCAACGCAAAGACCAGTGTCGCCCACTGCGTCTTTTGTAGTGAAGAAAATGAAATAATGAGGCATAATGGAGGTAATGAAGGCATTTGGCAAGTGTGAATGGAGGTGGGCTTGTGGTGCGTACAGACAACCACCACATACTAATCTCCCTTCGGGCTGAGCGGTGTATCAGATCAACATGAACCGCTGATCTTCTTGCGTCATTCCACTTTTTTCTCATGATCTGATTCGAACGGTTTCCGAGTATAAGTGGCGCTGTCTGCACGGTTAAATTAAGGAGCGTGAGCGGAAATATCATGAAACATGGCACATGTTCAAGTTATAAAGTAGAAAATTATGGAACGCCTTCAATAAAGTACTAAACTGTAATGCAAGGTTGCAGCACAGGTCAAAACCAATGCTGCCGCCGGAGTTCCTTACCTGAGAAGCGTCCTGTCAGAGCGACGATCTAGACACAACTGCAACCCAGAGCTTCGAGAGCACAAGAACACACTTGGGTTGGGCCGGCATGTGTGGGGCGGGAGATAAGATGGGGGCGGAGGCGGCAAAGGGGGGGAAAGAGGAAAATGGGATACCGTTGTTGATTGGCCAAGGTAATGGGAGAGGAAAGGGTGGTGAAGGAGGGAGGAGGGGAAAAAGGGGGGAGGGACAAGTAAAGGTGTTAAGGCAGAAATGTGAACAAAAGTTGTAAAGAAAAAAAAATTTAAATTCTAGGCTGGAATCCCACTGGTAACCTACGCACAGGACTCCGCTTTATGTGGATGCCTTCCACG
>JAPQNM010000045.1:18861712-18874212 GCA_029783475.1 Metacarcinus magister
GCCAACAAGTCTATCCACTTATAACTACACTCTGCAAGACCTTGTCCCTCCGCGGCAGATTTACTCAGCTAGCTTGTAGGAGGCTGACTGAACCTTGTCCCTCCCAAGCCTCAAAACACACACACACACACACACACACACACACACACACACATACACACACACAGAGACACACACACACACACACACACACACACACACACACACACACACACACACACACACACACACACACACACACACACACACACGACGGCGATTCCATCTAAAATGTCGTAATGGATTCTTCCCGTGACGGGCGAGGCTCATCAGGTAGCCTTGAGTCAGCCTGAAATTGGCAGCTGTAGATCTCGACACAATCAGTGGGACCAAGACCTTCTGTTTTGTTTTGTATGATGTCCTTCTTTCGAGTAGTTTCCCGCCTTGTTTCCGCCTCGCAGGCAGACTAATCCCCTGTGATGCTCGTGGGACATAACAAGTAAAGTATAAATAACTGATGAGGCCTGAAACTATGTATTGTTCAACTTTGCTTACTAGATTCCATGCACGTGAAGGCTTCTCTCCTTGCTTGAGTGAAGTTTCATAAAAAAGTCCAAACAAAAGTAAGGGTTAAAAAAGAATAAGAAGCCTTGCAAGCCGTCCAAATATACTTTATATTACTCCGATTTTTTCCTGCTGCGTTACTTTTGTAATTTCCTTGCGTCGTGCGGCGTGGTCGTAAAAAAAATACCAACTCCCCCTTTAAGCGCCACGTCATTCATGTAAAGGTTAACCATTAGACTAGACAGCATCCTGGAACCATTACCATGCAGAGCCGTGCTTGTTAATTTAATGTGCGAATTAATCAAAACATTCTTGACCTCGGTAACCTCCTGCTCCCTGGCACTACTACTCCTATTACCACTACTACTACTACTACTACTACTACTACTACTAATGATAATAATAATAATAATAATAGTAATAATAATAATACCACCACCGTCACAACTATTACTGATGGTGCTGATGATATTTTCGCTATTCCCAAAACAACAACAACAACAACAATACACACGAAACTATAAATAGTCACAAGGGGTCGTGGGCAGGTAGACGTAATTTCCTTCGACACAAAAACAAGTCACCTTCGAGCTGGATACACTACTAACTTGACAAACAACCCAAATTTGTATAAAATACATATACATATAAAAAAAAAGCAATCCCCGCCATCAAGTCACCCGACCTCTCCCACACCCACCTCAAAAATAAAAAAAAATATTCAACCCATGTGATATTCAGTACGCAACATGAAGCTTCAATCAACCCTCGAGTTACGACGCAACACACACACACAAAAAATAAATAAATCGTCACTACTACCATTTCATTTAATTTTTTAGATTCTACATTTCTCCTCTGCAACCAAACCGGCACCAGCATTTACTGGGAATTAGCTCTTATATTTTTTCTCTACGATATATGGGAATGAAAACCGGATTTAAAGTGGGGCGACTTCTAAGAACAGGTGGATTTTATGGCGTCGGGAACCAGGCAGGTGAAACGAGGAGAGGAGAGGAGGAGAGGCGAGGCGAGGCGGCGTCCGTGTGTTAGAAGGGGAAAGGGGAAGTCCCGTCCTGCCCTGATACGGTACTGTGCCTTCTAATGACGTCATGACCGCTGAAGGGGCGGAGGGGGAAAGGGAGGGAGGGAGGGAGGGAGGGAGGGATGGGGGGAGAGGGAGGGATGGGGGGAGAGGGAGGGATGGGGGGAGAGGGAGGGATGGGAGGGAGGGAGGGAGGGATGGGAGGGGAGGGATGGGGGGGAGAGGGAGGGAGGGAGGGAGGAGAGAGGAGGAGAGAGAGAGAGAGAGAGGAGAGAGAGAGAGAGAGAGCGAGAGGAGAGGAGAGAGAGAGGAGAGAGAGAGAGAGAGAGAGAGAGAGAGAGAGTGAGAGAGAGAGAGGAGAGAGAGAGAGAGAGAGAGAGAGAGAGAGAGAGAGAGAGAGAGAGAGAGAGAGAGAGAGAGAGAGAGAGAGAGAGTTGTTTTATCTCCCTTGCACAGTCTTCACAAGCTGTAAAACAATTCTACCATAAGATCATCCCCTTCCTCCGCCTCCTACTCCTCCTCTACTATCACCACCATCACCACCACCACCACACCAGACTTTCCTTATCGTCACTCCAGCCACAGCGCGAAGTCTACCACCACAACTACCACCACAATGAGAAGCCTCCACCACAACCACTAACGCCCCCAACCATTAATATCACCACCACCACCTTTTTCACCTACCATTTCTGTCGCCACCACTACCACATCACACCACCACCACGCCAACTCTTAACATCACCGCTGCGTATCCCGGAGGTGAAAAATTCCTGGTCACCTTTTTAATTCAAGTTCTTTATCAGGTAAGCAGAGGGAGGAGGGGTGAGGAGGAGGAGGATGTGAGGGGGATACTATCTGGAAGGAAGAGGTGTGAGGGGAGTGCTGATAAAGAATGCACACCGTCCTCCAGAAGGGCGTGGATTTGGAGGGAAAAATGTGCTAACAATTACAATTTAGACAAATCTAAATAAATTTCCAAGAGTTAAAAACCTGAAACGTGTAGCTTTTTGGACCAACTGCGGCGGATGACATACAGAAGAGACAAAATATTTTCCTCATAAGATACTTCAGGGCATAGAGTGAGGCGCCTCTGTGTTTGGGTTGAGGGAGGCTGTATGTGTGGTGGGGGGGAGGGTAGGTTAAGGAAGGAGGGAAGGACTTTTTGGTACAGGGTGGAGGGGAAGAGCATGACCAAGGAAGATGACTAGTTTGAGGAGATAAGGATGCGCAACGGATGGTGTAGGACAGAGAGGAGTAAGGTGAGGGACAAGACTGTGGGTGGAGCCAGCGAGATGCAGTCTTGGATGCGAGGTGGGGCGAAGACCAAGGAGTGCCAAGGAGCCTATCTTTTGGTGTGGGGAGGAACACGACAAACCAAGAAAGAAGAGCAGTTACGGGCAAGGACAGTGTTACAGTATGGTATCTGAGCCCATTACAGTGAGATGAGCGAAAGCAGGCCAAGGTTTGTGATAATGATATTAAACGATAAGACGGTCAGCCTCAATAAGGTTCAGAGAGAGATGGTCACCAGATAGTGGATGTGACTTTGCATATAAAGTGATAAGAATACATTAAAATAAAAATAACTTTAAACGAGTAAAATAATGAAGTGAGGTTTTCTGTCTGGCGACCCATGAAAGGCACCCATCAACAAACGTTCTCACTCACCCTGAAGCCTCGGCCAGACAGACGCGCCTCATACGCTTTCCCAACCAGCGACATGAACTGTTGTGATAATATTTTCCTATTAAGTAACTAACAGAAAAAATGCACTTGAGTATAGTATGTCTCTGTAACAGCGCCTCGGACCATGCAACTGTTAAGGGAGGCTATACTTTTTATACTTGAGAACGATCTTGTCGACTTTCACCGTCACTCATCCATCCGCCAAGACGGTGCCAGTACAGCGCGGCGCCGACCACCAGCCACACACCACCCACGTGTTCACCACACCCGACCCCAACCACCTTCCGGGAAACCAGTCCTTGTCCCATGACCTCCGAGGTGCGGTTGGTAAGTCTGATCACGTGCAGCCCATTACGAAATAAGAAAAGTTAATCTCAGCGACATTTTTCCTACCTCTCAGAAATCCTTTTTTTTTTTTATCATCAGAGTTGTAAATCACAAACTTAGATTTTAAGTTTACGAGCTGCAAGTGAAAAAATTAGGGTATAAAATGCGCGAAGTCCTAAAACAAACTAATCCAAAAAAATGTTTGCTTCCTGTAACAAAGTGTCAACGCCTGTGACTTCGAGGCACTTTTGGTGGTGTCGGGTTGAACGGACGTCTGGCAAGGAGCATCTGATGGAGGATTGTTGGTGCGGCGGCACGTCATTTCCATAGTGGTGGAGGCATGGCTGCATGGCGCCTCAGGAGCTCACACGATTAGACTGTTTGTTCAGAAACGTCTCAAAAACACTACTAATGATAGACTTGATAGTTGATTAGTGATGCTGGCTGATAATGGTATGATGGTGGTGGTGGTGGTGGTGGTGGTGGTGGTGGTGGTGGTGGTGGTTGCAGAAGCTGACTGGTTTGATGGCAGAGCTGACGAAAGCGTCGCCACAGAGCAGCGTCAGTGGTCATGCAGTCTTTGATGACGATACACTCAGCACATCTATCAACGCCCTACCACGGGACACGCACGCTGTGATTAGTCAACTCATATGTGTATTAGCTTAACAGTGTGTGTGTGTGTGTGTGTGTGTGTGTGTGTGTGTGTGTGTGTGTGTGTGTGTGTGTGTGTGTGTGTGTGTGTGTGTGTGTGTGTGTGTGTGTGTGTGTGTGTGTGTGTGTGTGTGTGTGTGTGTGTGTGGGTGTGTGTATGTGTGTATGTGTGTGTGTGTGTGTGTGCGTGTGTGCGTGTGTGTGTGTGATTATGCGGTGGTTACATATATTGGTGGAAAGGTCGTAGTAGTATTAATCGTGATAATAATATCTACTTGATAGAGACAAAAGGACAGCATAGTCGCAAGCTCCTCCCTACCCACCTCTCCCTCCAACCGAAGCTGGCCGGAAGAGGAAGCGATACCATGTAGTAAGGACAAACTACCATGGAATTTGTATAGGAAAGTGAGAAAAGTCGTAAACTACGGCTATTGCTACCACAGTAAAAAGAAAAAGGAAAAAGAGAGGAGTAGGAGGATGACAGGCAGCAACGGCGGCAGCAGCAGCAATAGCAATAGTAGCATGGTAATTGTTGCGACATTGTTGCAACAGAAGTACTGGTGACGATAACGAAAGCGGCGACAGCTAGACTGAAGAGGAGGACAGGAGCCAAGCCCCCTCCCTCCATCCTTCACTCGAGCGGATCAACCCTGCACTCCCCGCCTCCCTCTCCTCACCTTGCATAACCTTCACTCTCTAAATATGTTGCACTTATTTATAAACTTTTTCACTTCGTCCGAGGGACGTAACTCATAGCACCAAGCTGGCAGCGATGAGGAGGAGGAGGAGGAAAGAACACCTGTCATTCACCTTAGACCGATTATCTATTGAGTGATTTGTCACAGTGCATGTGAATTGGTCTAAGTGTTTCGCAGCAGGGCATATAGATTACACTGAGTGCTTCTGCTGCTGCACTGCTGCTGTTACTTGATGCATGTCAGTGTGCATTGACCGAGATTCAGGTGACCCATTCATTCTATTTGAGTTCCGATATAAAGTAACATAAGATTACTTAAGATGAACAGATACCACGAGACTATAAGGAGTATATCTGCTGAACTACACACTCCTACAGGTAAACTACATGTGGAAGATCAATGATAAATTAAAGCACGGCTCCTCGATCATCTCTACGAGTCTGGCTGTTCCCTTCAAACGCCGTGGTAGTTAAGTAACGCCCGGGGAGCCAAATGGTTCACAGTAAGACAAGGAGCACGTGATGCCCTCTTGTCTTTTCTTCTAAAGCGCGTCCCCTCGGTAGCTATCGCCCACATGGTGATCACCTGGCCGGTCACGCTCCCCTCATCTCTCCGTTCTCCTTCCCCTTCCCCTTCTCCCTCTCCTTTCCATCTGGTTGCCACCGGACGTCCCACTGACATTCGCAAGGAGCAAAACAAGTGTGTCAATCTCTGACGTCACTTTCTGGCACCTAAGACTTGACGAGGCTTCACATACAGCGGAAACGCTGAATGTGTGTGTGTGTGTGTGTGTGTGTGTGTGTGTGTGTGTGTGTGTGTGTGTGTGTGTGTGTGTGTGTGTGTGTGTGTGTGTTTCTTGGTATCCCTTGGGCATCTCGTCTTCCTTAGTTTCTTGCCGTGTGTATGTGTGTTTGTACTCCTTCATGGAAAAGATTTGTTCTCCTTTGTATGATTAGACAAGAATTAGGAAAGTATGACAATGAAATCACTTGAAACAAAATTCTAACAAGCAATCACTGTGGCGTCTAGCGGTGGAGAAGAGTTACTGTTCACTTTACATACATCGAACGTGAACCTGTTGCTGGACGCTTTGACAACCTTCCAATGCTTACAAAAAAGTAATCTTAAATCAAGTCACATGGATGATTTTATTCCTCATCGTGTTTATACTCCTGCGAGCGTATCTAGAACGAAAGAAAGAGAGAGAAAGAGAAAGAGAAAGAGAAAGAGAGAGAGAGAGAGAGAGAGAGAGAGAGAGAGAGAGAGAGAGAGAGAGAGAGAAGAGAGAGAAAACACTAATCTGTGAACTATTTGACTTGTATAAGGGTTGCGTCACAAAAGGGTGTCATCCTAATCGCTGTAGGGAAAAACCGCAACATATCTAACGAACAGACAGCATCGTGACACCATCCCTCGCGGGCCTCATTCCAAAAATACCTCGTGTTTAATTTTGTACCTCCACCACTGCACCACCGCCTCCCTACCACGACCCTGTAACTGTAACTTAAACTACACTGTATGTACTGTACATCTCTTTTGTGTAGAGCCACGATAAAGTTTCTTCCTGTACTGAAACTTGAGACTGCACTGCGCCTCGTCATAACGTGATTTTTCAACCCCTCTATCCTGGCACGCTACGATCCTGAGCTTCCACGTGTATATCAAACGTACATACATACACGGCTTCACTATCACATCGTCCCCTTGTACTTGTAGCTAAAACACACTGTACTATTCTCCTGACGTCAAATGATTCTATTTGAATGTCTATTGTTATGCCATGCTGTAATGCACCTCCTCAGCACATTAACACGTGCATGATATAGTAGTTTTTTCATGACTATGCCACTCTGCCTTCAGGACGCACACCCTCTCACCACTCATAGTCACTGCACACCATTGAGTTATGATAAAATTAAACCTTTGAGGTCCTGGATGATTTACACGAATAACGAGTGTATTTCCTCAATGAAACACCTACACTGTGTATCAGGAAAGTTTGGTAACGCATCACAACCAAGCAGAGCGACTTCTGAAAACATTACTTTTAGGCATAACTGAGGCAACGAATTTTTTTCTCGCAGTTTATATACTACCTCTACTTTTCCCTAAACGACTGCAAGCTCTGTTACAAAACGACTCCGCAAACACCCTTACTCCTGAGACTCCACGACTATTATGCCCACACTACTACATCTGAACTCTTTAAACCAATGTACCTTTGGTGTGCCGCCGCTTTAATGCAGGGCTGCACCTTACACCCCCGGCACTACATCCTCAAGACAACACCATGTTCACTGTGAAAACCACTCCCATCAAACATACAATGAACAAACACATCAAAAGCTTCACACCTGAATGCTGCGGACGGCTCCCAAATCTTCAGAAAAAATATAATGCACGAAACGTCACAAAGTCTCATTCATGATTACAATAGGAATCGGAAAGTCGTCCTCCCGTGTCTTCAGACCTTTTGGCACGTCCACAGCAGCCTCGGAAAGCACACACTACCTACTACCTCCTCCTCGGCCATGTCTACTCACAGGACAAGTCGTGAAGAGTGTAGACCTCATTCTTGCAGCGAGATTCAGAGTTTAGGCGCGAAGGTTTGGACAACAGTTGAACACGTACCAGACCACTCGATTATCAGGGCTTTCCGCCGAGGTAAGAGAAGACGGTCAGAGTGTCGGAGCCCTTTGGCGGCGTGTGGCGGAGCAGGTGATGACAGAGCGGTGCCGGCAACGCGTCTGAGGGGAGAGCGAGAGGACCAGGGACGCCGCGGGCCAAGGTAACACTAGCAGCAAAAGCCGGTCTCCTGTCGGTCGGTAGCGCCGCCTCCAAACCCCTCACGCCCCCCCCATCTTTCCATCACTCGCCCCCCTCCCTCTCTCCTAATCCTCCCCCACACCAGACAACCCTGAAGGGCCCAAGATTAGCCTCCATAACCCCCCTTTCCCTTGCAGCTCCCCCCCCCGCCCCCTGGCCCACTTCCCAAGGACAGCACCAGGGGCCACTTACAGCTTCATCTTCTTCACATATGCAATAACAGTCCCCTCCACCACAACTCCCTATTATTACCGCCCCTCCACTGCTCCCTGCCCTATCATTATTCCACTAGCATCTAACATGAAATTATTAAACCGACGACAATATCAGTCACGGTAATATTCAGACCTGCGCCCCTTAGATACCACCGCGCCTCTACACTTTTAATACTACGATCCCTTTTCTCGCAAGCCGCCGTTCCTCTCGTTAATTCCACAATTCATCTTTCTTTAATATCACCATTGCCTCTGAAACAGTAACACCACCAGTAATAGCGCCATCATCATCCCTCATGCTACTAACATAACGAATTGTAACACCACCACGCCAACCACAGCTGGCATTAACTTGCGCACTCACTACTGCAACTCTTCATCGCATCGCTTGCCTTTGCTACCACAGACTTCCCGGCCCTTCACCCCTTCCCCCGTCTCCCTCACACCAAGCTACGAACCCTCCCAACCACTTTCTCTCATTAAGTCTTTGATGAAAGTCATGTATCAGCTTCTTTGATGCGGGATAAAGTTCTGTAAACCTCGGGGGTATAACATAAAAAGTGACACGGCCCAGGCTATTCGGTGCCTCAAGACAGCGAGACACGGATTGACGATGTTTTGAGGTTGTCACATGGTTATGGATGTCTTCACCTCCGTTCAAAGTTTGTTGCATCATCACTAGAATGAATGTAGGCCAAAAAATTAACACTAAAAATAATACACGAGGAACGGATGTTATACGTAAATGACGTTAATGCAACACATCTTGGAACGTCTGCCTCGCTTGATTTACTTGTCTAATTTAGGTTACCAGCGCAGAGCCTCCGCCATTTGACATACATGTAAGTTATGCTGGAGATGCGGATGAACTAGCAACTCACATCAGCACGGAATAACGAAGTAAGAAAAAAAAAAGTATTATGTTGCAATAGTGTATCTTCCACATTTCGTCTACAAAGAGCACGCTCTGTTTCAGCCTCGGGTCATCTGGTGGTTTCTTTGACTTACTTGGAGGAAACAAGATAATGACTAAGAGGAAAATGTGCCTCCCCGCTGGCAGGCACGATGCCCCTAACCCGTGGCGATATAAGAAGCATCATGAACCCCTCCCGTCACGGCCAAACTGGATGCTGCTTCAGTGTTTTCCTGTACTGCTGACACTATTTTCAAGCGTAACATGTTAATTTCACACCTATCAGTCTTCTTACATGGTAAACACCCCATTCGTCTTGGTATTATTCCAGTGTTACACCCGTCTCACTGCGAAGGACAGTTATGTGTTATGAGGTGCCTTGTGCACATACAAGACACTGCTGTATTGTTTTTCCTTCGGAAATCACTCGTTCCTGAGATATTAATTTTGTTCAATAACTGACCGGAGGTCAAAGGGGGGAGGGGTGGTGGATACCCGACTCTCTATTAGGTTTAGCAAGGTTAGGTTTAGTTTACTAGATTAGGTCTGATTTGAATAGTAGTGGCATTGGCAAGTTTGAGCCAAACAACACAACAGCATGGCGGGGCTCGGACGGGTGCAACACTGGAAATTTACCTTTACCTTATGGTACTTTGCTGCACATAGCATTCTATTTCTAATTCATATTGTGTAATATTAGAGGAAAAGTTAATCAATATCTTCATGCCTTATTTCTATGCCAAGAAGTACTCAGGTAAAATCTGATTTTCCTCTTTCCTGAAACTTAGTATTTTGAAGGGAAGAGTTTCCAGGAAATCATATTCAAAAGTGTTTCTGACCTTCAAGCATCAACTTTTCATGTTGTACTGTGAGATTATTCCTTTGGATATTTAGCCTTTAACCTGCCTTCATCTGTGTAAAAAAAATAGTTAATATCTCGGGGATCACTAATATTCTACTGACGGGCTTTTTTGGTGTACTAAAACCACATTGATGATTCAGATCGTTATGTTTAACACACAAAACGCAACACCGTTAAGGAAAAAACTGCCGATGACCAAGATACAGCTTCACCCCATCAATAAAGCCTCCACCACTCTCTCCACGACCAACGCCAAGGTGCCACGTGGGTTCAGCACTTCAACCATAAATGGCTGTCAAGGCGAAAGCTATTAAAATGTAGGCTTGATTTGGCAACGCTTACGATATTCATGTACAATGCAAAGGTGACTAGAAAGAAAACGTGGTGTGAACCGATAGGTAATTGTATAAACCTCACCCTCTCTCTTGTTCCCTCTCACCCCCCACCCCCCACCCCCCACACGGACACTGGACAAATCACCCTCATGTCCTCGGCCCGCTTAGCACATCCTCTCTATCTTCCGCCATCAAAATTTGCGTCACGAAAGGAAAAAAACTGTAATTGTTAACTACTTTTATCAGATTAACCTTCATACTTGATTCAAGAGCCGGCGGGAGAGGTTTCAATCTTGTTAAACGATGCGCCACGTTCATATGAGAAGGCTGTGACCGACTTTCCCGGCAACATAGAGAAAGGCGCTGCACGGTGGCTCTGCATGGCGTGGAAACCTGACACGAAAATAAAGAACTTTCATCGTAACCGGTTTCTATAACAAACTTGGAGTGGAGAAGAAAGTTATACAAAAAGTGACGGACGTGTGACCAGCTGCTGATTAACTGAGTAACTGGCAGAGAGGAGAGAGTGCTGCAATGCCTCTCAAACACACGATCACGTCAACACAGCCTCCTCCGAGTGTGTCTTACTAGCAGGGATAATATTCAAGACACCAAGAGACAACCCAGGAAGCTCTACTGCCCTTGGTGGATATGATTTCTAACTCATCCTTAAGCACTTCTATGTAGTTGTCCCTGAACCCACAATTACACCAGACCGATCGAATTATAGCTGAGAAGATTCCGGGTTGGCAGTAACGTTGCAACCTTAGCATGGATCATTGGCAAAGATGTTATGCCTGTAAATTGTGCTCAGACTTTTTTGAGGCGCATTCGAATTTCATCTTTTCCTTAAGGTGCTGAATGTATGTATGACCACCACTTCGATAAGCGACTTGCTTGACCACCTTATCAAAGAAGAGTTAAAACATTTGATTTTGTAGCTTTCACGATTTAGTAATTCTAAGGTTTGTTTTGCCTCAATGGTATCATTGCCTTCGCCTTTTTCTCGGTCTGTAACATCCTAACATCCTTTTCTCTAAATTTCTGAACATATTATTGAGGGAATGTTTGATCATGATATGAGAGCATTAGCTGCTGGCAGGATACAGTTAGTCTTTAGACACCAAAAAAGAATGAATTATATATACTGTTGACTTGGACAAGAATGGAATGTTTGTCATGAAGCATCTAGCAATGGAGACCGCGACAGCTTCAGTCACACACAGATTGGCCGGCGAACAAGCTGGCCGGCACTGGAGCCAGCAACTGAGGTTCTAGACACAAGCCAATCACATCACTGCATTGTTAACTGTGCCCGACACACCCACACACACACACACACACACACACACACACACACACACACACACACACACACACACACACACACACACATACACACACACACACACACACACACACACACACACACAGACACACACACACGCACAGGCATGTGAGAGAGAGAGAGAGAGAGAGAGAGAGAGAGAGAGAGAGAGAGAGAGAGAGAGAGAGAGAGAGAGAGAGAGAGAGAGAGAGAGAGAGAGAGAGAGAGAGAGAGAGAGAGAGAGAGAGAGAGAGAGAGAGAGAGAGAGAGAGAGAGAGAGAGAGAGAGAGAGAGAGAGAGAGAGAGGAGAGAGAGAGAGAGAGAGAGAGAGAGAGAGAGAGAGAGAGAGAGAGAGAGGAGAGAGAGAGAGAGAGAGAGAGAGAGAGAGAGAGAGAGGAGAGAGAGAGAGAGAGAGAGAGAGAGAAGAGAGAGAGAGAGAGAGAGAGAGAGAAAAAAAATAGAAGAGAAAAAAGTGAGAGAGAGAGAGAGAGAGAGAGAGAGAAAAAATAGAAAGAGAAAAAACGTGAGAGAGAGAGAGAGAGAGAGAGAGAGAGAGAGAGAGAGAGAGAGAGAGAGAGAGAGAGAGAGAGAGAGAGAGAGAGAGAGAGAGAGAGAGAGAGAGAGAGAGAGAGAGAGAGAGAGAGAGAGGAGAGAGAGAGAGAGAGAGAGAGAGAGAGTGAGAGAGAGAGAGAGAGAGAGAGAGAGAGAGGAGAGAGAGAGAGAGAGAGAAGAAAAAAGAGAAAAGAAAGTAAGAGAAAAAAAGAAAGAAAGAAAAAAAGAAAAAGAGAATGAGAGGGAGAAAGAAAAAGAAAAAGAGAAAGAAAAAGATAATGAAAAAGAGAAAGAGAATGAGAGAAAGAGAAAGAATGAGATAAATAAATAAAGAGAGAGAGAGAGAGAGAGAGAGAGAGAGAGAGAGAGAGAGAGAGAGAGAGAGAGAGAGAGAGAGAGAGAGAGAGAGAGAGAGAGAGAGAGAGAGAGAGAGAATATAAATATTTCCCATTACTAACGTTTGTTCTCCACTTTGCAATCCTGAACCTCACCTCACAAAACCTAATAAATTATC
>JAPQNM010000045.1:18879212-18881712 GCA_029783475.1 Metacarcinus magister
TAGTCTAATTATAGTCTTTTCCCGGAGCACTGAAGCTGACGTCCCACCATGATGGGTACACGTGGCGGCCGGGATGCCTCCTGCCCTCACCTGGCACTGATTCAGGAGGCAACCCATCTGCCGCTGTCAAACAGAGCCAGCACAGATCAGCGAGGTGGACAGGGGATGGTCGTGGGTCTTTCGTAACAACAATTATTGATCTGTTCTTGTCTTCATCCATAATACTGATATAATAATTAGGTGCTACGTTATTATAATTAATCATAATCATTAACCAGTTTTCATCGGTGGAAAAAGCGACTCCGGAAACGTCATTGATAAGGAATACTTAATTTCTTTTCTGCCCTGAGACGCAGTATACGTCCCGCAGGACACGGCTCATCTTTACATGCATCTGGCAATAATTAATACCATGTGTCACAAAATATCTTAATATTAATGCCGATATAATTATTCTGAGAAAGGTGCACGAGGCATCACCGCTGCTCTTGGCTATTTAATTTGGTGGTCTACGTCACCTTAGAAGGAAGGAGCCATGAGGTAAGTGTGGAGACTGTGTCAACAGCACTGCACTGATGAATAAGGATGAAAACACACACACACACACACACACACACACACACACACACACACACACACACACACACACACACACACACACACACACACACACACACCCACACACCACACACACACACACACACACACACCCACACCCACACCCACACACACACACACACACACACACACACACACACGAAACGATCCAGCTAAAACACGTCCTCTGCTGGATGGCCCTTTTAAACGACTAAAATAGATTAAAGTCCAAAATACTTCCCAGCACCACAATAACAATAACAAGCAAGGTCTCGAGATAACCAAAGATGTATGGAAGAAAAAGGTTAGGCCATATAATCGCAAAGAAGCGTACCTGCTATTCACTATTTACTAATTAAATAACATAATTTTAGTTTATTTTTTGCAGCGAGCTTCATATAAAACGTTTGGCAACACCGAAGCGTAAATCCTAATCAGGTAACACGCTGAGCAACAATCTAGATATAAACACAAGAGTAATGGCGCAACACTGCACAAGAGATAAATATTTCAGACAAATCATTTATTAAAAGGATAATACTGATAAAACAAGTCTCTCTGAGTTATCAAAATTAGGCCACTGTTTTTCTTGCCCAACTTGATAACACTCAATAAAAAAATTCTCTATAAATAAATCCTTCTTCCTCCTTAGGGTTTAGTCACAACACAACAGGACAAGTTACGTTAAATATCTTCCATCCACAGCGTTGTGCTCTGCCTATGTCAGCGCCGCGAAATCCTGTGGCAGGATACATTTACTCTTCGCGGATGAGGGAAGGTTTTGGCCCTAACAGCTACGTTACGGAGTAGTAGTGGTGAACCTCCCTTCTCCACGCCCTGTGCTACTAAGCGATGAAGCATTGTTCCCAGCATGCTGTGCGTCCACCCCTTGACAGAAAAGTGCTACCACCACAGTGCATGTGTTACAGTCTGGTCAATAAGCACATATAAATAAATATTTACATTCACGTATATGTATATGTATCGTGGAGGCTGTATAGGAGGAAAATGTGACTGGGAGGGAAAGTATTGTTTACACACGTGCACCAATCTACCCCCACCAAACACAAACCCACACCCGCTCACATAAAAAAACAGAAACGAAGCTTACAAGCATCCCTCATGGTTTGAATAATTCATAGACATGCGAAATGTCTTGTACTATAATATGTCACTAACAAATTTAATATTTAAGAGTAATTCCGTCTGCATTAATATATTTCTGATTGACAGCGACTTCCTTTAACAAAGACAAAATTGCAGTGCGTCCACACGGTTGCTACGAGCTGGACGGTTCACGCTGGCAAAAGACGGCATTTTTTACACACGCATAGCACCAAAAGTCCGTGCAAATCCAGTGCCAGGAAGTACGTCAGTTTTTCCGCCTCTCCATTTAAATGTTTCATGGTCTCAATATTCATCCCGCTCAAACAGACATGCTCAGATAAGTCTTCCTCTTCTTCCTTATCGCCTCGAGTGCACCTCTTCAAGTCTTCGAGGCGCCGCTCACCACGGTTATCTACTCGCCCTAACACCATAATAAAAACAGCATAGGTTGTATCAGCAACTTCAGGTCAACCGTTAATGAGAAAGTTTACCACGCGATGGCAGCCACCCTCCGGCAAGAGGCCTCGCAAGGTTCTCTTCTGCTAGATATCTTATTCGGAAGGCGTCAGACACATGATGCGGATACTAACACAACGTCATGCCATTGTTTACTTGGTATGGTTATTGTATGAGAGAACAACAATTAATAATTCCCAAAACAATGGGACGAGCAGTGCATGATGATGTATAGTGAAGGTAGAGTTACGTGCTCTGTGGAGGATCAGTGGACCTTGACGGGACCATGACAAGCATATGAACACCAAGGCACGACGCAAAAACATTAATGTAATCCAGG
>JAPQNM010000045.1:18886712-18891712 GCA_029783475.1 Metacarcinus magister
TCCATTTTCTTCGATATCCCTTTCTTTTGATGTTGCGTTTTATTTTGCTTATCTCTCTTTCGTTTCATATTACCTATTTCCCTATTTTATCTCCTTCCTGTTGCTGTCTTTAAAAACTCAATAAACTATGTTTATTGTTCAAAAAAAAATTCCAATTTTCTGCTACTGTTTCATTTTATAAATTTTCCTCGCCTGTTTTTCCACCTCTGGATTCTCACTGGTTTCTTTTTGTGCTCCTCTCTTTGCTAGCTCCAAGAGGTGTTAATGAGATCAAATATGATTAAAGAATCTCCCCAAACTAGGTATCTAAGACCATGTAGGCCTGCTAGGGTACACGAGAAAGAGAGATTTATCCTTCTCACTAAGAAGCTGCCGTGAGCCAGGATTGAACTCGCAACTTTTAAGCTACGAGCCGAGCACTGTACCACAGAGCCACCCGGCTGGGAATGGAATATGAAATCATCTCATGTAATTTTCATGTATATAAAATATTGTTAATTGAAGATAGAAAACATAACTGAGCAACCATTGAAACGTACGTAAGTGAAATGTTAACTTTACCCATATATTACATATGACGAACTCTGCCCTTACATCCCCATTTACTAACATACCTGTATATCTATCAAAACGAAGACGGGAAACAAGACAAGACAATTATGCAGGTAATGAGTTTTGAATTGCCAGCCGCCTCACAACACCCATCACTGTGGATACGTCTACCTAACCTCAGTCTCATTTGAGTGAGAACTGT
The DNA here is from genome assembly GCA_029783475.1 of Metacarcinus magister. Classification (NCBI taxonomy): domain Eukaryota; kingdom Metazoa; phylum Arthropoda; class Malacostraca; order Decapoda; family Cancridae; genus Metacarcinus; species Metacarcinus magister. The sequence continues at coordinate 18,887,467 of JAPQNM010000045.1, forward strand.
TTTCCTCGAGTGTATGAAACTTCAGCTTTAATGTTGTACTTAATTCATGTCTTAAAGTGATTACATAAGTCCTCATAGCACATAAGTTTATACCAAAGTTGAAGGAAACAGTATGGACAGTTATGAGAGATATTTGGTGTAAAGTTTATGAAATGCACTGTCTAGTGTATGTAAGTAGTTTACAGTTTCATTATGGGATGTTCGTTCGTTATTGGAAGTGTATTAGGATTAGCTTGATAACGAGGTTCTATTGTAATATAGCTGGCGTTAGTGTGTTTCTCGCCTTTTTTATATACTTATATAATTGTATTATGACTTATGTATTATGACCGTGTGTCCTTCCCCCCTCATCAAGGATACGCCATACTATATGAATGATTCAATGTGGGGGCGTGGGCGCCACTAGTGTGGGTACAGGGCGAGTGGAAAATTCCTTACCATCTCTTGATAACACGAACCAGATATTTCTGGTCACGTGCCCACTCTCCTGGTGGCGTGATGCCCAAGCCACGCACACAGGAACCTTCCTGGAAGACGCCAACCTACAGCCAATCAGCGCCGGGCAGACTCCTGGACGTGATGCGCGCTCCAATGAGAAAAGTGATGGGTGATACTTGCTGGGTCAGGGCAGGTCGCCAAGAGCGCCCACAGCCTAATGGCCCGGTAACCCTTCCTTTCTCCCTTCCAAACAGGACGTGGTGTTGTGCCGCCTTGCAGTGTTACGGCGAAGTGCGCCCGGCTAGTGTGTCCTCACGAAGATGGCGTAGGAAGGCTGGGGCGATGCAGTCCGTCGCCCTATCGACGTCCACTCCAGTAAGGTTGGTAATTGTACATTGTGAAGCTCATTTGGAAACGTTGTGCTGGTGGGAAAACTATTCAGTGTGTGCTTTGTCGCGCAGGAAAGCGTTCAGTTTACCTCGTCGTGTAGAAATAAATGTTTAGTGTGTGCTAGAAGTGAACTCTTGTCTCTTGCGTATACGTGAGCTGGTGAGCCACGTGGAGCGCTCTTTGTCGCGGCGTCGTCTTAAGTTTTCATTATGTTAAGGTTTATTAGGTTAGGCTTTGCTCTTTCCTGTAAAAAATAGATACAGGTAAAGTTAACCGTACACTGTGTTTCTTTATTGGGATCCATCTTACCCCCGTCATGCCTTTCCATCCTTTCTCTTGCTGCATTGTTGCGTTTGCTGTTTTTTTTATCAACGGCATTCAATAGTAATGCAAGTTGATAATATAACAGAACAGTGCGATACATTGAACAGAAACAACGTCTTCCTACGGCATAAATCACTTGCAATAATTGATGTCACTGAAGAAAATCAAAGATAATTGACTGAAATAATCAATAATCTAATTGTTTTAAGGCGTCATTTACAGCGCGTCGGGAACACCAGCAACACGATGCACATCAATAAAGATATTTATGTTTCCACTAAAGGCCAACAAAACACTCACACTACCGTAGTACGAGATGAATAAGTGATGTACACATAATATAAGACGCAATACTATTTGGCCAAACGCCATTACATGACAGAACATGTATCGAATATTGATCGTTGTTATTTTGTTACTTCCTCATTATTCTCAAACTTGACGTCAGCAGCCCTCCTGCTTGCTCATTCAGATCAAGGTATCTGTTTTCAGAAAGAAGTTCCCAAAAGCTCTGCAGCTTACAACAAAAGATCAAAGATTCAAAATTATTTTTCATAAAAGGTCTTTGCTATGGCAATGACGTTATCCAACTTCAAGCTGCACATGAAAGCAGTTACATTTCAGCGATGATATCTATGAGGTGCATGGATACAAAGGCTATATAGCATATCCTGTCCACTCTAAGGAGTTGGGGCCTCGTTCCAAGGGTACAAGAACAGCTGTCTCTGTCTTTCTCTGGTGATATTTCTTGGTCACATATGCCGACGCTTCAGTGACGGAAACTAAGTTCGGATAAATATGGGACGCCACTTAAAATTTCCAATCGCTTATCTAGTTTTTAAAGAAAAATATAAAGCTTTGATCAAATTCTATCACACTGTACTGGACATCACGCAGCCTGTCCACGCCATGACACCGCCGAGGGTGAAAGCCAGCCCGACTCTCTGGCGGCGGCGAGGGGGAGCTAGACAGGGAACAAGGCAAGGGTTGAATAGGGATAGGTAGGGCTAGGCAGGGCAGGGCAGGCCTGGGCAGGGATAGGGAGAGCTAGTAAAGGCTAGCTTGGGTAGAGAAGACGCCACCACCAGACATGGTAATTACACCGTCTAGTTTACTGCCCACGCCGCCAGACGCACCCTGGAGTCGCGCGATGCAATCTACACCTACCAGCCTCGTCTCCACCAAGCTACGCTTCACCCTATTGCCCAACGCGGCTGCCTCCTGACCAAATTAATTTCAAGGACGCTTATGATCGTATCAAAATCCCCAGAGTACCGCGTACCGTAGCACTGAGTAAAACGATAACACTCCCTAACGAGACGAGAAGAAATGGAATCTTTTATGGGCGTCACGTTCTGCAGGAGTGTCAGGGCTTGATCTCTAACTGCACATTATTTTTACTCTGGCCATTCTGAGAATGACGTCAGCCTCTTTTGTTAGAGGCTGTGTTGTTGCGTGACGCGTGTGCTAGTACATGCCTCTGCCTGCCTGTTGGACATGAACTTCACGCACTTCACTGTGGGTCGCTTGCTGATCACTTACGTGTATTACGAGTGTGTAGGTATGTTGCATGTATATACAGGACATACAAATACAGCGAGCCGTCTTTCAACGTAAGTATGAAGGTCATGATGCTTTGCCATAATAAAATCTACTGACAACCCTGGTGAGGTTTATTTTTAGTAGTATTGTTCGTCCCGTCATTCACTGTCTCCGTGACGCCCTGTTCTACGCAACACTGAGTCTCAGCACACAAGGAAGCACAGACGACTCCACAGTCTAGCCGACCCTCAACTCCAGAAATACAAGAAAAACCCTCAGATAATACCATCGTGTGTCTGTTTATGTGCCGCAACACACGAGATCCAGCATAACGTGGTTACTCAACGCGGTCTTGTGCTAAGGAATAAAGTAGTACATTACAACTTGCAGCGCCTCGACGCAGGAGTACTGTGGATGGTGGGTACCTCGGGCCAAGATGATCACGTGACGCGTCACCATGAGGCGTCTCACTTGCTTACAACCAAATATATTCTGTAACCAAACAATAAAACATTTTTGTACACGTGTACACTCTTCGTCCCCACCATACCACCAAAAGAAATGGATAGACTTCGTTGCCAAATTACACACACACACACACACACACACACACACACACACACACACACACACACACATATATACACACACACACACACACGCACACCTTGCCAAATCGCAATTTAAATTTCGGCACTCAAATAAACTATAGTGACCTAATAAGACGATTAAAACAAATGCATTTCAACTTTTTTTTAACCCACACACAAAAAACGTATACAAATGCCCTTTTCTACCTCTTTCAGTCTCCCCTTCTTTCTTCCCCTTCTCCTCTCCCTGCCCCATGACACCCCCGCCTCCCGCAGCTGCTGATGGAGGTGTTGAGCCCCTGCCAACGGGAGGGATCACAAGACCCAGGAAGCATGTTGTTTTTGCCTCGCGCCTCCACCAGGAATTTTACTGCTTGTATCAGGAGGTAAATCCGAAAAAAAATTAAAAAGGCTTGTTTCACCTACTGACGGAGGGACAGGTGAAGCAAGGGAGCGTCAGTCACGAAGGGTGGAGGACGTCTTGACTTGTTTGTGTTGTTGTATCTACTTATAATACTACTACTACTACTACTACTACTACTACTACTACTACTACTACTACTACTGCTGCTGCTACTACTACGTCTGCTATTACTAATATAGCTACTACTGCTATCGTAACACCTGGCAAAAATAGAAATAAAAACAAGAAAGAATAAAAAGAAAAGAAGAGGAAATAAAGAGGCTTGGAATGAAAGGAGAAACAGAATGCACACCATAAACAGAAAGAAGGAAACGGAAAACAAAGAAGGACACTATCAACTAAGGTTCAGGTGAGTGAAGATCAATGAGTCACACGAAGAGATACGGGAGAAGGATAAAGTCCCTCGACCCAAACGAAACTATCTGGCACCGAAATAGATTACCTGGTTATCTAAAATGTAAGTACAAGGATGTTTACACGGTGAGTCACTGTATTTCAAAATTATAGGATCAATCTCTGTATATATAAAATTCCTTGA
>JAPQNM010000045.1:18894212-18901712 GCA_029783475.1 Metacarcinus magister
TGTGTGTCTGTGTGTGTGTGTGTGTGTTGGTAAACAGATAGATGCGTACAAACAGTGTACACGAGGTATGTCTGTGTTACCCTCGTTGGTATGAGTCACGCCGGCTTGTGGCGTCACACAGATGAAACAATACATTCTGAAAACAAGGTGTGGCTATGTAACAACACAACTAAACACAAGCATCTGGGAGGAAGAAAAGGCGGAAATGACACTAAACACCCAACTTCATGCCTGATGTGAGATATGAAATTTTAATTGAGAGTTGTAGTAAAGTACAGCCTAAGAATATTCAATGTCGAAGAGGAAGACTGTTATGTGTCATTGAAGAAGAGTGGATAGTTGTCTGGAAGGTAATAACGCGTGAATAAGTGAAGGAATTGGCACACAGCCATAAGCCTTCTGACGTATTGCTAACACGTCCTCTGCCGATGGTTAGGATCCAGTTCATCCTTCCACAAACCCCACTAACAAGGGACACTCGAACCCCGCGCCGCCGTCACTGGTGTGCCACGTGAGGCCGACAATTTGCCTGAGTGACGGTAATTGTGGGTGTAGGGGGAAGGGAATGGCCTCTTACCGCCGCCTCGGGGCTTGGCATTGCGTCTCGCTACTCACTCCCCACCGAGAAGCCATCTTAAGTGCCTTTAAAAGTGGAGTGACCTACTTAGCGCGTGTAGTTATACAGATTTGAACTAGAGTAAATAAAGATCCAAGAAGAAACATGACGTGTGTTTATTGTTCCAGTGTTGGCGGAGGTGAGGTGACTGGATCCTAACGGGTGGATGGTTGGGATCAACATCCAATCCGATGAAGTGTGTCTGTCCCACTTTACTCCCTCACGATCACACTCTTGCCCCTCACGGTGGTCCTACGTCCCCTAACCCTGACAGTTACCCTCGTGGGGCCGCGATTTACTTGGAGAGGGTGGACGCCGGGATTATGTAACGCTAATGTTCGCTGCTGCTATTTGTGTGAGTCAAGGTCACCAGAGCTCGAACCTCACGCCAGCCTTGTGATACGTAGGGAAGGAAGGCTGAACAGGAACAACTAGGGGCGATGGCACGATGAGGAGGAAGACGAAGACGTTGACGATGGCGTAGATAAATACAGATATTGGGAAAGAACGGAGGGTGTGTGGTGGCGGCAGACGGCTGTGGGGCGCGCAGAGGAAGGGGTTGGGTGGCTCAGTGAAGCTGGCAGCTATTTATGTTCGGGTGGTGATGCCGGTGCCAAGTATTGCCCAGCAGGGGAAGGGAGGGGAAGAGGGGAAGGAACAGAGAAAACTGGGAACAAGTGGGTAGCACAACGTACGGGTAAACAAGGGTAATCCTCTTAATCCAGTTAATTTCCCTCCTGTGTCTCTTATAGCTACACAATTTTTTTCTTAACATAGTAATATCCAGTTCAACGAAACTGCAGCCCATCCGTCCCTCCAACGGTGAGAGCGAGCGAGCGAGCCAGCCAGCGAGAGCGAGAGCGAGAGAGAGAGAGAGAGAGAGAGAGAGAGAGAGAGAGAGAGAGAGAGAGAGAGAGAGAGAGAGAGAGAGAAAACAGCGAGACCTCACCATCTTTATCCTGAACCCGAGCGCTGATGCACCCAAGTTAGACGTCATGTTCTAAATTAAGACCAAGTTAAAATTCCCCTCACCTGCCTAGGATACTGATATAACACATACAAAAAGCTGAAGTAGGAGGAGGAGGAGGAGGAGAGAGGCAAGAGGCTAGAGAGGGAGGAGATGGCGATGTTTCCCTGTCCTCTTGCAACACAAGGGCAGAGAGGAGGCGTGGCAGACAAGCAAAATGTCACTTGCCTCTAAGCTAATGACGGAGAGGTAATCGGTGCCCTAACACCAGGAAGCGTCAACACCCTCAACCTAATTCACGTCACTGCAACACACATGGTATCAGGTACGGAGAACACACAGCGCGCACGTGGAAGCAGGGGACCGGGGTGCGTGGCGTGGCGTGGCGTGGTTGTGATCGGTATTTCTTGTGACGTCACTCCACCGAATTGATTAAGAGCAAGAAGTAGGATGACACCTGTAGGCGGATGTAGCAAGATCCACGTGTGTGCGTGTGCGTGTGTGTGTGTGTGTGTGTGTGTGAGAGAGAGAGAGAGAGAGAGAGAGAGAGAGAGAGAGAGAGAGAGAGAGAGAGAGAGAGAGAGAGAGAGAGAGAGAGAGAGAGAGAGAGAGAGAGAGAGAGAGAGAGAGAGAGAGAGAGAGAGAGAGCACAGACAGAAAGACAATCTAACAAGCATATCAGCAAACAGACCCCCGAACACCGCACCCTTCTTCTCCCGACCCTCAAAAAGAAAAGTGACTTGAATATATTTCTAACCCGACAATACAATCAATCACCAGTGTTGCATCAGCAAGCACCAGGAAGGCACCGGCACGGAAGATGTGTGGCGCAGGGCCCTACAATAAGACGCTGGTCGGGGTGATACAGCACGTTATCGGGGCAGTGATAAGGGGACAGTAAGGCATCAAGTGCTGTCAAGTGTTGATAAGAACACTGCACGAGTAACGCTGATAAGCCACGTGTTCTCTATTAAAGGTAAACATAAAGGTAAAGAATAAATGTGGTAATAGTTACATAGACGGCCACTTGTTATCTAGATTGGTTATTCTGCGACAGTTTTGTGTTCAATAGTGGATTCTCTGCTGGGCACCCTCTACGTATACGTGTTCTGACTGTTTATACCGTTCGTTACTACCTGATTCTCTCTCTCTCTCTCTCTCTCTCTCTCTCTCTCTCTCTCTCTCTCTCTCTCTCTCTCTCTCTCTCTCTCTCTCTCTCTCTCTCTTTCTCTATCTATCTATCTATCTATCTATCTCTCTTACTCTCTCCACGTCGCTTGTCAAAAATTCCTCACAATTCACGTGTCATTGGTTTTACAAGCAGGAACAGTTTGAAACCTCGAGCTATGGTGCTCTACAGCTTAACTACTGACCTTTCTATTATAATTTTGTCGAGCTGGTAAACCTAGTGGCCTTTATCATAGAAAAAGAAAAAGAAAAATAAATAAAAATAAAAAATAAAGTTTGACGTGACCTTCCGCAATACTGTATTGTAACTATTTTTTTTCATGACTGTTAATTGAAGTCTATGCAACCACGGTGCATACTTTCAATCTGGGAAGCCAACCGAAAATGCATTCATTAGCTAAGTTCGGATCGTGAGTTACGTGTTTTGTAAATCAACGACACTTTATAAGTTTTCGATGCGACACTCAACCCTTCTGTTATCACCTGGCTCTATATTATCCCCCCGAAAGCACTGAGTGAAAGTGCTCGTGATCAACAATTACGTGCTATGTGGTGCAAATAAATTTATATTTACATACATTTACTAACGGGCGGAGGCCAACCATCTAAGGTCTCCCTAAAGTCTACCGGCGCCATGGGTAAAAGATAAAACACTTTTGTTTATGTGGTATGCACGCCAACCCTGTCCTATCGTATCGCTACATACCAATTATATTCAGAGAGTAAGAGAGAGCAAGAAAAAAGCACTTGCGTTGAAGGTAAACTCATACTCTGGCCCGAGGCAGAGTTAACAGCTACGTGTTCTGTAGCATCATCTCCAACATGTCTGCAGCAACGCTTGATTCCTGCATGATCTCGCAGTCGTCCTCTACTGACCTAATGTGGAGTGCACCGCGTTACTGCTGTTGTAAAAGGTCAGCTGACATTGGTGCTATTAAGTAATTGATGTGTATGTGTGTGTGTGTGTGTGTGTGTGTGTGTGTGGGTGTGTGTGTGTGTGTGTGTGTGTGTGTGTGTGTGTGTGTGTGTGTGTGTGTGTGTGTGTGTGTGTGTGTGAGACCAACAATTAAAAAAAATATATAAACGTATAAATATACAATTTTAAAATAATCACATCGAGTGTCCAGTACTGTAAGGTTTTTATTGAAGATGCGCAGGAGTGGCATAAATATTATTTTTTCTTCTTTTATTGCATTCTTATTTAGTTCTAGGTCATCTTAATTGTCTTGAGGTAAAAATAGTAAAGGGAGTTTCCCGCATCAAGTGTCCCTCCCTCTCTCCCTCCCAATCTGTAAGTGTATATTCAGCATCGCCTGGGCATCCAAGTCTCGGCCCTCACTTGACCACTCTAGACCAGACAGACTTACGTAGATGCAGCTTTGCTCCCTCCCCCTTCCCGGTACTTCATTATCAGGAAATAAAGAAGAGCAGCGACAGCATCATGAAAGATTAATGTTTTCTTCGAAAGGTTGTGAAGAAAAAAACAATTGACGTAATAGGAAATAATGTACAAACTGATGCCAATACTCACCAGACGTTGATGGGAAGTATCTGAAATCAAAACAACAGGTGAAGTTAAAACATGACCTTCAATAAAAAAACACATATACATAACATTTTCAAAAATAAAACACAAAGCATATTACCCCACACCAAGGTCTCGCACACTGACGAGAGCCAAGACGGGTTAGACCATCTAGTGTTTATGTTGGCCCAAATACTGTTCAGGAAGCGACCACTATTAAGCAACAGTCTAGCTAACTTCGTTTCCCTGCATTCTAATATCGAGGAGGCAGGAGGTGGAGAAGGATAGAGGTCAGGGAGGTTGGAGGACGTTGAAACAGGAGCATGCAAGGATGTGAGGCAAGCACGGGGACACTACGTGACTTCAAGGGCACCACTGCTTCTTACAGGCAGTCTCAAGGCGAACCTACAGCTTCTTCGAAGGAAACAGGCTCAGCGGCTGTTGAAGGGCTGATCAAATAATAACTCCAGAATGACAAAGGAAAGAGCATTTTGAAGCGCAGATCGGCTGAGTCATGGCAGTGGCAATGATGGTTATAACAAAGCTAAAGGGCCGTACGGTTTCGGAAGGCGGCTCCTTTACCTGGAGTGCGTGCATTTCACTTTTCTCTCGTCATCATTCCTCCTTCCCTCTTTACTTCACCCTTACTGCCATCATGCTGCGTGGGCTGGGTGGCCAATTACCACTGCGCAAGTTGTGTCGCGGACGGAATACTGATGCTGTTCTGTCTGTGCTGCAAATGATCATGTGCAGTGATGTATGACAGGCTGTGACGTGCTATACTGCATGCAGCTATTTCCTGCTTAATATGATTGCTGCGACTTAATAAAGTATGGCAGTGTGGCCTCACGAAGTGGTTTCAGAGAATAGTGTGTGTGTGTGTGTGTGTGTGTGTGTGTGTGTGTGTGTGTGTGTGTGTGTGTGTGTGTGTGTGTGTGTGTGTGTGTGTGTGTAATTCACCATGGTCTGTAGGATCACGTGCTGTACTCGTGATCGTCAACCATTATCCTCCCAAAAAGAGCTCAGAGCTCATAAAGACGGATCTATGGGTAAGACTGAGACTTCTCACACATCATACACCCCCATCCCCCTGCTTAAGGGGACAGTGACCGCCTTGTTGGGTGACAGGCGGAGTTATTACCACTGGATCACATGTGTGTGTGTGTGTGTGTGTGAGTGTGTGTGTGTGTGTGTGTTGGGGCTGCAGGCTGGGAAGGTATGTTCTAGTATTTTAAGAGTGCTTCAGAGAACCTGACTATTCATTGTATAACATGAAGGATGTGGTGTGATGTGGCATAGTCCAGCATGGTGCAATATAATTCATCTTTCTAGAATGGTATGAACGAATATAGTTGTGGTGTGCCATACTATGCGGTGTAATAATATACTGTTACATGGTGTGGTGTGGTGTGGTGTGGGGGTGTGTCATTGTGAGATATGGTGTGGTGTGGTATGATGTGGAATGGTGTTTTAGCGGTGTGGTGATCTGCTTTACTGTGATGCCGAGTGGAGCAGTGTGGTGTAGATGAGTGTGGTGTGGAACAGTGTAATGTGGAGTAGTGTAGTGTGTGTGGATGTGATTGAATGGCACGAGGTATGTCATGTATTCTGACAAGCTGTGCCGCGTTACATCAATGCATCACGCTGTCCCGCCGTGATAAACAGAGCAGTGCCGTGCAGGGCGAAGATTCATTGCGACGTGGTGAGGAAAGCTGTGGCGCGGTGCAGATGTCGGGAGGCAGAGAAGAGAGAAGGGCGAGGGGCGAGGGGCGAGGGGCGGGCGGCGGGCGGGCGGGCGGGATGGGTTGGTGGAGAGAGCACAGTGGACAGGTTATTGACCCCAGCCAGAGTGGGCGGGGCGGCTCATCCTGACCTTGATCGAGGCGCTGTGCTGACCTTGGACGCTTACAGAGAGCTGTTAGTTTGGGGTGTGGGTGAAAAGGGCGAGTCAGAGGTATGTGCGTAGGTATGTAGTCGTACTTGTGTATGCTGATCACGCTTACACGGATTCCAGGCAACACACACGGCGACCTCAGCACCACCGTCATCCTGGCATTGTGGTAGAACAGAGTGGTGGGCGTGAAGCTGCTGCACTCAGCAGCAAGTTGTGTTTGCAATCCAGCATCCCTTTCAATCCCCTCCACCCCCCAAAATCAGCGCATCCCAGGGCGTGTTCAACCCCGCCCCGCCCCGCCCTCAGTCCTGGCGTGGCTGACTTAAAGGTGTGGCGTCGACCGAGGAGGGCAACACGCCCCGACCAACCTAAGTTTATACCTCCTCGTTAAACAATAATTTCATCTATTGCTGTGTGAAAAAGAGTTTTATGATACATTAACCTTCTCGATACATACACTTATTACGCTTTGTCTTGCTCAGGTAGGACGCTTCCCCCACGTGGACAGGACACTCTCCATATTAGAGATGAGGTAAACAGCGGCAGCGAGCAGACGGCCTTCCTACCTGAGCCTTAATATAACGTTATGACCCAAACTACTTGCAAATCAATTGTGAAAATCCTGTCTAATCCTACTTTGCATGCTTTCTCGTTCTTCCCCCCAGCACTCCCTCCTCCTCCTCTGGATTCAATGAAGCCCACAGGCAGCCTCAGAGGATCGTTAGGAGGTGTTAGTTTTGATAATGAGCGAAAGGCGACCACCACCACCACCACCACGCTGGCAGCACACCGCCTCTTCTCTCCCTCCATCACCATCACAAGAGGCGTCAGTGCTCGCCAACGGCAGTGATGAGTGGTGTTGGGCTTCTATGTTGAACACAGCGCCGAAAAAAAACTATAATGATGATGATAACAGACAAGTTCACTGCATAATGGGCTTAAGTTTTACCAGATGTATTTAGACTTGCATGATTTTGCCTCCTCCAGCTAGGAAGGAAGAATTTCACTGCATTATATTAGTCACTGCTTCAGCTAGGGTGCCGGTGTGCAAGCATATCATGTGTTGTGTGTTATATACCTTGACTAAACACTCGAATTTTGAACACTTTTATTTTTGTCAATCATTCACTATTTGTGTTTATTATATTTATGGCTCAGTGTGTGTACAGTAGTTTTTGCATATTGAAAACTTGCCTTTGACTCACACCCGGAATGGTGAGGCTGTACATCACTCACACACTGATTGGCATGCAGTTTGTCTTGACTTAGGATGTGCGTTTGATTTACGTTAAATAAAATATGTGTGATGA
>JAPQNM010000045.1:18916712-18921712 GCA_029783475.1 Metacarcinus magister
CATTTCTATCAATACATGGAATTAAACATACAACATCAGCTTCTATCACGCAGCCACAAGTGGGAGAGAAGAGCCTTCCTTATATGGGAACCTTGGAGCACATGAAGTGTGATGAAACCGTCCACAAATCTAACTGTTTACTGAAGTTAATAAATGTTCACGCCCATGACAGCTTATTGTTATGATTTTGAGGCTTCACAAAATCACGAAGTAAACTTATCTGAGTATAATCAACTGAAGTTAGTCAATGGCCGCAAGCAAAACAATACTATTACACCATACATAATTATTAACTCTCCTTTTCAAATCCTGTTCAGTACGATCTTGCAACAGAGAGAGAGAGAGAGAGAGAGAGAGAGAGAGAGAGAGAGAGAGAGAGAGAGAGAGAGAGAGAGAGAGAGAGAGAGAGAGAGAGAGAGAGAGAGAGAGAGAGAGAGAGAGAGAGACTCTGTGTAAACCATTATAATTTAGTGTCCCGTAAATGCAGGTGGAAAGGTGAAAAACACCATTCATATTATTTTCATTGTTCCATTCAAACCAAGATCAAAGCGCACGTGTACCAACATTAAAAGCTCTATTCTCCTCTGACGCAAGATCTAATGATATAATTTTGCTCTAATTATGAAAAAACGCCATTGCAGAGACCTTCCAGTTGTGAATAAGATGAAGAATGTGAACTCTACTCAAGGGAAATAGAAGCTTCGCATGCTTCCAGTGCTTCATTACCTTTGTAAGTAAAACAAAGTGCTTCGTATGTAAATTAAATCTTCATCACAGTTACAGGCTGTGTCCTGCTCAAGGAAACAATTTGTTTTGTAAATAAACATTTTAAAGTTTAAACATCCGTCCTTTCATGGTCATGACACGGTTTTCGTTCCTGTTAATCTCATGTGATAATATATATTTTTAAAAGAATAGAAAAGTAAACGACTCATCCGTAGAGAGGTAAAGTTACTTCAAATCTTTACATGCATCTTTATCAGGTTGAACAAACTTGAAGGCAGAACCAGCGCACAAATTGTACAACCGAATCATGCACATTGTGTCAAGATGTTCACACCTTCAGCTGCGTCCACCCAGATACAAGGACAAAGAGTCAGCCGGTGTCAACGTCTGGATAACGATATGCAAAGTGCAGATAACGTATACTGAGTGAACACGAGCCACGAACACAACATAAACCTTACTCATCATTACTATAATGCAAACTATTCCTAACTCCATTATTCTTTCTCTCTCTCTCTCTCTCTTTATCTATCTATCTATATCTATCTCTATCTCTCTCTCTCTCTCTCACACACACACACACACACACACACACACACACACACACACACACACACACACACAATTCCGTAATCTATCAGCCTCATCAATCAGCAAACACGGTCTCCTTGACAAGGTCAGACCGCTGCGGGCGGACAGCACAGATGAGGCCTTGCTTAGCATTCCAAGCCTGTGAGCCACCAAAGCGACGGGTAAGGCGGGCTACTTCCTTTTTTCATTCTCTTTCTCTCTCTCTGAAGGTCGCTGATGCCCCGGGGAAGTGGGAAGTGCCGCCCAGTGAGGTGAAGAAAGACTGCAAGGGAAGGTCGCAGGGCCACTGGGAAACTAATATCACGTCGGGGTTTTGTCATCGCGGCAGAACAACTTCCCAGCCAACGGCGAAGAGGAAGAAAGCGAGAACCTCACCAAGGATGAAAATAGAAAAAAAGAAAAAAAGAAAAGAAAAACACACACACACACACACACACACACACACACACACACACACACACACACACACACACACACACACACACACACACACACACACACACACATATATATATATATATATATATATATATATATATATATATATATACACATCATTGTACACGTTAAAGATATAATAAATGAAATAGATCAAAGTTAATGTAAGAGTAAGTCAGTGAAGCATGAAAGCTTATCACGGAAACTATGTTGTGAATTATGTGTCATATTATTGTTTTCGAGGAATTTCACCATATTGTCAGGAATTATTGTATCCATTAATTTACAAACATTATAACATGTCCAGTCGGATGGAATTTTACCAAGTGTTAAACATTTGTTGATTAAGATCAATAGCATTTATTTATCTGATGTTTGACTTCTTTCAATATTCCTTTAATACTCTAAGGAGAATTTTGTTTGACCCAGGCAGGAGCTTTGTTCATTTTGATCCTTTCTATTACGTGTAAAATGTCGCCATAATAAAATATATTGACACACAATAAAAATAGGCAAACAAACACATAAATAAATAGATACATAAAACAAATAAATAGACACATAAATAAATAGAAACATAACATAAATAAGTAGAGAAAAAAATAGAAGGAAGTAACAATATCCATAAGAAACAGGTGTGTGTGTGTGTGTGTGTGTGTGTGTGTATGTGTGTGTGTGTGTTCTATCAGGGTGGAGTCAAACAAGAGTTATCCGTCTTATCAGTTCCTCTCCTTTAACTGTCTACCATCAACTCCTTAACAGTCCACTCCCTTGAAGCATCTCACGTCGTCTTTTACCGCTTCGTACATTCACAGTTACTACTTCCCTCTCTGTTTGTATGCATCTCACCCTCGCACGAACCCCTGCACAAGTATAAGTCTTTCTACTCACTCCCACTAAGCCATGAGACGACTATGATTAACACTTCATCCATTTTAAAAAGTAGTCTAAGAAATAATCGGCCTACCTCCCTTTTTTTCTGAACCTTCCTACGGTCCTGACTCATTTGAAAAAGGAAAATTAAGACGCCTTGAATCTTAATTGACTTTCCCTTTTTGAACTTTTCCTCTTCTGCGCTTAACGAATTCATCTTTTTTTTTCCTAGATTTAGTTTGTAACATTTGGTTGGTCAGGCAGACTATTACAAAAAAAACAAAAAACAAATGGGATGTAATAACCAAGGTAATAAACACGAAGGGGGCAAACTGTACTAATGAGAAGAATGGATGAGGAACTAACGTGTGTACAAATGATCAAGTTGTAACGCGTCCATTAGAATAGTGTGTGAGGAAAACAAATGGTAAGCGGCTTAGAAATTTACGACTGGACAGGAGTAGCACAGGTAAGAAGTCTATTATTATTTGTTGGTACGCTTAATAATGACAAGGCGAAAACTGCATCTGTCTACGGGCACACACAACACAACACAACACAACACACACACACACACACACACACACACACACACACACACACACACACACACAGACAGATAAAAGAGAGAGAGAGAGAGAGAGAGAGAGAGAGAGAGAGAGAGAGAGAGAGAGAGAGAGAGAGAGAGAGAGAGAGAGAGAGAGAGAGAGAGAGAGAGAGAGAGAGAGAGAGAGAGAGAGAGAGAGATGAATAATTCTATACCTTTCCAACTGATGTAATTTATGAGTGCCGTTAAAATTTAAGACGCAGGTGTAGGCACGTTACATAAACCAAAATTGACATACACTTCCTGAAACTCCCGAAGAAGCACAAGAAGCCTCCGCAGCGTAAACCATTCAGGAGCATTTTGTTTCCTTCTATGAATTCCCCAACAAATACCGGATGAGCTTGAGAATGTAAGAGTCTCTGTTTCTACACCGTTTTCTTTTCCGTCTGGGCCATTGCATTGCATCATCGAGGAGACCCAACCCAACCCAACCTCGCCCACCCGCCCGCCGCTGGCCTCGCTCACTACATGTGCCACAGCAGCTGCAGCCACCTCCGTCGTTGTAAAAATGCCACAGCCTCTAGGTAGCTATTACTACACCAATGGATCATGTCAGGTGTGTCCACAGGTATTCATCGGTAATGGTGACGAAAGACCTTTGTGGAATACACTCATGTTTAACCAACACTTCTCTAACCCTCATCCTCTCACACGCACACACACACACAAAACAAAACAAAAAAAGACGAATTTGTCATTATAGGAACAATATCTGTTGAATTTTAAATTAATCAGAAAAAAAAGGATCCTTAACTCTTATTTTCATTTATCATTTGTTTATATATTTTCTAAGCGCTAATATGTGCCTGGTGACTGTCCGATGAAGCAATACGTGTCTCTATGAGCTATGAGCCAGTCCCCTGATATCCCTCAGGTGTAACGAAAGTCTTTAGTTGTCAGATAATGTGTCCTATGCGATGTTATATAAAGGGCGTTATGAGTTCATATGAAATAACGCTGGGAGAAAAAAAATTATAAAAGCTGAAGAAGAAAGTTCTTTTTTTTTTTTAGTAAGGAATGGCAATAGAAGAATGCACTACACTAGACTACCACTAGTGATGGTGCATCCTGAAGGGGAATTACTAGTATAACAACGCGGTGTTGTTCCTATGCTTCTCATCTCAAACATAAGGAAAAGTAAGTAAAATATATCAAGGGCTAAACACAACAATTTACTAGTTAATAAAAAAGTTAATCAAATTAGTTAATAAGTTTATGAAATCTCGGAAATATTTATCTAATCGGGACGTGAAACTGTCTATAGTTTTCAAGCAAACTTCTGAGGCTGGGAGTCGTTCCAATAGTCAACAGTTCTAATATCGAAGAATACTTTCGTACATCTGTGTTACATCACCGTCTCATGCTGCTTTCTCTTGTTACTGTCGTGTGATTGATCATAAATTGTCCTTCAGGACTGATTTTATCGAATTAATTTAACATTTTAAAATTTTAATTAGATTCCTTCTGATCCTTCGTCTTAAAAGTGATAACATGTCTAATCGTTCTAATCTTACCTTGTCCGATAATGACGCAATACTGATTTTGTCGCTCACTTTTTTGTACTCTCCAGTAATTTCTGGTTTTCAGTGTAATTGGTTATCCAAAATTGTATTGCAAAAAATAAATTCACTATGAAACATATTTTCTGAGAATAGTTGAGAGTTTTCTTGTTCAAACTCATCCATAGCAATCGTGCGGTGAAAGTAAAGTGTGTGTGTGTGTGTGTGTGTGTGTGTGTGTGTGTGTGTGTGTGTGTGTGTGTGTG
>JAPQNM010000045.1:18924212-18946712 GCA_029783475.1 Metacarcinus magister
TTTAAAGGACAGCGAGCAATGGCGAAAAGCAGCTCGCTTATTACCAAGGTTTATGATGATGAATCTAACGACAGCAGGAAGGTCGGTGCAGAGGGTCAGTATGATGGGAGGAGAAAAGGAGGTCGAGGTTAGTGTGCTGAAGAAACACAGGAAGACCCGAGAAGCTTAGCACATAGGATGGACACGCTACATCTCGTTGTTTTTTACGCCATATTATTAAGAAATTGTAGTGAAGTGAGAGTAATGAAAGTGCAATGAGGAGGCGGCGTGGTAGAGTAATTGTTGGGCCTCCTATTTCACATCTGTTCCTGTTTTCATGGTTCAGTTTGAGACTCAAGGGCAGGCCATGAAATGAAACATGATCGGCTGGATTGGCTCAGAGACGGCAGCTCCTTGTTGCTCACTCCTGTTTCTCAACCCTGGCTGGTGGTGGCTGCCCTTCCGTAACTCTTTCATTTATACGAGCGTGCGTTAAAGGTTTTCCCACTTCTATTTACAACATGAGCTCGAAAGTTTTCTCGCCCACTTTGAGGAAGCAATTTTGATTTCAAAGTTTCTTTTCGTGGGTGTTCATACATCAATTACTATTGTTCACATTGCAGACAGAACATTTTTAAGGCACGATAAATGCCTCCCAGCGTGAGTCAGTGGCTGGCAATGCCAATCATGCATTGTTGTGTGTGTTCCGTTTTGACGCCCACAGCTGCTATGAGTAGGGGATGCACGCGACGAAGTGACGAGGCATATAAGGAAATGTGGCATCGGGAAACCCATCATGCCACCTCCCTTGGCCCCTCCTAAACATGTGCTACCTCTTGCTCAACACTTCCACTCATGGTGTGTGTGTGTGTGTGTGTGTGTGTGTGTGTGTGTGTGTGTGTGTGTGTGTGTGTGTGTGTGTGTGTGTGTGTGTGTGTGTGTGTGTGTGTGTGCTTGTGCTTGTTATTCACGATGGTTTGGAGGATCATGCGTTAGGCTCGTGATCGTCAGCCATCACCCTCCCCCGAAAGACACACATCACACATCACACACCCCCATCCCCTTGCTCAAGAGGGACAGTAACCACTCCCTGTCAGTGGAAAATCCTTAGCTACCTGAGCAGGGATCGAGCCCACGCCATGCTGGGTGAAGGTGGGGAAGGAGCGGGAAGTAAGTGTGTGGTGTGTGTGTGTGTGTGTGTGTGTGTGTGTGTGTGTGTGTGTGTGTGTGTGTGTGTGTGTGTGTGTGTGTGTGTGTGTGTGTGTGGTGTGATGTGGTGTAGTGTAGTGTAGTGTAGTGTAGTGTAGTGTAGTGTAGTGTAGTGTAGTGTAGTGTAGTGTAGTGTAGTGTAGTGTGGTGTGGGGTGTGGGGTGTGTGGTGTGTGGTGTGGGGTGTGTGGTGTGGGGTGTGTGATGTGGGGTGTGGGGGGTGTGGTGTGGTGTGTATGTAGTGTGGTGTGCATGTAGTGTTGTGTGGGGTGTGTGGTGTTGGGGTGTGTGTGTGGGGTGCATGTGTGTTGTGGGTGTGGTGTGGGATGTGGTGTGGGGTGTGTGGTGTGGGGTGTATGTAGTGTGGTGTGGTGTGTGTGTCAAGACCTCTCTTTCCTAGCTACAAGCAGCACAGCAACGCACTCTCTAACCTCACGTTCCATCCGTAATGCCAGTCGTCCCTTCCTAAAGCCTCTGCGTAGAAGGCTCACGGTGACTCCGAGCCCTTCTCATCGATCAACGCGTACAATTTCTCGCTTACGTAAGATGTGGTTTATAGGCTTCTAGGTACATATGGTGGTAGGGTTGGCACTCTGGCAAGGAAGCTTAAATCCGATTAAGTGGGTGAAACACGCGACTCGGTAACCCTTCCCTAGCTCCCCATATCGACCAGACAGGATTAACGAATCAAATTATATTCACCACCCCAGAGAACATTAACCCCTAACTCTGCTATACACGGAAGAGAATTAAACCACAGTAAATAGGGCTTTCCACCCAGTCACTCAAATCGAATCTCTAGGGTGACGTCGCTCGGCGGGGAAGTAGAGGTCATGAAGGTCGTTGTCGTCCAGGCTCTAGGACAGTCGAGGGTGCTTTTCCTTTTCATCTACAGTATGTCATTCACACACACGCATTGCATATCATACATTCAAAACTAAGGAGGGATGGTACTCACTTTGAGTGTGTGCGTGTGTGAGGTGGTGAGGAGCAGCAAGGGCGGCGGATGGTGGCCTCTGGAGGCTGTGCCACTGCCAGACTCAAGCCAGGAGAGGATGTAGGAGAGAAATTATCGCAGCAACTGCAACACAACCTGCAACACAGAGGCATTAGGAAACAGTGTATCCTGATGAGGGCGTAAAAAAAACTGCAACTATTACACTCTACATCAAACTTACTCAGCCTTGAAGGTAATGGTGCGCCGTCAATATATCGGACTTGGTTCCTCTTAGATATAGATCCTGACGTTCGGTTCCGACGAATGAACACTTAATAACTACCTCATTCCGTGGAAGCTCTCACTGCAAGGGGACAACAACACACCAGCAAGGTTAGAGAGCGATGAAAACAGAAAAGCAGGAACGAACAAGCCAAACCCCAACAAGCAAGGGGAAAAGTGGAAAATGAGAGTAACTCCTGGACTCAGCTCCCCACCGAGTGTCGGTGTGTGTTTACAAACTCGACCTTCCCACACAAACACTTGAGTCACACAACGACAAACACTTCAGAGATGACAGGATAAAGAAGGGCAAGGGGCCGGAAGGTGACGGCTAGCGAAAAGTTGCAAACGAAAGTTATGGACGAGGTAAGCGAGGGTCAAGGTCAGTTTCTCTCGCTATGAGGCAGCTTGGGTCACCACTAACACTTAAGGGAAAGGAACGTTCACACAATATATTTTCTTCCTTGTTTCAATCAGGGTTGGGTCCAAGTACATGTACTTGGACTGAAGTCCAGATTTTCATGTACTTGTACTTGTACTTAGACCCAAAGTACTTGAAATATACCAACTATATTTAAGTACAAACAAGTACATTGTATTTTTGCAAGTCTGTGATAAAAGCAGTGATGTGCTAAAATTAAGGTAGAATTTCCATTTACTTTTCTGTATCGATCCCACTTTTTAACAGTCTACTCATTAATGTGTATATACGAAAACTACTAACTTTCTTGCTTTACGAAACTGTGACAGAATTTTTTTTATCACACAGAGTACTTGTACTTAAATACAATGACATGTACTTGGGCTTGAACTTAACTACATAGCAAAGTGACTGTACTTGTACTTGTACTAAAAAAATATCCAGGTACTTGGACTTGGACTTAAGGACAATCGCCTGTACTTGGACCCAACCTTGGTTTCAACACACACACACACACACACACACACACACACACACACACACACACACACACACACACACACACACACACACACACACACACACACACGCGCAGTTGCTGAGCAATACGACATTTCATAAGAACTGATTACAAATGGAAATGAGACATAATCACTTTATCGCCCTTATCGTCACCACCGCCACCATCATCCCTACAACGATAACAATACTAATAACAATTGCAGGAGCCGCACATCCTCCCTAAATCCCTCT
This sequence comes from Metacarcinus magister, assembly GCA_029783475.1. Classification (NCBI taxonomy): domain Eukaryota; kingdom Metazoa; phylum Arthropoda; class Malacostraca; order Decapoda; family Cancridae; genus Metacarcinus; species Metacarcinus magister. The sequence continues at coordinate 18,927,793 of JAPQNM010000045.1, forward strand.
TCCATTCAAGCTGCCATCTCTTACCTTAATAAACGTGACCTGTTCCACGGAGCTCAACCTTGAACAAGTCTGGTGTACCTTCATACATTCAACCTTCAGTCTTCAATGTGACACCACAGACTCATTCATGCTCACAACACTCATTGGATGTAGTATTAGTGAACATTTCCTGTCTTCCTCATTCACGTAGTTCGACTGTTAAAGAAGTGTACCTTTATTCTGTCTCCTGAGTGGACATACTCTCGTCTTTAGTCTGCTGTGGAAGCCTTCCAAGTTGTCCTTTGTACTGCTTGAGGCAAATAAAGGCGATATGATTTAAGTGATTTCATTCTGCATTTTGTATCGTTATGCTTTCTCGTAGGATAAATCGGATGTACCTTGTTACGGATGTGGCTGTCAAATACTGTTACTTTTTTGAGGAGATATGTAAGATAATTGATATGACATAACCTTCTTCCTTAACTTATATATATTCAAAATTTCACCGCAACAAATACTGTACACATCTTACTCCACAAGAATAATAAACCTTCAATAAAATGTCCTCAGAATGTTCATCGTCCAGCCTTTCACTCTAATAGAGAACTCTGCTGCTATGGCTCCTTTATACTTCAACGGGACACAGCCTCTAATGGCTTTAAAGTGAACCTCGGCACTCCACCAAATATCATACATCGACTTCCCCTCAAAAAAAACCTAACAAGAAGTTCCATATATCTCCTCTAACTTATTTTGTACAGGTGAAGTGAATGAATGTGTAGTGCATTCATCACTCTCGTGCCTACTCAAACATTAGTCCTATTCAAGGGTTCAATGACCCCACCACACATAGGATTGACTTAAAACGTAACATTATGCGAGACAACTATTGACAATCAACACTCGTTCCCAAGTGATGATCATTCCCCTCTACACCTCCGTACAGCTACACACCTTGCTTATTTATCACTAGTATGGCGTCATTCGTCTTAAGATGGTATAGCTGTACGTTTCTCTATGTAAAAACCAGCCAGATCCAGGTATAATCATATTCGTATGTCTGTTTTGTTATGCTGGGAAGTAGGTTGGTGTCTACATCTTGGCTTCCCTCAGCTCCTCTGGTGGTGGCGGTCATAACTAACCTTCATGTTTTTTCTTTTGACTCCTACAAGTGATCATCTTTCCAAATCAAATATCCTGTCGCAGTCACTTATTAATTTTATATTGAAAAAGACTTAACTTGAGATTCTTTCGCTATTTTCCTCAAACCAAAACACACACACACACACACACACACACACACACACACACACACACACACACACACACACACACACACACACACACACACACGTACACGCGCACTAATATTACATCACGCTTATTAACTTAAATCTCCCTAAACGTAAACAGGTAATCTTCAGCCTACCTAATGACCTAATGCCTGCCTATCCTCCCCCCTTTCCCCCCTTCCCCCCGCCCACGTGTCCCGCCCATCACATCAAGCCTGGCTGGGGTTATCAGTGTTGAAGTAAAGCCACACCACCACCAGCAACACCACCATGGCACCAGCCCACCACAGTGCCATATAAAACCTGGGAGATATTACGAGAACCTTTTCCTCCCGCCTCAACATCACCTCACTTCATCGCAACACCACCTCCTCTGCCTATAACATCACTCTCACAACACCACCTCCTCTGGCTATAACATCACCCTCACAACACAACCTCCTCTGGCTATAACATCACCCTCACAACACCACCTCCTCTGGCTATAACATCACTCTCACAACACCACCTCCTCTGGCTATAACATCACCCTCACAACACCACCTCCTCTGGCTATAACATCACCCTCACAACACCACCTCCTCTGGCTATAACATCACCCTCACAACACCACCTCCTCTGGCTATAACATCACCCTCACAACACCACCTCCTCTGACTATAACATCACCCTCACAACATCACTTCCTCCCGCTGCAACACCACCTTCTCAACACTACTACTTCTCACTGCAACACCATCTACTTAACACTATTTCTCTCCTTTTCAACACCACTTCATACAACATCACTTCCTTCAGCTGCAACACCACCTACTCAACACCCCTTTCTCCAGTTGTAATAAAACCTTATCTACAACACCACCTCTGTCTACCAGCCCTCCTTAACCCCCCCTGCCGCGTCAACACCCCCTCCTGCCTTATCTCCAAGCACTTCAACACCTCATGCCAGCTCATCATCCCGTCTTCAACCACACCTTAGCCTCCTCCTTTGCTCTAGTACTGCGCAGTTTGACTCCTGTAATCAACACCACCGGTATGACCCAATTGATACATCTTTACTAGCATTTTATAATCACTGTGAACTATTAAACAATTTTTTTTCTGTGGGTGTGTGTGTGTGTGTGTGTGTGTGTGTGTGTGTGTGTGTGTGTGTGTGTGTGTGTGTGTGTGTGTGTGTGAAGCTTATGAATCAATGAGTGTAAGTGTCAGCCTCCGCACACGCACGCTGTGTAATTAGTTCTTCCTTCCTTATCGAGTAGACTTGAGATGGATGCCATTCCGTATGATGAAAGTGAGAGAAAATATATAGTTATATGATATGCAGCTGTGAGTGATTAGCACACTGACTCATACTTCACATCCTCACTTGGAATATGTATACTTTTATTTTCTAATTACAAACTGACATTCTATTATTATTTTTTTTTTCCCTTCATATTTCCCGTGTTTATTTTGACCCTATAAGGTTTGCTTCATCATTTACGTATACCATCAAAAGGAGTAAAAGAAGAATGAAATTAAGTTCATATTCAGGCTGAGACGATCGCCGCCTCTCAGCACTGTACATCACGACTCGTTCATCCATTCTATACCCTGAGGACAACGTGACTGCATCCACACCTGTCAGGAAGCACGTATATGCTAGGCTGCAGTGAGGACGTGACACATTGAACTCCGCTCTGCAACACCACTAATCATGTCACTCCCTCCTAGGTGTGTGTGTGTGTGTGTGTGTGTGTGTGTGTGTGTGTGTGTGTGTGTGTGTGTGTGTGTGTGTGTGTGTGTGTGTGTGTGTGTGTGTGTGTGTGTGTGTGTGTGTGTGTGTGTGTGTAGCATAGTATAGAGAGATGAATTATAGAGGCGAGTGATGAATGTATGTATGACAATAACACCTCTTCCCTTCCTCTCCCTCCTCCTCCTCCTCCCCCTCGCCCGGCCTCGCCCCGCCTCGCCCCGCCCCGCCCCGCCCCGCCTGTACCGTGCCGCGTCAACCCTGTAACGTCTAGAAGCCCTCAAAGTATGCAACGAGTCGTAAATAGACAAAAGCAACCCTTAGCATGGAAGACAACCTTGAGCGGCGAGAGTCTGGATAAAGCAGCTTCTCTGTACCTGCTACACGTCACCTTAATTAACACTGTCATTACTACTCTATGGTGACTCCTGCTGCAACACTACTACTACTACTACTACTACTACTACTACTACTACTACTAAAAATAATAATAATGATAACAATAACAATAATAATAATAATAATAATAATAATAATAATAATAATAAATAACAGTTATACTTAAGATACTATTACTCTATATTAGCAGTCTTTCCCTTAACATGTGGTGGTGGTATTTGACAAACAAAAGCATATACAAAAAAAAATTCAAGTTTAACAAAGAGAAAATGGATATATAGAAGTGACAGTATAAAAACAGCCATCAAATAACTCTCACATTATATTCTTTGTTTTAAGTAGTTCCAAATGAATATCGACAATTACAACAACTACAACAACAACAACTATAACCAAACACAACCCCAATAGTTAGTAGGTGGTAGGTGGTATCAACAGCAGCAATAAATCAATCCCCTTATACCTTCATGATATAAGTTACCGCAATAAATCTAATAAAAAACACATGTGTACCGTAAGGAGCGGCAGGTGGTTGCACGCGACACCACTCCAGGTTAAATATCATTCTCGCGCCTTTTTACATTTCATCTGAGTCGCCCCGTAGATGTGCCACGCCATACACAGCCAATACACCTCCCCCCTAAAGCCTCGTGTACCGCCCGCTACTCTCCTAACAGTGCCACACACATCTCAAACAAACATTCAAATCACGCCATTATCAGCGGAAGCCAACTGACGATGCAAACAAAAGATACGCGTTTCCTGTTCTGTTGTTCACGCACCGATGTTACGTGGCTTTTCTCTTAGTAAATGTTAGTTTTTCCTCCCTCGTATACCTTAATTAAAGGGTAGGCGTGTCCCAGGTGTTCGGTGTATGTCTGCCAGTAAGATCCCCGCGAGGTGGGAGGCGTCGCTAGGTGAGTCTCGGCACTTAGCTAGACGGAGCCAAGCTGAAGCCGTGATCCAGAGTTGCGTCATCACACCGCCTACGTCATGGCTAGACGATATACTCACGCGCACACATGTACACGCATCACGTACACACACAGACAAACACTCACGCACACACACACACACACACGCACACACACACACACACAGTCTCCGTTTTCAGTAATGACTCTGGGTAACACAACAATTAAGCCCCCGAAATGAAAGGTGACCGGCCAAGACTTGTGTTCGTATGAGATGAAGAAACCAACGCGGGAAATTATTAAAAAATGTTGAACTTCCGACAGCGGCTGTGATGATGATGATGGTGGCGGCGTGCAACAGCCTCACCACCAGCCTCCTCACCTCCACGGACGCACCATATGTACACTAAATTATCCTTTTCTTCACTCTGGTGCTCACATATACACACCAACACATACATGAACACAAATACTGTTGTACTTCAAGTCTTGGGAGATACCGGTGCAGCGTGACCGTGTACCATATTTCATTATCACTTTCATTTTCACGTGTACTTATGTAACTCTAAACTGATTACCCATATACAACCATATCAACAAACCCACATGAAGATATGAGACAAGTGGAGGCCAGAGTGGCTGGAAGAGGCGGGGTGAGGCTGGGCGAGGGAGAGGTAGACGTGAGGCAGCTAGCACGCGGCCCGCACCGGTCGATCAATGCAAGGGAGCACATGTGGCAGTACCGACCGCCACTTTCTTCCTCCCCTCACACCCACACCAGAACCCTCACAACACCCACACCAGCCTAACAGTATCACTAAACTCTAATGTATCGATATACTCAACACAGACACACAGGTTCTCTTACATCCAAAGAAACTGACGCTTTTACTCACGAAGACGAGACGTGACGGTGAAGCCGCCCTGATGAGTGCCACTGAGCTGGGAAACCGGGGAAGGGAGGGAGGGAACATGGACTCCAGCTGGCGCCAAAACAGAAGACTACGGTGAAGCGCACGCCGCCACGTTCGTATCACAGTGGCTTATTCTTGCATCATTTGACCTGACCTGCCCTAACCCAGCCGCTGCTTCGTGCATTTCCTGTATGAGTCTTGTAGATATGGCTCCCAAGACTCATTTGTATTACTAACATCACTTATGTTAGAACGCATGCCTACTTTACCATCTATTTTGTATGTGGAAGTAAGCAACTTCCTCTTCCATGCATTGAAAAAGGTGATAGTTGCAGTAATTGCAATGGTGTGTTGAGTACAGTGCAAAATTTATTGCTGGATCATCACCATTTTTACACATGTACAGTACTTACGGCCATATGTTAAGCCAAATATAGGGTCTATCTTCTAGGGTCTATACTCAATTCGTTATGTTAAAATGTAATCACGGCCCTATACTTTGGGAAATACTATAATTATGGAAAGAATTCCAATACTCCTTTTTAGTCTGCTTCGGTGTGTCTTTCGGGAACCCTAAATGTAATTATTATCGTCAAATGAACTACTTACCAATTTAAAACATACCTATGCTAGTCTGATATTTGTGAAAAAATAAGGAAAGTTCTTGTGTGCAAAATATCTCAACACGAACACAATTCGTAAATTTCTAAACACTGACGCTGCTACACCCTATATTGGAGTTCGAGTCAACATCAACACCCGGGGATGTCTGTCTTGTCAGGACCCAATGAGAAGTCTATTTGCAGTATTAGAAAACACTTGTATTGTTTGAAATGCCTATTCAGAAGTTAAATACTTCAATGTCTCATGTATTGAGAAATTTTGACCATACATAACTTTAGTCAACGAATGTTGGTTCAGAAAAAGAAAATTAAATACAATTATTCACTACTTACTTCCCCTTTGAGTTTTCCCATATCTTCTTCAGCTGTTGTTGAGTTCTTTGAGGCCCATAACCAGCAGAATTAAACAATGTTGGGATAATATTGAAATAAACTTAGCGTTAGGTTAGCCACGGAGGGTTAGTTAGGTTACAATTAGCCCTGCAAGGATAGGTTTGGTTAGGTTAGCCACGGAGGGTTAGTTAGGTTACAATTAGCCCTGCAAGGATATATTTGGTTAGGTTAGCCACGGAGGGTTAGTTAGGTTACAATTAGCCCTGCAAGGATGGATTTGGTTAGGTTAGCCACGGAGGGTTAGTTAGGTTACATTAACCCTGCAAGGATATATTTGGTTAGGTTAGCCACGGATGGTTAGAGTTAGGTTACATTAGCCCTGCAAGGATTGGTTTGGTTAGGTTAGCCACGGAAGGTTAATTAGGTTACATTAGCGCAGGGATATGTTTTGTTTTGTATATTTCAAAATGGTAACTGTTATGCCGTTAGCATTGTAAAAGCATTATATCCTACCCAGAAATAAATAGTCAGTGTTTCAAAATTAGTAGGCTAAACTTATCTCAATAATCCCCCAATGTTGTTATTTCTTCCCATGCCTCTTTCTTGTTATTAATGATGCGGTAGTCATGACTCTTGTCAAACAATACACCTTTCCTCTCTTCTATAAACCTTAATAAAAAAATCTCGCTCATTAGCAGTGATATATTTCGTTCGAAATCTGTTCTTGGTTTCCATTTTTTTTTTTAGTTTTTAGTAGGTAGGTAGGTAGGTAGGTGACGAATGTGTGACATATGCAACACAATTTATCTTTCCCGCCCAAATTATGTAAATAAATGTTGTCGCGGCATACCAACTGTTCATCGACACCCGTATATGCTTGGAGCAGGAGTACCAACCGCTTCCTTTCCCTAAACCAGATTTTAACATACCGAGTTTGAAATTAAGGTCTGTTTACCCTTTCCATAGTGCGAAAAGTAGTACCTATAATTTGGGAAACCTATATTTGGCTTAACATATGGCCGTTAGTCTTCAAGGCATCAAACTATACCAATTTTGATAAAATATTTCCATAAACGTCTACGTAATCAAACGCATTATAAATAGTAAGAACATATAAGTATATAATTTTGCTGCTACTACTACTACTGCTACTACTACTTATACTATCACTACTTCTATATTACTACTATTACTACTACTATTACTACTACTACTTAAGTCTGTTCAACCTAAGCTTTCACCTGGAGCCTAACCGAAATTTGTAGTAACATAATAGATTTGTAATAAAATGGGGAGAACGTTGGAGTGCCTTTAACGCATTATTCTTTATCTCTTTGGTGTTGTACAGTTGTAATCGTATAAACAAAGGAGTACAAAGGAAGAACACAGAGCAACAGTCCCCCTGGTCCTAACGAGGCTGTCCGTGTGGCTATACTACTACTATACTATATAATTGATAGAGACAAAAGGACAACAAAGTGGACGGCTCCTCCACACCCACCCTTCCTATCAGTCGAAGGTGGCTGAAGAGGAAGTGATACATTGATATGGAAGTCAAACATTGATTCACAATAATATCCTACTCCAAATAAGTGTTTAGCAACAAAAAAAGTGCAAATAAACGAGGAAAATATTATGAAGTAATGCATGAAGACAGTGCACGACACACATACGGGCTTGACATTGATTCCTTAGCCAGCGACGGTGCCACATGTTCCAGATAATCAATAATGCTTCAAGGATTGCATGATCACCAATAATAAAATACTTAAAGCTGCTGGTTTATTGAACATACAGACAAGTACTAGCAGCCTTAGGGGTAAAGTCTGAGCGCACACTTCTACCTGAGCACACACGGCACCAAACACCTGAGTTGGCGCCACACTGAACATTCTCGCAACGCACATCACTGTACAACAATATTTTATCCATCACCGAGTTACTATGAATAACTCGATTCGGCCATCATTTCATAACATCAATATCTGAACATGCTTTATACATCTGCAGCTGTACAGCACCATGAGGGGAAAATGCATTTAAACCACTCGATTAGATTCCAGGTGCAAGCTTCAGTTGAAAAGACTATAATATAACAACAACAATAACAATAACAAACACAACAACAGCAACAACAAAAACAACAACAACAACAACAATTACTACTACTACTAATACTAATACTACTGTCTGTATCCCAGTCACACATTCCTAACATGTTATAACAAAAGTGCATCCAAGGGCAGTGTCGTCTCTTTTGGTGGCCTAACTGAATGTTTCATTGTCTTGTTATATTTTTCCTCCTCAGCTAATGGGGCAGCAATAATCAGAGGCCAGATAGAGGCACTCAGGTATGGGGGGCATCGCGTGTAGGAAAAACATTGGTGATGATATATACTACACTGAATGTGTATTACTCAGTAGACATATCTGATGATATATTAACGATGCAAGCACGCAATGGCAAGGTCTTATTCTTTGTTGCTTTTGTATACATCAACTCTGTACTTAGCAATGCTCGGTATGCATGTCCCTCTCCGCCTCCTTGCTGCCTACTTCGCTCTTGCCTTGAACCTCTCAATCGATAAAAAGTCGTCCCTCTCCAGCCCTACAAGAAAGGACCTTATTCTTCTGACACCTTCATCAAATACTTCTTCAATTCATCATGTTTCGTACGAGCGCAAACTATAACTTTTTTTTTCCCTCAAGAACGTATTTGTGAGGGACATTTTTTATTCCATTACACACCACAAGTACTGCATATGTACATGTTCTATATAACACTATGAACTGTATTATCTTTAGATAAATCACAACCACCCTTCTATCGCGACTCTTATTTTAGATAAGTATATAATAAAATACTAATTTTCTGAAGTTAGATTGGTAGAAAATGGTAATTTTTGGGGTGGCTAATCAAAATCTGAGCACTAAGACATTTCAAAACTGCATGTAACTATTATAAACACACTGGATATTAGTGGATCATTAATGAGTGTCAAGTAATCACTAGATAGACTTGAGTTGTGTAAACGGCCAGATAAGTCAGGCTGAAATATCCGCTTAATTTTCTCCCGTCTGTTTATTTTCGAAATCCGTAAGTCACAAGCCACATCTCTTAACAACAAGTACAATTATCATCAGAACTACTTTTATTCTTCATCATATCAACTGCATTCTAAAGGCTATACTCCTACACACATTGGTCAGCCTTCCTTTCAGTGTAGATAAATAGGTAAGTGTTTTCCATCTAGGTAGAATGTTAGTACTCGCTGACTTTAAAAAACATGTCCACCGCACACAAAACATAGAAGGTAAAGAATGAGTGTTTTTGTGAGGTGGTGCTGCGGAAGGTTGGCAGCAAAACAATATCCTTTTCCCTGCGGATCCTAATACCCTAAACAAAAACAAAGTAAAACAAGTCCGGATAAAGGTCAGGGATTTCAAGGGATTATATAACAGTAGTAATTACTCTTATATATATACACACACACACACACACACACACACACACACACACACACACACACACACACACACACACACACACACACACACACACACACACACACACACATGAGCGAGTAAAGGGATGTGTTTTCATGTCAAGGTCCTGTCATACGAGTGTGAACCGTTTTGATGATGTGGCTGAACTGTGGAGGCATGTACTGCCGGTGGTACAATACAGTTTACTTTTGAATAAAGGTGAATATAGCTATTTCTCCCGATCCAGCCAAAACTTGTTAGAATAACTTGAGTTGCAGTGTAGCCTACCCGTTAACCTAGCAGTAAACATGTACAACTAACTACTGTATGACGAACAATTTTGTCGACCGTATTTCTCGTGGGAGAGGGAAGCCCACTGACTCACACCATGCAGACATGACGCACACAACCATCCATTGTATTGCATTTAATCAATTTTTGGTTACACTCATTCCCGCGACGCCTTAAATAAAATGTATAGTTTTCTACAATATCATCCAGTACTGCTGTGGACTGCATGAATGCCTAGATATTATTATTACTTCTGACATTCTGTTGGCCTTCGCCTTTTTACTTTTTTGACGCTGACGTAAGTAATAAAGTCGTAATTCACCGTTCTGAATGAAAGGTAAGCAGATCGCCTATAAACCAAGTATAGGACACATAAGTGAACAATGCAGATTCATTACCTGCTGCGTTTTGAAATGTACCATGCATATATCACTCATGAGTTTTGAGGCAACCATCACATTCGTGTCACCCATACGTCACCTCATCTACCTAAAGACACAGTAGAAGCCTCCTAGAACGGTAATTACCTCTCGTTAAAAACGGCCTCTGCTTGGAAGAGAAAGTCAATATGCAGGAACTGTCTCCACACAGCCACTCAACCTTGGTCACTTCGTACACGCACTACCTCTCGATCATTAGCAATGCTTTAATATTGTATTCCCATTACACAAGGCCTCTTCTCTTTATGTCAATATCTCGAATACAGATCCTGATCACGCCGCCCATGCCCTTGTTCTAATTTTTCTGGATTCAGATCACCAGTGATTACTCCTATCCTCCTTTAGAGGCAAACTAAAGCAGATCAAATTTGGCGACCGCCTCTGCTTTCTTCTTTCTTAGATAATAATCCTTTGCCATTTTTTAATGTCACAAGTCTCCTACAGGCAAGAAGCACAGCACAGTTCATATTTCAAGTAGAATAAGATGGTGACTCACAAGTAAAACAAGGAACTATGAAGTACATATCAGCAGCCTGATTTTTCGGGGAGATAAACATTCATTTCGAAACTTAATTAAATTCTTGTACAGCTACTAGAGGGACATAGCCTACATACAAGGCAAGCGTATTAGTAACAGAAACTTCACTCAACGAGGCTGGCATCGCTAACTAGTTGTTCTGGCATGGGACATGAAATGCCAAGAGTTCGAGATATGATCTGAAAACTGATCTATCGTACTGTTTTCATGAAATAGAAGCACATATTCAAGAACTTTGAGCGACCTGATGCATCGGGTCGCTCAAAGTTCTTGAATATGTGCCAGAATCAAAGTTGACCTGAATCCAGATCACGTCAGCGCCTCGTTCCCGCAGTGCTGTGCTGGCGGCGGGCTGCTGTCCTCGTGTTTAAAGTCCCGTTGTGAGGGATGAATAGGGGCGGGAGGGCATGGGTTGAGAAGGCATGGGGTGAAGGGATGGGGAGGAATGGGGAGTTGAAGGGACGAGGTGAGGTCAGTCGTTCAAAGAGAAGGGTGGAGGGGTTGGAGAGGGGTGTGGATGAGAGGGGGTGCTATACTATTTTATCCTAAAGATAACATTTGTTAATTTCGTTCCTTTCTACAGATGTTGAAAGTATTTTAGTATTATTCCCAGCGTAAATCCCAAACGAAACTAATATCGATTATGTTATATTTATTATATTTTATTATATTTATATTATATTTATTATATTGTTGAAGGAAAATATGTCAACGAAGGAGGATAAGCAAATACTGCAAATGCAGTTCATATATCTATACATATCTATTTTCCAATGTTTGTTTATCCATAAATCTACTCACTAACTGATGAATAAATTTACCTACTGTTTGCCAAACTACTTTTTCCATGTATAATAATCAATGTTTTTTTTTATTTATTTTTTTTACTTAAAACACTTTCCTTTTACAACGACACGACCACACGTATTCCACTACATGTGTTAAGGGCCACTGTAACCAACACTTTGGCTACAGGTTTAGAGGTGAGTTGGTGCTCCAGAAATGGATGTCATACCCGTGTTATTCACAAAAGGATTGTGTAAGAACCATTTTTCGGTTTTATGTTCAAAGCAAATTCGGAACGAAACTCCAAATTTCCTTCAAAAGGATGGATCCAGGAAAGGCTGAAGGGCTAGTATCTTTATGAAGACTAGAGGTGATCCGGGAGTCGAATAAAAGGAAGGGTGACAACACCCTACACTGAGTACCAGCAGTGTGCTGTCATTTCCAGTCTTACATAGATACCCTGACATATTTACCATTTTCGTTGGAGTTTATCACTCACAGAAAACGGATCAGTACGAGCTGGTTCCACGGAGACCCCAAGATTTATGTGTTGAAAAATTAAAAATAGTAAGAAATAAGACTGTAGCACATTGTAGCCTTGAGTGGTGATGTCATGTGTACATCATGTCAACACTGTACTGGAATACAAATGTCTCGTCAAGGGCTGAGCGGGAGGAGATGGCGCGGATGGGGGGTGGCAGGAGGACGGGCGGCCTCAGGGCGCGCAAGATGGATAGAGTGTAATGACGGGGTTCACGCTGCTGGAATGTGGCGCTACGCACATGCGCACGTTAGCTTTACGCACACACGCACGCAAGGTGTTACACACAAGGGTGTGAATGTAATATCAAGAAACAAACAACTACATCATCACAGAACAAAGACCATCCCTTAAACTGTCTACACCGATACATACCTATTATATATACATATACATACACACACACACACACACACACACACACACACACACACACACACACACACACACACACACACACACACACACACACACACACATATATATATATATATATATATATATATATATATATATAAATATATATATATATATATATATATATATATATATATATATATATATATATATATATATATATATATATATATATATATATATAGAGAGAGAGAGAGAGAGAGAGAGAGAGAGAGAGAGAGAGAGAGAGAGAGAGAGAGAGAGAGAGAGAGAGAGAGAGAGAGAGAGAGAGAGAGAGAGAGAGAGAGAGAGAGAGAGAGAGAGAGAGAGAGATAGATAGATAGATAGATAGATAGATAGATAGATAGATAGATAGATAGATAGATAGATAGATAGATAGATAGATGGATATAGATAAATAGATATAGATAGATAGATGGCTCTTTATTGGCCATAAACTCAAAATCCAAATTATAGACATGAAAAGATAAAAAAAAAATACATACATCAAGAACTATAAACAAAAAAAAAATGAAAGTCATGGTCCACAATAACTAATTTTGTGAAATATTCCTAAGCAACGAATTTGAAGAATAAAACTGACACAAACTGGCAAAATATTAGAAACAACCTCTTGCAAAGGTAAAATGACTATGAGGTAGTACCAGTAGTTGTACTAAAACTATCCTGGGTTCTTGTATGGAGTGTGAGGGGATAGTACTGGGAGTGTATCACGTGTTGCCCTGTCAGCACTACCCCACATGGGCACAGCCGCTCCTTCGAGGGCAGCCATCCCATTCCCCGGCTGTTTCACCTACCAGTCTCCACAGCAAGGCTATCTATGATCATTAACTACAAAACAATTACATGATTTCCTATGACTCGTCTTCACTTGACACTCTTTGACACTGTGACACTTTATCCTGTGCGTGTGATGCGTTGCTGGTGAACACACTACAAAGACACACGGACTGGCTGCACCACGACACAGTCACTCACTCAGTACACCTTGTAGACTCATGACTATTGCCATTATATTGCCATTGTTCATGACGAAAAATCTAGTCTAAAGCCATTCACTTTAATTTTATAATCATCCTACAAAAAATTTAAGTATAGAAAGTTTACTGTTTGTGGATAGGACGACATAGTTGGCCATCATCACCGACGAAAAACCGTCATATTTGTAAGTTTCTTTCAAAAATTTCATAAAACAATTTACGAACAATACAAATAGTAAGCAGGATGTGTGTGATCCTTGCCTCAGTCCAATAGTTGCCACTCCTATAACAGTAACAATGACAATGTGTGTGGCGCGGCATACAATCAATGGAGAAGCCAAAGTTATAGCTCCGCAATCCGTTTTCTTCATCATTTTAAACTAACACATCGGAAACACAGCAAAGTCAATGAATACTAAGTACAACGTGAACATCTTCCGTTTCGCTATGTTTATTAACAATAACAAGGTTACTATGTGTTTGATAAAACCTATATTGGTTTGACTCTACTTGTTCTTGATAAGGTGTGAACCAGCTTGGCAACCTTTCACACAACACCACACCATATAACTTTGTAAAACTATTGATAACAGTAATGCCCCGACAACAACCTTTGTATCACCCTTCTTGAATATAGTAAATATTCTCGCTACCAGCTAAGATGAGGGAAATTGATAGGACGTGAATATCGTGTTAAATATGTAAAGCGGCAACTACAAACCACTAGAGACCCGAGACTTCACTCAACCAGGACACAGGCCATGTCTCGCTTGCTTAATCTGGTTTTAATTTCTTAGTTTGACTCCTTATTTCCTCTAATGTGATACTGTCGTCATCAGTTTCAATGCCACCAACTATAAACTGGTAATCAGTAGTGAAATGTGACTGCCGCTACCTTCCTTGTACTCAAAATGCCAGTCTATCACTCTCCACACACGACTGTCGCCAGGGTCAGTCAGCAGTTTGTATCATCACTCCACTGACGGTAAACACTCACAGCTTCCTACGTCACATCCACTAGGCATCAGCACATTATAACGCATCACATATGATATTTACCAATGTAGCAATAGCAGCGCTTTTTGGGAGGCGGCATCTATGAATGCGTCTATACATTATGCATTACTAGTTTAACATGACGCCTGGACTGACAGTCATTAAGCCAAGCCGCATGATTGTTTACTTGCTCGGGTACACGAACACAATATATTTACATCCGGCGGGACAAAAATGAGGCCTGTTGAGGTATGATGAGACGGAAGAAAGGTATTACTGTGTACACTAAAGTTATCAACACACGTGACACCATTGAGTTCAAGTATCCAACTAAATGTTTTATTATAAGTTAGCTGACCACCGAAGTGTTTTCTGGGGGTTTAATTGTTAGTTGTTTTTCGTTCAGGTAAATTGTAGTTATGTCATTTGTTTAGTAACAATGGGAAGGTGTTGTGCATGTCAGTGTACAGGATATTCACGCTTGATGGAAGGTAACGTACATTGATACAAAACCGATAATTTATATATATATATATATATATATATATATATATATATATATATATATATATATATCACCGATCATCATAACCTTTGCATTATATTTACTTGACTTGATTTTGTTGAATAATATCAAAATATGCTGGAGTGAAATAAGGTGAGTCGGCTGATGGGACGCAACAGAAACCTAACATGTTACTCAAAAGTTTAAGTGGTTTCCACTTTGTTCTCGCTGATGTTTTACTAAAGTGTTGCATTTGATTTTTCCTAATCTAATTATTTTCAAATACCTCACAGTCTATAATTAATGGTGTACCTTAAAAGGATTAGGACTCCATCGATCAATCACCACATCATCTTTTTCGAAAACAGGAACACAGAAGAGATGTTGAGGGAGGGACGAAAAATACATTGGGGATGCAACTAACACTCCACAAATGTACAGCGAAATAAATACAGCATAACATAACATTACATACAGAGCAACGAAGACCACGTGAGGCTGCAAGGCCCAACTGGCGTGTAATCGTGTGCATAGTTCCTACAAGGATTACGATGGCGACTAGGAGGCGGCATACGGGGACAGTGCTAAGAATAGGAACCCAGTAATCCTCCTTTTCCTTTTCCTTCTCCTCATCTCCCTTCTGCTTCTGGCTCCCTAAGCTCCTTCCGCTCTAAATCGATTTCCCTCTCCGGCCACGAGCTTAACTTCATGCTTTCAAATATTTTGTTTGAAACTTCGCTTTCGTGTTGGGTGTTTTCGGTTTGGGTCAATTAATTTATCAAGCAATCTATCTACTTATCTTTATATCTACTTCCCTGTTTAATTCTCTCTCTCTCTCTCTCTCTCTCTCTCTCTCTCTCTCTCTCTCTCTCTCTCTCTCTCTCTCTCTCTCTCTCTCTCTCTCTCTCTCTCTCTCTCTCTCTCTCCAGAAAATCTGAACTGCCTCTCCTAAGGGTCATATAAAGCACATTATTCTCTCAGCATCTCCTGCATGACACAGGTATAAAGATAATGAAGATACTCGTGCAGCATCACAGTGTTTCTAGACGTTGTTTATTTTAATCTATCCTCAAATCAGTGTTTTTCCTCCTCTCCCCCAACACATGAAACTACTGACGGCTTCTCCACGCAAGTATACAAACAGGCCTAAATATATGTAAGTATGTATCTAGAGCTATGTTTTAAATGTAGGTAAATAAAACTGGGTAAACACACACACACACACACACACACACACACACACACACACACACACACACACACACACACACACACACAGACACACACACAGACACAGACACAGACACACACACACACACACACACACACACACACACACACACACACAGAGACACACACACACACAGACACACACACACACACACACACACACACACACACACACACACACACACACACACACACACACACACACACACACAGACACACACTCAGAGGCCGTTCATGCCTTTTGTAACAAAGTTGGAAAGATTTCATTAAAAACCAATAAGGCTTCTTCTGCCCGATCACCTCCGGGGAAAACCAAGCAGTCTGGCGGAAAAGTGGCGCCCTTCCCTCCATCCCTTCCCTCCATCCCTCCCTCCATCACACCAAAGTTTCCTGTGAGAGAGTATCTGTGTGAGCGTGAGGGAGTGTGGTATGAGTGTCCCTATAGAAGGATGTCAGGGTGTAGGGGATGGAGGGAAGGAGGGAAAGAGGGAGAGAGGGAGAATGAGGAAGGATGGTCAAGGGAGTTTTGCCATTCCCTCACTCCTGATGTCAACTTCTACAGGACGTTTTCGCCTCAATATCTGAAGTATGAGGAAGCAAACACAGCCATCACGGAGGGGAAGAAGGCACGCCATGTGTCTGTTTAGTATATTCTGTACAAAACGAACATTGGAGTTTTGTTATTATTTTTGTTGACGTGTGTATTTGTTTGGGTATTTAAAGGATTACGAGTTAGTATTAAAAGCATAACACTTTCTGCACTTAGTAAGTCAAGACGAGTACTACACATACTCTATTGGGTACTATTGTGTTACTGTCATATCATTTTGTGTTGCTGGAGTGCACGTTTTGAGTGTTACTGTAAACATGCATCACATTATATTGAGTTGATTGTATAGATGAACTTGTATGGTTATATTATCACTGCAATAGTTATTCTTTTTTCAAATAGCCTTTTATTTTTGTTTTTCATTGTTTCTACATGGACACATTTTGTCAGTGTATGAAATACGCTAATCACTGTTTCTAGGAGAAAACTAAAATTTCAGTTCCAGAAAGCGTCGGTTAATAATCATTTAATAATTGCCATATTATTAAAGGACAGTCCGTAATAACAGGAGTTGTACTAGCAGTAAAAGTAGATTTTCTTGTCGTTTTTGTTCACTTTCCATATCGAGCCTTCATAGCTCAGTGGCTAGAGCGCTGGTCTAGTAAACCAGAGGCCGGGAGTTCGATCCTCCCTGAAGGCACTAGAGGAAGACACTGTCTTTTCTATTTTTTCATGTATCAGTAAGTCTCGGAATTGCATGAATGTTGCAATAGGTAATAAGAGCGGAGGGCTGGGGACCCTTCCGGGGAGCTTTCGATTTCCCAGTAAAGAATGAAGCATTATATTTGTATGTTCTTTCCTATCTTGGATAACGACCCATATGTACGAGTATGATAACCTGTACGAGTAGTTACTAATTTACGTTACGTTACGTTACGTTACGTTACGTTACGTTACGTTACGTTACGTTACGCTACGTTACACTACACTACACTACACTACACTACACTACACTATACTATACTACTACTAATACTACGATTATCATTATTATTATTATCATTATAATATCATAATTATTATCATTGTTATTATCATAATTGTTATCATTACTATCATTATTATCATTATCATCATTATTAATATAATTATTTTTATCATTGTCATTATTATTATCCTTATCATTATTATCATCATTATCCTAATCATCATTATTATTATTATCATTATTATTATTATCATCATCATTATTATTATTATTATCATCATTATTATTATTACTACTATTAGTCAATATATATCATTATTATTATTATTATCAGTCATTACCATTATCATTATGATCAATATCATTATTATTGTTATTGTTATCATCACTTTCATTGTCATTATTTTCATCATCATTATTATTACTATTATTATCATTATTATTATCATAATCATCATCATTACTATCATCATCATCATTATCACTTCATCATTATGACCATCATAATTCCTAATGTTAAAGATTATTATTAATAGAATTTTCAAAACTCGAATGCTAGAAATACCTGTGAGAGAAAAAAGGAAGAAATATAAATGGAGCCTCATGAGTAGAGATGTGTTACTGTTATACACACACACACACACACACACACACACACACACACACACACACACACACACACACACAGACACAGACACACACACACACACACACACACACACACACACACACACACACACACACACACACACACACACACACACACACACACACACACACACACATTTGTTTTTTCCTGGCTATCAGTGTTCCTATTACTGCTATTTGTATACTGATTATTGAACCTGACGAAGCAGCAAATATGAACGACAACGACAAACACAGAACACTGAACATACACACATACAAAAAACAAAACCCCCCCAAAAAAACAAACAATCTAATCCAACCCAACCATACCTGACCTGACTTAACCTAACATGACC
>JAPQNM010000045.1:18949212-18951712 GCA_029783475.1 Metacarcinus magister
TACTTAATGTGTGATGAAAGAATAACCATTGTAAAATGGAATAAAGTCGGATTCTGATTCCATGAACACTCATTGTTCTCACCATCCACTCTGTTTACACGACAAGCGCCTCTCAGACTAATCATATCCACTACTTGCAACCTATACTTAAGTCTTCCATTCCATATAAACGCTGCAAGTCTGTGGAAGTAAATAAAAAACACACATATATATATATATATATATATATATATATATATATATATATATATATATATATATATATTGTAAGTTTCATTCAATTGTTATATCAGTATAGGGGACATCACACGCCTCCGCCCCCACACACACAGTGTCACACACACACACACACACACACACACACACACACACACACACACACACACACACACACACACACACACACACACACACACACACACACACACCTGTGCGAACCCTCTCTTCGGTTCCCAAGATTTCTGACAATGATTAAATTCCTGGTCTGAGCCGCTGCCGCCCACTCGCCGCGCACCTGACGACACTCCGAGGAAGCTAAATATTCACACAACATTCAAGAAAATGAAGTTTTAAGACTGCATAGGAAAATATTTGTAGGATTATCATGCTGTCCTTATATGTTGTATTTTTTTTTTCCATCTTTCATTTTCGATTATTCGTTGAGTAAGTGTTACATGAGGTCACTTGCATCGCCTGACTGCTGCTGAATGCTTGCAACATTTCCTTGGCACTGTGATTGCTGCCATCAACATTTTCTTGAACTCCCTTGACGCCGGTGAGGCGAGGAGCACCAAGACGCGCTGCGTTGCACCTTTGGGAAAGGAATAAATAAAAGCGGGCAGGGTAAGGTGACACTGCGGGGGGTGGAGGCGGTGGACAGCACCTGGCGGTCACCCAGCCTGAAGAGAGGTCAGGTGGGTGTGGCGGCCAGATCTGCAGTGCGGAGGAACGTTTGTGAGCATCACGAAGGGATCATTGCATCGTAAAGGTTAGATACACCATGGCCTTGCCTCCCCTTCCGAAACTTCCAAAGCTTGGATCCCATTGTAGCCTTTGGGTCCTGAAGGCAATGCTCCCCGCTGTACCTAAAGCTGCGTCAATAAGACACACAAGCAAAAGAAGCCTCTGAACCTGGCTCATTAAGGTCAAAGGGCGAGGAAGTCTCTCAAAGCGTCACGAGGTAATTGTTTGATCGTCAAGGGACGGCTGGCCGGTGCAGGTGTTTTGTCTGGGGAGTAGAGGGTCGGCCAGGGCAGCGTCGCCAATACACGGCCACCCATTCCCTTCACCGTTGTCTCCATGCTGCCTTCCCTTTCTGTTTATACATGAATAATGAACACAGTAATGTATACAGTATAGAGGCAAATATTGAACATGAATACGTCCAAAAGAATGTTCAAGTCAGCATGTCTCAGTCACACGATCCGAGGCTTCATACTGACGTTAGCAACACTGGCGATGGGCCTGCGGGAGGCGGAGAGGCAGGGGGCTCAGGGAGGATTAGAATGACAGGCATATAATGGTAAAGTAAATATTGAAAACTATGCTCCTTGTGTCTTTTATGTAGCACTTGCCAGTCCTCCTTGGGAGGAGTGAGAGAGGCGGGGAGGGAGGCGACTCTTCACTCAAACCTGTGTTTATCGGAAAATAAATAAAGTTGCTTACAGCCGTCGGTTGTAGTTCTCCGCTGCTCCACACATTTCCTTCATGGACACCAAGTACTGAGCCGAGTCTAAGCTGCATTAGTGGACCAACACTAGCGGTAGTGTTTCAAGATTACGTACCTTATCTATTGGACGAGTTTGGTTACATGAACAACGTGAATCGTCGCTCAAAGGGAAAAAAAATTCTTCCCATCACCCTTTCGACGCTTTCCTCCAGGGTATATTAAGGGAGGATCATCCGCATTAATATTCCTGGGAGGCTCGTGTGCCCGGCCGACGCCAAGGGAAAAGCAGCAGCTCCCGCGGGACCTAAAACAAACACGGACTCTAAAGGCGTCATGGTGCGAGCAGAGATTAACCACAAGCCAGAGATCACAGCCAGTTGTTCCTTTTCCAACGCCGAAATAGTACTAGCACGTGTATTTCTTCCTTCATTTCCCCATACAGTACTATTATAAATACTCTGCCTTCAGGTCACGTATGTCATGGATCTTAGCCCTTTGTCAGCATGGCGAGGGTCGTGCATTGGCTGATGTGTCCGAGTTTTATAATCGCAAGACGTCAGTGCCGCCTACTCCACCTACCTTGACGTGACCATAATAAAAGGATTCAGTTATGCCCAACATGGAGGCAATTTTGGCTGCTTGTGATCTTTGGGAAAAAAATGTCAGATGGTGGGGTGGGGGGAGACTGATGGGTTTCCCTCTCTTAAATGTCACCAGATTCAGACCACCACAGAAGCTCTACCAATTTTTTTTTCTAATATGAGAGATGCTCATTGCCAACCAAGATCGAGACAATGGACCGAATGGCACAACATGAGAAAAAGAAGTATA
>JAPQNM010000045.1:18956712-18991712 GCA_029783475.1 Metacarcinus magister
ACAATCAAGAATTGGGTCACATCTCACGAGTCGAATACATGTTTTAGAGGATTAAACATGTTTGAAAGTATGTATGAGGCATTTTGATGTTCAGAGTTTTAGTTTAGTGTTGCGCATTACATAACTGTTCCCGTTACTTCCATTATAGTAACGTTACTAACACTATTC
This sequence comes from Metacarcinus magister, assembly GCA_029783475.1. Taxonomy (NCBI): domain Eukaryota; kingdom Metazoa; phylum Arthropoda; class Malacostraca; order Decapoda; family Cancridae; genus Metacarcinus; species Metacarcinus magister. The sequence continues at coordinate 18,956,881 of JAPQNM010000045.1, forward strand.
TCTGACACTGATTTGCTCTCGTGTTGCGTTTAACTATTCATTTATCCATCTTTTTTTATATTAATTTTACATTAGATCGATCTTTACATCGATGGGGAGGCGGTGGTACAGTGGTCTAGCGCTCGAGTGAGCGAGCCTAAGGTCCCAGGTTCGAATCCCCGGTATTCGCTGACCACTTTTCATTCTTTGATATCACCGCCGAGTGGCCAAAGACTACCCAAATTGCTGCCATACTGTCCTCAGACGGGACTTACAACGTTATATGCATCTGTAGCAGCGATTAGCCTCGCACGTTCTCAAGAGAGAACGTTCACGAGAGCACGATCAAGAGAGAACGCAAACATTTGAGGCGTCACTATAAAAATCTGATAACCTACGTCAAATAACAGGCGAGGCAAGTCCATCTGTGCCTCCATAAGCCTACTGGCGCCAACGGTTAATGATATAGAAAAAAAAAGTTATATAAATTGCAATTCTATTTCACTTCACAATCAATAACTTTTGGTCCCAACTCAGTGGCTGCCAGATCCACATACCTCCTGAAATTGTCCTCGGTATAATCATGGATGAATTACACGTCCGCTCTTTACATTCAATGAGTACACAATATGAGTAAAATGCTAAATTTATGAATGTTTTCTGTAATTATAATAACGTAAGTTCTTAATCTTAAGGTGGGATCGTATATAAAATTCACGATTTCCCTTTTATAATACTACATTCAAGCCTCAATTCTTTGTATCAATACGTAAACAGGTTCAGACTATTTCAATCTGCGAAAATGTGACACTATATTCATGTGAAATATGTGAACATGAATCAAGTGACGCTGGTACGTAGTGTATAAATACCAAATCAGACTTTTAGTATTTACTGTGAACTTAGCAATACACACACATCCTTTTTACTGGCTGCTGAAAACATATGGGCAAGGTTTTATATTATTTAGTTTGAGTCATTATTATTATCATTATTATTATCATTACTATTATTATTATTATTATTATCATTATTACTATTATCATTATTATTATTATCATCATTATTATTATTATTATTATTTCTATGACGGGGTTTGTAATCCAGAAACAAAACATTGCATCCTAACGTTACACAGCCGCGCCGAGTCACCTCTATCACGGACTCTCTACCTACTAAGTCCTTCTTTCTTCCCTCCATTACCCTCAACATTGTTCCTCCTCCTTTCTAATGCCTCCCGTCACACACATCTCTCCTCCCTCCAGCTTCTCGCCACGTCAAGAGCAGCACCCTTGCCCTCATGCCTTGCCCTCCCCACATGACGCGGCGGTGAGGCAGCGATGAGAAGTCTGAACACATGTGTAAAACAAAAACAAGTCGATGAAAGGCCAAGGCTGAAAAATGAAGACGAAAAAAGAAAGAAAGAAAAGCTGGGACGCTCACTAACTACATCCAGAATCACCTCTATTGTTTCACGAACCTCATAAAGACTCCTCATTTATCACCTACCTACTAGCTTCCCTCTGCCTCCCCCATCCACACACGCCCTCCCCACGCCACTATACCTCCTTCCATGGTTAACCCTCCACCCTACCATACCAGCCCTCCACCTACCACTTGACCAGCCGCCCCTACTGCCCCTCTCTCCACACACACGCACACACACACACACACACACACACACACACACACACACCCTCTCTCTCTCTCTTGGCTCCACCCTCTCTCTGCCACCTCACACTCTCCTCGTCGTGCTCATCTCAGGGAAATACTAGCAGATCCCACTCAACACTCACACTTCTCACACCTCACTCTTCCTAACCTTCCCTCAACACCACCCTGACTTTTATTCTCTACTGTTGAAGCTTTCCCCCTTCTTCCTTCCTTCCTCGTGCAGCACCACCATCACCAGTATGATGTGCCTACTATTTGTCCCTCAAAGTCTGCATCATCATCATCATCATCATTACCATCAGTTTCATTCGCCTCATCTTCAACTTTTTCATTATTATTACTTCTTCCTGCTCTTGCTTTAAATACACACCATCTCCTTCCCTCCTACGCTCCCCTCCCCCTCCCATTTACGCCCCCCCCCACCTCCTTCCCATTATCTCCCATCTCATCCCAAATAGTTCTTCCAAGTCCCTTCAAGTCGTCTCACACCGGGTCGCTAAGCTTCACCCTAAGCAGTGGGAGACCTGCCTACCTCTCCCCCTTCACCCCTTACTCCTCTCTCCCTCTCTAGGATTGCCAATACCGTACCGACCACTTCCGTCCTTGCCCCCTGCCCCTTACCCCCTGCCCCCTGTCCTCTGCCCCCTGCCCTCTGCCCCCTGCCCCCTGCCCCCTGCCACTTCTTCCTGCATCTGCCACTATCTTCTCACGTCTATTAACTCGCCTGTGTCTTAAGAAAATGTTACTTTTTATTTGCAAACTAGATAAAAAAATGTATTTACGTTTATAATTAGTGATAGAACACACACACACACACACACACACACACACACACACACACACACACACACACACACACACACACACACACAGACACACACACACACACACCGGTGCTAATGACGGCGAGGCTTAGCAAGTCCGGACTGGCTACTTAGCTGACATGGTTAATTCGCACGAAGGACAAAGGGGAGCATCATTACAGCCTATAATGGCCGCTACTTCTTCCTCCCCCACCATCGGGCTCCACCATCGGGCTTCCACCATCGGGCTCCACCATCGGGCTCCCCATCGGGCTCCACCATCGGGCTTCCACCATCGGGCTCCACCATCGGGCTTCACCACTACACCGATTAATGGAAGTGTAGGAGAAAGCAGGTGTTCCCCATTTCACGAGGACTTAGACGGAGTAGTGCGTGTGTTAGCGGAGGACACTTACAAGCCTTTAGAACGGTCCAAGCACTTAACAAGCACGAACCAATGGAGGAGTTAGCTAAAGGGATATCTCTCTCTCTCTCTCTCTCTCTCTCTCTCTCTCTCTCTCTCTCTCTCTCTCTCTCTCTCTCTCTCTCTCTCTCTCATACGTAATGCTACCTACCTACCTACCTACATACATACACACATGTTATTAATCCAGAGAGCTACAGTCCACCACGCAACGCAGTCACATACTCCACTCTGTCTTCCACCCACCGCCTTCCCCACACTCCACATTGCCTTCCACTCATACACACTCTTCCCCCTCCACCCTCCCTCCACCCTTCACACACACTATTCTCCCCCCACCCTCCACACACACTCTTCTCCCCCCACCCTCCCTCCACCCTCTTCTTCTCTGTCTTCCACTTTGGGTACAACATTACTTATCTTTCCTCCCAAACTGGAGCTGTTACCGTCGGGTCTTTGCCCTTCTCTTCCCTGCACCACAACAGCTGTTATCCTCACTACCATGCTCAGCCACACTCACACTCACACTCACACTCACACTCACACTCACACTCACACTCACACTCACACTCACATTCACACTCACTCTTGCCCTCCTCCCCTTAAGTATAAAATATAGTCACAGTCCATCTATTATGTAAACTGTATATCATAAAAAAATGTTTTCATAAACTCTACCTGTATCTTAATTAATGAGTGTTTTAGTTTTATTATTTACAATAAGAGTTTTACCTTAACCTTACTTTCTATAAACAAAAAATTCTAGTCTTATATTTGAGCACAAATAAATATAATAATGGGTAATCCTTCTGACTTTTTTCTAAGTACTTCTTAGTAGCGCCAAAGTGAGAAGGATTTTCATTATCAATATTATTATTATTATTATTATTACTTAATATATAATTATATTTTTGCTGTTGGGTCGCCTTCTTTACCTGTAATAAAACAATAATAAAAGGTAAGGTACAATATGTACTTTACTGTACATTTTCAGTCTGATGCTATCTCATTAATGAAGATGTTAAAACATCCTCATTTTCATCATCATCATCATATCATTATTCCTATTTTTTTTCTTATACTTCTTTTTATTATTATTATTATTATTATTATTATTATTATTATCATTATTATTATTATTATTACTATTATTATTATCATTGTTATTTATATTATTATTATAAATACTATTATTATTATCATCATTATCATTATTATTATTGATATTATCATCATTATTGTCACTATCATTATGATAATCATGATGATCATTGTTATTACTATCATCACCATCATCATTAACAGCAGCAGCAGGAACTGTACATCCACATGCAGACGAATATAATGATCATAAAGATCGGAATATATTGGTGTGTGCGTGCATGCGTGCGTGCGTGCGTGCATGCGAGCTGTGTCCTGGACAAGGTGGCCTGGCAAGCTGCCGCCACTGAGGAAATCCATTAGTCCTTATATCGGCATTCATTGTGCCTCACTCATGCTTATCGGTGATGCAGTGGCCGGCGTGCCATGCCGCTCCCCTGCACGGCGGCACAGTGGCCGGACATCGCTGCCTTCACCTTCACCCACCACGTGCCCCACTTATGACCGGGGCTTGTCGGTGCTGCTGACGATGCCCCTAATACATCTGACTCTAATGCGCCGCAACCACCATTAAAACTGACTTTGGGATGGCCTTCGATGTCTGATTTATGACAGAAACACAGCTTAATATTCTTGGCGGAAAGACATAAACTCGCTCACAGGCCTTGACTAGGAGCCGTAATGGCGTTACGTCTGGCTGAACCGGTTCCTGCATCGGACATTGTGCTAACTCACAACGTGCACTGGTGAGCGGCGGTGAAGGAAGTCCCAAAGTAACCTGGCATGGGGTGGAGTGGCCTTGCTTCAACCCGCGTGACACGACTTGGCTCCCCGCGGCAGGTCAACATAGGCTTGCGATGACTCGACTCACGCCTGTGCATCGTAAATAAAACTTCAGCAAAGGAGATGAGGTCAAACGTGATATCCTTGACGGAAAATATACAGTTTCACCTCCACTGACGAGCCGCTAAAGACAGGAAAGTGAATAATTATCGCATCTGAATAACAATAAATATTCCTCGTCTTTCAACCTAATTCATCAAGATTTTCCCCGATTTTCACCTCAATGAATACATATTTATCAAAGCTGTTTGCCTCTAGTGCCGAAGATACATACTACTTATAAGGCAAATTTCCATATCCCTGAAACTTGGAGAGGGGGAGGGAGTAGGGCAGGAAAAGGAGAGAGACGGGAAGGTGGGGAGGACGGAGAAGGAAAGGTAGGAGGTATGAGGATGCGCGGGAGGGATGGGGAAGAGATGGGGAAGAGATGGGAAAGGGAGGATGACTATGGAAAATCTGAGGCTGGAAGTGGGAGAGAAACGGATGAGTAAGAACCAGAGTGGATGAGAATAAGGACGAAAATAAGAAAGTAAACAGAGAGAGAGAGAGAGAGAGAGTATGTGGAGAGGATGGGAGAGAGGAGGAGGGAAAGAGAAGCCAAGCGGTGGGAGGGGTCGAGGCGGGGCGAGGCGGGGCGGGGCGGGGCGGGACCTCTAGATGCAGTCACTTTGCATAGAACATTCGTCTTGCAGTATCAGAGGCAGCATCTCGGCGCCACGGGCTACGATCACCCTCTGAATGTTAACCACCGCGCCCCTGCCCTACCCGTAGCCTCCCCCGGTCACTCTCTCCCTCACTTTCATCTCTCATTTTCCTCGTTTCCCTTCAGAGAATATTTGCTGGTCTCTCTTTCTCTCTCACTCTCTCATCTCTCACACCCAGAAATGTATGTCACCAAATGTATTGTATCTCTCTTTCTCTGTCGCTCTTTTCTCTCTCTCTCTCTCTCTCTCTCTCTCTCTCTCTCTCTCTCTCTCTCTCTCTCTCTCTTCAGTAGCACATTCACACTTCGCTACTTCATTACCATTAACATTCTTGCTACCATTAACATTCCTGGCCAGACAAATCTTCTTTATATTATCTACATTATTCTTGAGTTAAACCCGCGATTCACACACACATATAATGACCGGGAGAGCCACGATATTTGCCTCATCAGCTATATAATTAAATCGTCAGTGTAAGTATTTTTTGTGTAATAATTGCCGCCGTCACCGCCGCCGTCACCGTCACCGTCGCCATCATCACCGCCGCCGCCGCCGCCTCCGTCCACTAGTTAGCTAATAATGATGGCCGGTGAGGCTCCTCGGTCCGTTTTCTAATGGTTGATCCTTGGTGTGCGTCGGTCTCGCCTCCAACAAGAAAGATAACTCGCCGACGTGGCCAATAAAAGTCGCAGAAAGGCTCCACGGTGACCACTGATGACTGTTGATGTTCCTGCGGCTGCTACTTGTTGTTGTTGTATTTGTTGTTGTTGTTGTTGTTGTTTATATTTATTAGTGTTACTGTGTTTGTGTGAATGGTGTTTATGGTGCATGGTGGTGTAGTGTCGGTGATTGTGGTGCTAATGGTGTTGTTGGTATGGTTATTGTTATTATTATTATTATTATTATTATTATTATTATTATTATTATTATTATTATCATTATTTATGTGGTTATTGGGACATAAGGATTCAGTATTTGCTGCCGTGCTGTGTCGTGTTCCATGGAACAAGATAGATGTTAACGTGTCGATTCTTTCAACTCTACTCTGTTACATTTAGTATTTTTCAAATTTTACCTCTCACTTTGCATGTATTTGCAAACGGCAAACAAATGATAATGATGATGATGATGATGATAATGATGTTTACTACAGCCAATACCGCTGCAACTTTCTTAATAGTGATCATGACCCCAATGTGCATCGAGTGTTGCTGCCAAGCCTGGCACACTCCTGGTGGACGGACGGGATCCTCAAGCGTGACGCAGAACTCCTTGTATCGAGGCTGTGGTGGCGCTGCGGGAAACACAGGCGGGAAGGCGGCACGGAGGGATAAAGGGAGGCGTGGGAAACACTGTGGGGGGCACGAGTTGAGGGAGCACGCTTGTGTGTACGTACCTTAAAAATAATACAATGGTTTGTAATCATAAACACGTGCACATGAACAAGATGAACAATGAACGCATCTGAAACACTGAACTCAATTTCGTTCATGAAAATCGAGAATCATGGAATCTTTCATGAAAAACAAGGTACAGTATAGGAACACTGAAACAAGAAAACTAAGTCCAATGGGAGTCAATAAAATTTTCCGAAACCCATTTACCCTGCCACTTGAGGAGCCCCTCCCCCTACGGGCTGACCTGACGTGACCCCAGTCTTGACCTCTTTTGTCACGCGCTCATTATCACGGCGTCCCAGAGTCCCGCCATAAAGACGCTGTTTACGCTGCTCACGCCCGACCTTTGGCCCGACGCTCGACCCTCGATTGTCTCGAATAAAAGAAACTATTAAACAGAGCTTGAGCGTCCTTTGGTGGTCCTCCCGCGGCCCACCGGAGCGGGCAGGGATTGACACGCCAAGGCCCACTGGCAGCTTGATTAATGGTGTGTCGAGCTATTCTGAGGTTCCTCCGAGGCTAGCGAGGCAAACACCACCACTACTAGCACATGTTTCCTTCTTCTGTGCCTGATGCATGGCTCTGGAGAAGAGTGATGTTGTGGCTGCCACACGCCTGCCACAAAGGGGACGGCGCGCCCTGCTGCTGAGGATTGGCGTCAAGGAGAGAAGACTATTGACACTCATCGTGATTATATGATGATGATTAAGTTTTATTCTTTCTTAAGCACATCACTTACTATGCTCTTTGAAGTTGATACCGTAAGTCTGAACACAAATCTGCGCAGCAAAACTAATACGGGATATATGGATTACAAAAATAAAATGGCGGCCAAAATACACAAATAACACCAATTACAAAAACAATAAATACATGAAATCTTATTGTGAGCAGAATCTTTCATTGCGACTGGAGAAGGAGAAAAAAAAAAAACATGAACATCGTAAGAGACCATTAATTCCATCAGTCAGAACATAAGGCGACGGTACAGCAACGACTGGCTCTCAAGGACTCGTACTGGTAAGGAAAGACAACCAGCAGGCATAACACGTCACATTAACACATGATAGAAAACTCTGACTGATGAATAATACAAAATAAATAAATAAAAAAAACTCCTTTCAAAACGACCTTTTTAAATAAGATAAGATGAATATCGTCCCAAGTCCCTCGAGCATTCCTTTCTGCTCTCAGCCTCTGATTTTCTGCGTGGAGGATGAGAGGAGCCACGACATCCTTTCGGGCCCCGGGGACACTGACAGGTCCAAATACTATTCACCTGCCTCCCCGCCCGCCCGCTGCAGGTGGCTGGCTGACCGCCCTCGGCCTATTCCCAACGGGTCACCTCGCTGGGTCAGGTGGGTCACAGGGATGGTGGTTCTCTCTATCTCTCTCTCTCTCTCTCTCTCTCTCTCTCTCTCTCTCTCTCTCTCTCTCTCTCTCTCGAAAGGGTTAGTGCAGGAAATACGTGTGTGTGTGTGTGTGTGTGTGTGTGTGTGTGTGTGTGTGTGTGTGTGTGTGTGTGTGTGTGTGTGTGTGTTTGACTATCTGCTTTAGTGTCGTTAACAAGTGGTTGGCTGGCCTCCGATGCGTGGACACAGGAAACAGAGTGCTCACAAGGGCAACTCAGACAACTTGGCGATATAATGTGGTCAGCGCAACACTTACACAATAAACCTGATATACAAAAAATTCTCAACTAAATTCCGTACCCAATACACCCAATACATGGATCCTGTGTGGGTAGTCAGGTCCCTAACAAGAGAAAAAGAAGTGTCTTAGCGACGGTGCAAATGAAGGTCGTGGCCGAGGAGGTAACGAGGCCGGTCCACTGGGAGGCGAGGGGACGGCTATTCAAATTAGACAGAGAGAAAAATCATCCCTGGATAAAAACTTACAGAAACATTAGCTAAGGAGGAAACGACATGGTGACAGGCGGCTCAAGTGTCAGGAGTGTCAGTGGCTGCAGATGGTTGGCTGACGGACCCAGCAGTGACGGGCTTTTGGGTGGTGCATGGTGGCCTGACTCCCCTTCGCAGTCACACACACACACAGACACACAGACACACACACACACACACACACACACACACACACACACACACACACACACTCACACCCTTCCTTTCGACTCTCCCCTCCACTTACAAATTATCACCAGACATCACACCTTCCTACTGACACGAAGAGAGCCTCGTCATCTCCGCCTCCTCGCGCCACATTCATCTCGTCCACACGCGGGAGTGAACTGGGTACAAAATAAACAAAGGTAAACCGGATCCGGCGCTGGTAGGGTGTTGTCAGAGCCAGATGCGTGGGATCTAATAGTCCGCCTGACATCAGAATGCTCTTAGCGCGCCGAGGGTCAGGCATTTATGCTAATAAACACGCCCGTATCAGTCTCCAACATCAATTCTTCAACGATATTGGAGAGTTCCATGGGTTGAAGGAACATAACGGGCCGCTACACGGAGGCGGGATATATTCTCTCTCCACAGGACATGCTTCCTTGTGTTAGGACGCTTGTGTTCGCCCATAACGACTGCACGACACGCGACCAGGAGCGGCCAAACGAGGGAGACCAATTTGCCATTTAACACACACATGTCGAGCTGATTTCCGAACCACAACATCGGCACACGAAACTTTTATTTTTTATTACAGAGTTCCTCGAATTTTAACTATCCTACACACACTTAAGAAACATCAGTTACAGTCTTCCTGTAAACAAGCTTCAGTACGGGAGCAAGAAGAGGAAGGTATGAGTGCGTCACATTTCTCACACACACACACACACACACACACACACACACACACACACACACACACACACACACACACACACACTCACAAAACCTACACAGGCAATCAATGAACACTTAAACACGGTAGCCAAGGCGTCTAAAACTAGAGGCAAAAAGCAACTCTCAGACAAGGTTGCAAGGTTGAGAAGACGTCACATACACACACAAAAAAAATAAAAAAAAGATAATTGAAGTAAGAGCTTTGTAGAAGAAAAAGAAGGAAAAAGAAAAAGAAGAAGAAGAAGAAGAAGACGATAAAGATAGAAGAAGGAAAACAGTTAGAAAAATAAAAAAAGAAGAGGAAGAAGAACAAGAAAAAAGAAGTAAAAAATAGTTAGGGTATGAATTTTTTATCACCTACTATATACTATCATTAGTTATATTAAGTGATTTACTATTCTACACCTTTTGTAATAGTATAGTTGTTAGCAGTACTTACTTGTTTACACAGACGACCTTCGCACTCGCCTTCTTCAGCAGCCTGTATACTCCCCCTCTCCGTCAGCCCCGCTTTCAGGTATACTTCCCACACACACACACACAACTGAAAAATAAAAGTGAGTAATATGCGTAAATGATAAAGACAAGCACCACAACAAACTAGTGATGTCAAAATAGTGCAGGTTAATTGATGTGATAGCGTTTCGAGCCACACACACCCACACACACACACACACACACACACACACACACACACACACACACACACACACACACACACACACACACACACAGATCATGGGAAACACCAGAAAACCCTATAAACAGGTCCCCATTAAACGATACACACACAAAGGAAGGGAAAGGAAGAGGTGAGTGAAGTGAGGTCTCTCAGGACATGCCTTTCTCAAGTCCACCCACGCACTCCATCCACCCTGTGCTCTGCCTCTCACTCTGTCACGATACTGTTAACTGATTGCGTGTTATCTAATTATCAAACCATTCTGCGCTCTCTCTTCCTACGGGTGTGTAAAAGTACTAAATGAAATAAATGTACAGTACTTCTGCTTAATGATTATATTGTTTTGATCTACTGGTTCTACTGCGTTTGTACTACTACTGCTACTACTACTACTAACATGCTATTATTAGTTTTAGGAGCAACTTTGGTGGTAGTAGTAGTAGTAGTAGTAGTAGTAGTAGTAGTAGTAGTAGTAGTAGTAGCAAAGACAAGTATTAATAGCCTAAAATAGTGAAATGTTGGGAAAATAATAAGAAAATGACGATAAAAATGGAGAGAGAGAGAGAGAGAGAGAGAGAGAGAGAGAGAGAGAGAGAGAGAGAGAGAGAGAGAGAGGGCATCACAGTGACACAAGACACCGCGCCGCTCATCTGTTGCTCGTGTATGACGGAGGGAAGAAAAAAAAATCTCGTATTTGTAAACTCACGTCGAGGAGAGTGGCGGGTGGTGAGAGTGACGGCAGCACAGATTGTATGGGAGGAAGGGGAAGCGGGAAGGGGGAAGAGGGAAGGGGAAGGGGAATGGGGAAGGGGAATGGGGAAGGGGAAAGGGGGAAGAGGGGAAGGGAGAAGGGTAGTGTGAAGAGGAAGTTGGGAAGAGCAGGGAAGTTACGTATAAGGGTAATGAAGTTCTTAGATACAGCCTCTTCCCCCTTGCCCCTTGAATTAAACTGTTACAACCTTAATTATAACGGTTGATTCTAATACGTATTTTCCTTATCATTCTCAGATTACAGTAAGTAGATTCATGTCCTTTTTTTTCCGTTTTATTTTAAGTATAAAAACAACAGTGTCAACCATCAAAAATTTAATCAGGAACTAGGAAATGAGAGAGCGAGAGAGAGAGAGAGAGAGAGAGAGAGAGAGAGAGAGAGAGAGAGAGAGAGAGAGAGAGAGAGAGAGAGAGAGAGAGAGAGAGAGAGAGAGAGAGAGAGAGAGAGAGAGAGAGAGAGAGAGAATGATTTTCCACCAGTCTAAACAATATGGGTCACAGTCAAATAAATAGTTAAAGCAAATTATTGTCATTATCATTATTATTACTATTATTATTATTGTTATCATTATTATTATCATTAGTATTTCCATTAATATTATCACAATTATTATTATTATTATTGTTATCATTATTATTACTATCATTATCATTATGTGGTGGGGGATGCAAGAATACTACCATTGTATTCTCTGCGACTAGTAAAAGGCGACCAAAAGGGACGGAGCAAGTAGTCTGGTAGTCCCCTCCTCTGTAATCTCTCCTACGAAAAGACAAGGCACAGGGTGGAAGGGGAGAGTAATGTCTCCCCGAACCCTAAACACCTTGTCTTGGCTACCCCTCATTAAGGAGGTTATAAGCCAGGTATGTAGATAGGTAGATTATCATTCGTAGTAGCTGTAGTAGTAGGAGCAGCAGTAAGGAAGAAGGAAGAGGAATGTCTAGAAGCAGGAAGTAGGGAAGCAAGCACATCAGTTATGGTGGTGGTGGTGGTAGTGGTGGTGGTGGTGGTGGTGGTGGTGGTGGTGGTGGTGGTGGTGGTGGTGGTGGTGGTGGTGGTGGTGGCTTAGAATGCAGGGATCCAAGATACAGCCAGACAGATCTTAACCGAGGAAGAAGACAGTAAAGGCAGTTCAAGATGGCTCCAGCAGCCGTGTGTGTGGGAGCCCCATCTTGCCGCCTCATCTTGCCGCAGGTCTCACGCAAAACAAGAAGCTCACGCGCGATCAAAATGCACTAAGGACGATCCGGAAGGGAAGGAACACGGGAGAGAATTCCTCCATTCATGATGTCAGTGGAGATAAAGTGAGATAATGAGTCCCCTAAATGCCTCCAAGTGATGAGAGGGACGGGGTGGCTACTCCTCCTCCTCCTCCTCATCCTCCTCCTCCTCCTCCTCCTTCTCCTGCCTCCTACACTCCCAATCCCGTTCTCCTCCTCTCTCCCCTCTCCTCTCTACCTCTCCCTCCTATCGCCGGGGTCAAAGGGACTGTGGCCTTTACGAGGGAAGATCACAGCAGAAGAGTGTCGCAAGAGGACCCAGTGAGGTTGAGCGAGTGATTCTTTCCTTTTTATTCCTTTTGGTGAAGTTGCAGTGATATTTACGGATGGCAGCGCGTCGGAGGACATTAACGGGTGGATAAACGAGTAAATAAATAGCACATCAGGATAGGGCAACCATTTTAAAAGTCTGGCTGTCCAACACGATGACCATAGCCCGTCCGGCACACACACACACACACACACACACACACACACACACACACACACACACACACACACACACCCCGCTTGTTGTGGCTACACCGACGATAACAACAAAGATAACAAACCCTTACCAACACACTGATAAACACACACACACACACACACACACACACACACACACACACACACACACACACATACAAAAAGAAAAAGAAAAAAGCATGGAACAAATAAAATCTACCATGAACAGAATGCAGGCAGACACTCCAAGAAGTCGTCCATTAAATTGAAGAAAACAGTATACAAATCCAGCTGGCAACGCTGGACACATAAAACGCAATGGCTGGCCAGGCCGGGGAGACCCAACAGCCAGACAAGTCGAGCGCGGCGGGGCTCATGTGCAGCAGGGAATTCAAATAGGCTGATTACCACTTGAGGGAAGGGGGAGCGTAGGGCGGGCGACGGCTCCCCGGGGGATGCTACAACAACAGCGCTACTGGGCATGAGGGGGAGAGGGGGACGAGCGGCAGCGGACGGGGAGTTTGGGCTAAGGTGGGTCCGGTAGAGGGCGGTGAAAGCAACAGCAGGAATAGCAGAGGAGGTATTTAGAAGAAGAGGAGGAGGAGGAGGAGGAGGAGGAGGAGGAGGAGGAGGAGGAGGAGGAGGAGGAGGAGGAGGAGGAGGAGGAGGAGGAGGAGGAGGTGATATAATACACAGGTATGAAAGTAAGAAGAAAAAAAAGTTGGGAAGATGGTGCAGAGTGGAACTGTTAGCGAGTTAAATACCCAGGTGTGAAATTTTACCTTTAAATGATTACGTGTGTGTGTGTGTGTGTGTGTGTGTGTGTGTGTGTGTGTGTGTGTGTGTGTGTGTGTGTGTGTGTGTGTGTGTGTTTAGAATTATATCTAACACTATTCATAAATACACTCTACTGGTTGTAAAATAAGTGAGTCTGTATATCAATTTATCTATGTTTACCTATCGCTATATCTATGCACACACACACACACACACACACACACACACACACACACACACACACACACACACACACACACACACACACACACACACACACATACACAAACACAAACACAAACACACAAACACAAACACACAAACACAAACACACCCAAACACAAACACACCCAAACACACACACAAACACAAACACACACACACAAACAAACCCAAACACACCCAAACACACCCACACACACACACACCCAAACACACACCGATGGGTATAGGTCATAAGCGGCAGCGTGCCCGAGTCACAGGAAGCGTGCAAGCAAGTGAGATATATGGAGGTAAATAACTGTGATAAAGATGTCTGCCGGAGCCATTGAGAGGTGATTGTAGGAAGCACACTATTAGACAATCCCCGGGGAAACGCGGCGCTGATGAAGTTGCTGGTCGCGGATGAAGAATGTTTCCCCTTGTAAGTTATCGCCAGGGAGCTGCGGGCGCCTGGGGATTTATGACACGCCTCTAGAGCAGCCGCCGTCCGCCGCGCTCATGTACGTAAAGCGGAGACTATTTCAGAATGTTGCTAAGCCTTTCATTACGTAACCCTCGCCCGACGTACGCACCGGGCGGCGAGACTTAGATTTAGAGGCAACGTGTGATGATGAACCGTCCCAGACTCCCCCAGCGAGGCGGCGGAGGTATTGTGGCGGCTGATGGGGGCGTGTGTGTGAGGGGAAAAAGGAGGAAGGGGAGGGTGAAGGATACTTTGTGTGTTTTATTGCACCTTCACACTAGTTAAGTTACGTGATTGCTACTAACAAACTCAATACTACATTAATAACGAGTGTGTGTGTGTGTGTGTGTGTGTGTGTGTGTGTGTGTGTGTGTGTGTGTGTGTGTGTGTGTGTGTGTGTGTGTGTGTGTGTGTGTGTGTGTTTTAGAGAGCGAAAGAGAAAAATAAAACATTCAACAAAAAATCCCAGTGAGTGGTGTAAGTAATTAACAGGAAAACACAATCATTCTTACAATGGACAGCAGGAGGCACTGCGGTCCCACTTCCTCTTACAGAACATAACCCTAAGGAGGCCTATACCCCTCCCGTCCCCTGAAGCACACCACCACCAATATCTTCCTGCCCTCTAGACCATTCTTCTATATAAACACTCAACTTATCCCGACCTCCATGACATATCACCCACCTCCTCCCGTGTACATCTGCCTTTCTCACCTCTTTTCACCCCTTCAGAGGATGCTGCTACTACTTCCTCTTGCCCTTCAGATGATGCTTTTAGTTAACACATCACGCCTATCAGAGGAAGGTACAACTCATTTACTCCCTCCTACAGATCATCACACTCTTCACTCTTCATCCTATCTTAATAACAGCTCTTCCTTACCTCCTCTCACCCTCAATACCACATTACAGCTCCTCCACAACACGATACCCCACGACCCTTCCTGCTCCCCTGTAAACGTCAATTCCAGCTCCCTCCCTCCCGACACCCTCGTGAACCCTTCCTCGCCTTCACCTCTGCGACACACCAAACTTTTCGGCGGAGGCAGCTACCAGGGCCCATCCGTCTACAAGCTGCTGGTGTCCCTCGGAACCTTGGACGCCCCGCCGCCACGCTAAGAGTCACAGCAACGTGCCATCTCCAGGGACAAAGAGACTTACGGCCATACCAGCTTAGCATCTTTGTGCCCCGAGAGTTCTCCTAATTTTACCGCCACCAAAACGTCTAAGCTAAAGATTTATGGTGGGAGGGAGAGGAGGTTTAGGGAGCCGCTTAGACAATGAGTTGGGGCGGCGAGCGGCGTTACGGGATATTTTGGGTGTGTGGCTCAGTATAGCGCCGCGGAACTGACGGGTCACGCAGAACAGTGGGCCAAGTAGTATGTCTTGATGTCTTAATGTCTTACAAGCAGGGAACTGTTAATCTTATACATGTTGATTTGGTAGTAATCAACTACAAGGTGAGAAATATTTAAAGGATTGTAAGACATACTAGGAATGCCTTGAATGAACAAGTGTTTTACGTTTTTGAAAAATAAGTTTATAAATCAAAGCAAATGTTTGTTGCACTGGGTGGGAGTGAGGCGGTGGTCGTCATGATACTCCTCAGGTAGTTCCCTGGAGATTCTGCACTCAAGATCCAATTACCAAGCAAGGTCACCAAAACCTTCATAACAAGATTTTAAGACAAAAGACTATCAAGTAGCGGCACCATTGACGCCACACAGCCTCCCGCCTCCGCCCAACCCTCGTCTTCGGCCGCCACTTTCTGCAACTTTATGGTCGACCTTTGCATGTCTGCCGCCCGTTGGCTGCCTCGAGATGGGAATTCAGAGGCGCTGAATTATAATTTACGATACATTTTCAGGAGTCTGCGAGCATACCGTTGTGTGTGTGTGTGTGTGTGTGTGTGTGTGTGTGTGTGTGTGTGTGTGTGTGTGTGTGTGTGTGTGTGTGTGTGTGTGTGTGTGTGTGTGTGTGTGTGTGTTTGTGAGTGCCTATAAATTTGCATGCAGGTGCATGAACCACCTCACATCCTGGTGCATAACACACATACCACATGTTTCAGCAATCAGGTGGAAATTCACGCAAACACAATGTAATCAGACCCTTTCTTGTAAACAATGTTCTTTTAAGCTATATACATGCACACGCACATACAGACGTACATATACCCTTCAAAACCGGATGCTAAATTGCAGGAAACAGCCCCCGACAAAAAAAAAAAATAATGATGGTAATAAGTTTCTTGCTAACCTGAAATTGGTTCTCTTTGGGAATGAACGCAACTTCGATGCAGCAAGAACAGTGAAATATGAAGGCAGATACGGGTATTATGAAAGCATTGTGTGTGTGTGTATGTGTGTGTGTGTGTGTGTGTGTGTGTGGGTGTGGGTGTGGGTGTGTGTGTGTGTGTGTGTGTGTGTGTGTGTGTGTGTGTGTGTGTGTGTGTGTGTGTGTGTGCACGCGAACATGTTTCTGTAAAATAAATAAGTAGTAGAGTTGAGAGTAATCTTTTCTTTAAAAAAAAAACCGAGGGATGAGAGGGTAGTGGTAGTGGCGGTCAGGTGTTTAGCATGAGGCCCATCACTCAGGTGCGGGGGACCAATCCATTACGCCTGGCGGGACTCACTGTAATTTCGGGTGCGTAGGCGCCGACTCAAGCCTAAAATTATCTATAGTGGTAATTGCGTTCCTCCCTCAGCAGGGTAATATGTTCATCGACAGCCACGAGGGTGACTCGCCGCGGGGTGCTCACCTAATACTAGTTTCAGATCGTTTTCTAAATTTGCATTATTGTGGAGTTGGGAGTAACTGAATCATGGGTTAAAAGGGTTAACTTTTAAGAGGGTGTAGCAGGGCTTTTGATCCTCCTGCTCTCCTGGGTCGTTCCCACAGAGCCAGGGTTGCCGAGGAGCGCGGTCTATCCAAACCCTTGATGCTACTGAGAAAATTAAAGAGAAAAATTGTGGTGAAGCAAGACTCACCGCACGTCAGGGCCGGTATCTCGGCGGCCGTCGACAGCCCTTGTCACGCTGCGAGATGGATCAACATTTGACTAATAGCTTCATACCTGCCCTGATGAGCTACGGTGGTGGCGGGTATGGCCTGCTGGTGGCCCATCGGTACGACCACGAGGCTACCACACTGCCCGCCCATCACCCCATCACCTGCTCCTACCGGCTGGAGTCTCTTTGGCACGTTAGCGGTGTGATTATATCCCTTCACTGCCGCGTTCTCTTGGCTGGCGTGGCGGGCTTTGCACACACACAACACGATAAATGTGAACATAAACACGTGTGTGCAGTGAAATGCAAGTGATGTTACATGCAATGGGTGATTTGCTTCATTTTGAGTCATAAGGATACAAAAAAAATGTTGACGCATGTGAGTATATTTTGATCATTCCCTCGTCTGTAAGGTGGCATCAGAGAAGGAAAAAATAAGAAAATTACTGACATCTGGTTTCCTATCACATTCCTGCCACAGTTTTTCCGGACAATTGTCATCCTGAACCTGCCTCCGCAGCCCCCACAGAAAAGCCTCCTTGGATGATTGTAATTTACCTTGACAGTTTCACGGGTGGCAGCTACATATCGCCCTTGATATTATTATTATTATTATTATTATTATTATTATTACTATTATCATTACTATCATTATTATTGTTATTATTATTATTATTATTATTATTATTATTATTATTAATATTATCATCAACATCATCATCATTATCACTCTTACTATTGGTGCTAACAATACAAGTCTAAATGGTTTCTGAGGTCTACAATGTTCAAGCTGCTTTTTGTTAATTCAGTTTTGTGGAACATGGAAATGCAATTTTTTTTCTTTCACGTACCATTTCACAAGACGATATAAATCATTGTTATTTAAATATTTTTGTAGTGATGTGGGATGAAAAATTTAGAGGGTGAAAGTTTGTGCTACAAGAAATTAAATTACCTGAATTTGATCTTATTCAAACATAGCAGCATTGAAGGAAAAATACGAGAAATCCTTACAAGGGAGGAAAGTGGTGAGATCTTTGTGGCTTATAATGAAAGGTAGGACAATGATTAAACATATCAAGAGAACACTACGTGATAACATAATACTGCGAACACTGACATATGTGAGTGATGTATGGGCGTGGAATTAAGGTTAAAGGCAATGGAGACGAGATTGGAGGACAGTGTGTTGGAGGAGAGAAGAGACGGGAAGTTGTAAGGATGAAGGAGTATACAACAGTATAGTGGATGATCAGGTACACACTCTTTTGTCATGACCACCCCCTTGAGGGAACTTCGAGGAAAGAACGTCAGTGTAAATTATATCAAATAAGCCTGTTTTTCACAAAATATAAACAATAAAAAAAAAAGAAGCATACCATGCATATTTTGAGATAAACCAAGATATAAAGACAACACTTGGACATCCCACCCCATCCCATACAGTCTGCCACACGTGTCAAAAACAACTAAGAAATTTGAGAAGTCTGTTCAAGTCCTTTCCTTTTGCCATTTCCAAGGTGCGACGTGAACCAAAAAGTTATGAGGGAGACAGACCATTACTTCGGTCTGGTCAATGGGAAAGGACTCAACATTTAATACAAACAGAACATTTTACACCACAATCTTTCACTTGACATAAGAATAGCTGCCACGAATGTGATATTCCTGGTGTTACTTCACCAGAGACAACTGGTGTTGTCCAACTGAGTGAATCGACAAGTAACTTATCCAAGTGACTAAGGATTTGCTTGCACAGGAAATGTTTCGAGTGTCACATTGGCCATATCGTTCCTGACTCAAGGGAACAACATACATAACACAGCTAGACAAGGGAAGGCAGTTTGGTAAGTAAGGGCTCACGCACACCTTAAACAAACATGCAAACAAATACATGCGTGCATACAGAGACAGACACACACACACACACACACACACACACACACACACACACACACACACACACACACACACACACACACACACACACACACACACACATGCGCGCAGGGAAGAAGGCAGGCAGGCAGGCAGGCAGAGAGGGCTGGGACGGGCAGTGGGGCGCCCTGACAGGCCCATCTGATGCATGCGAGATAAAGTAAGCGGGGACGAGTGTTGGTCCCGCCCGCCTGTGCATGCTGAGGAAATGACGCCATGATGGAGCCTCAGGGGGGTACTCTCTTTATATATATAAATCTATAATTTCAGATATTAGTTTGAGGGCACTGCGATGCACCTGACTGCATGGCGGGCACATGCGCTGAGCGAGGGTGGTGGTGGGCGACACGGCTAATGAACGCAACGAGTCCATGGCTGTGCACCTTTAAGCCGGGCGGTGCATGAGAGCTGCTGTGCCACTCACACTGCCTGCCCCTCCCAGACAACCAACAACCCGCCCCGCCACGCCTTGCTCAGCCACACCTCAACAAACTCAACTCACTCTAGAAGGAACAGCGCTTGAGGGAAGTGATACCGATCATCTGGGGCCTGGGAGGTGCTCTTCCCTTGCCTGCTAACAACACCCATGCGTGACCAAACCTTATCTATCCTAGCACAGGCTGAATGGCATACAAGGGCTGTCCTCTCACTCACTCTTGGCAACCACCTTGTGTTTCCTTTCCTTGGCAGCCAACGCATTCCTTGCAAACTTTACCCAACACCTGAGATTGAATAGGGTTTTAGTCATCTATGAAGTATGTTATAGTTTATTCTAACCATCAGAAAACAGTAGAAAGGAGACAAAAAGTAATGTCTGGTATTATATTCATCACACACACACACACACACACACACACACACACACACACACACACACACACACACACACACACACACACACAAAACACACACACACACACACACACACACACACACACACACACACACACACACACAGCCCAACATTATACATAAGTTACTTTTTTTTAATACATTTTTTCGAATAGTTTTTTCTTTTTTTTGCAGTCTTACCTTTGAAATAGCGGCGTGTTTCATAACAGGAAGCTCCTTACTAACGTGTTAAAATAGTGATTTCAACATAAAAATGATTATTTTACCTACACAAATAATGATAATGACAATAAACTTATGTCGTTTGTACGTGAACTGAGAACTTAAATAATTAACAACAACTCTATATTCATGGCTCTCTTCATGATGCAGAATAACCGCTGTGTTGTTCTGTAGCTGTGTTGTGTTGTGTTGTGTTGTATTGTGTTGTGTTGTGTTGTATTGTGTTGTGTTGTGTTGTGTTGTGTTGTGTTGTGTTGTACTGTGGCTGTGTTGTGTTGTGCTGATGGTAAACTCCACTAGCTAAGGCTTGGGTGAGTGTTGTCCTGAGAAGCCTATCATTCCGTCATTCATATCCTGGTTCTATCTGTCATAATTTACCTTCACTACAACTTCCACGCTGGAAACATAGTAGTACTCACCTTTGTGTTCATGTCGCAACGTTGCAGCGTTCTCAACATTCATGGAAGAATGTTATTAGGTGTGTTGTGCATCGTTTGCAGGCGCGCACTTCTCACCTCGCTGACGCCATGACACCACTGAGAAGATAAGGCAATGATTTGTGTATTTAAAAAAAAATTGTTTAAAATAAAGAAAATAGGAATGGAAAAATATCATATTATAGTTAGAGATATGTTAATCATAAGAAATATATATCAAGACGACACTGATCATATAAAAAACATTTTATATTTTGATACAAGTCTTCACATTCGAATGCCGCTAACAGTCATCATCATCATCATCATCATCAGTATCAGCACCACTACGTCGTGCCAACATCTAGTGTTTACTTATAACTACTGCCTTTCCTTCACAATACCGTTGCTTTTTGGTCACCGTGATACCCTCACGATGCCTCAACGATACATAAGAGCACCATTAACTAATGATACAATAAAATGAAGATACAAAATCGTAAACTGTCGCCTTAACCACATTTTGAAACGTCCTTCTCTTTTTATTTTCCTTTGCATGTATTTAGATGATTTCCTGACTGTTCTGAACCACAGGCACAGGCAGTGATTAACACGAATTTCAAAGCATTAAGTTGTCATATAACATTTACACTAAAACTCTTTTTATATTTCTTAGGAAGGAAAATTAACTAACTCAAAAGCTGGCGATACAACTTTGTAATATTTTTTAATCATTGCCTCAAGTCTACTTTCACTCATAGTTTCATCTCCATACTTTTTAATAAACTCTCTCCTTTGTGAAGATACTTAACCGTCTTCAGACTTTAGATCAGACGATTTTGGACTATTCTTTATTATAAATGTTTCAAGCATCGATGAAGTAAGCTACAAAGGGACCAACTAGAAGTGGTTAAATTTTTCCGTGGCTTTGACACTATTAGTATAAATGACGATCTTATTTCTTACCGATCTCACAAGCACCACTCGTAACAATGGCTTCAAGATAATTGGTAAACGATTTCGATCGAACGAGGCAGAACACTTTTTCTTTAATAGAATCGTGAATATTTGGAAATTCTTACCAGCACAAACATTTAACAATAACAGGATTGAAATGTTTAAGAAAAAACTCAATATGCACCAGTTCCCCGAATCGAGTATTTCATTCGTGCGTAAAAACATTACACAACGTGTTTTCTTCTTTTGTGGTAGTAGTAACCGTAGATTACGTCTATTTTCTCACATTCCTATACAAATTCCATGTTAATTTTTCCATACTACATGGTATCGCTTCCTCTTCCAGCCAGCTTCGGGTGGGAGGGGTGGATGGAAACACTGTGTCAGCGTCTTTACACACACCTTTCCTTTCTGAAGTCGTCAAATATACAGTCAAAGAGGCACGATTACTGCAAAACATATTAATTTACTACCTTAAGTCGAATGCATTGCGAACTAATTAGTTTTGATTAGTATAACTAGCATAATTAATTTTGTCTATGAACTTGTATTAATTATAAGAGAAATTTCGATCAATAGGCTGAGCTGATGAAAATCGAGCATATCGGAGGGGCGTGAAACTACATTCTGCTACAGATGCACCTTGACGAATCCGATACATTTACTATTTCAGGGCTTCACAAGAACCTTGGGGACAGCGGAGGGTGTGTCACATTCGATCTCAGATGAGCTTTCTCTTACGGCTTAAAACTTCGGGTCGTGAAGGATCACCGAGGGGTGTCATCAAGAAAGAAGTATTAGGCTTCTTAGTGGCGCGTAATCGGCCAGTGATCAACAAGAACTAAGTGGAAAGCAGCAGCGAATTGCACAACACACAAGCAGCAAAGGCCGTTCACCCATCTTTTTCAGGGCGGGAGTCTTGCTCGCTGATTCATCCACCTGGACTGTCCAACCTTTTCCTATCCTTCTCTTTCACCCTTAAGCCTAATTACGGCTTTACTTTGCACTCTTCCTCCTTCTCCCGCAGGGGCCTTTGGGCAGAGGCGGCCACCTCCCACCAGCTAAGGGCGATGTTGGTGCTTACAAAGGTGACCGCAGTAATAATGATGAGGAGAAACCACACGAACTACTCAGAGCTGCAATCAATAACGAAATGTAACATACTAGAATTTGTCTGAGTATCTAAGGTATATACTAAAAGAGTTAAAAAGTTTCAAGGCTTGAAGAACATACGACTGTAAAGCAATAGTGAATAAAGTCAGAGAACAGATGCAGGTAACACATACGTAATCCAGGCAGAAATGTGTGCAAGAAACAAGAGACACGAGGAAAGGGTGAAGCAAAAACATAAACAGAACATGAGGGAAACAGAAAATTAAGGACCGAAAGAGAGGAAGGAAGGTACAGGATAGGAAAGAGAAAGGGAGAGGAGGAGGAGGAGGAGGAGGAGGAGGAGGAGGAGGAGGAGGAGGAGGAGGAGGAGGAGGAGTGCGTGTTGTGAGGGTGCCGGGACTGATGTACGAGCTGCGAGCGATGAGGGAGGAGAGGGAGGGAGGCGCCTCTGTTGATTACCTCGCCCTCCGTGACGGGGCTCCGGGTGGCTGGCTGCCTTGCCCGCCTCGCCGCCCCAAGGACTCACCGCCGCCCACTCAGCTTATCTTTAACGACGTCTCTGCATTACGTGCGCGATGCTAACTTGTCTGGGGTGCGCAGTGCCGGTGATAAGATGAACAACTGGCGATGGGTTAACAGCGTGTTGTTTTACTTATTCATTATCTCTCTTTTTCTTTCTCTCTCTCATTGAATTTCATTACTGCTCACACCTGCACCACCACGACACACTCCCAGCAAACAATGTGATGATCGTGTGTTTCAATGCAGTGTTTACGTATTTATGCTTATAGTTACCGTCACTAGTATAAAGGGTATGAACAGGAATATCAAGAATTTTTGTAATTGTTATTGTCCTTATAGATTATCATGATACGTTATAAATATCATACATGGAAGGATGTATTCTTAATCATACCCTTGTTATAATCCTTTACTGTGATATATAATTTTTTTTTCTCGAATCATCACATGAATTACATGAAGAGGCGTCCATTTCCTGCAGCCTTATGTACATATTGAAACCTAATCATCACAGACAAAGACAAATAAATGCATCAACAGTATATCGCATTCCTAACTACAGCTAAGTTTATATATGTATCACAGCGCGCGGACCGAATGCAAATAATGATGATGATGATGATAATGTTGATGATCTTATTTTTATGAGGTTTATACGAATGCCTTTTATTCATTTAGCAATTGGTATGTACGTGTTTAGCATGCATGTGCGGGTAAGTATGTACTGTTGGTTGCTGCTCATTAAGACTCCCCTCAACCATGTCGTCAGTCCGCGGCGTCTCAGAACAACAACTCGAGTTACCGTGTGGCCTTCCCTGGATATAAGTAATAGAGTACACGCACAGAAACTCAAAGCCTCGATACCACTACACCGCTGCACAGAAGGACGCAGCTCAGCATCGCAGCCTAACACACACACCTGAACGTAATGAGAAGTAACTATAAAACAAAAAAAAACTACACACTTATATAATTCCTACAAATAAATGAACTATATGCATTGGTTACTTGATAGTGTATTTTACAAGTACAAATAGATGACATAACTCAGAGGTCGCGGGGCCGCAGAGCAGGTTGATGGGGGAGGGGGGGAGTGGGTGGGGAGGGGAACTAAGGTAAGGAAGCAGCAAGCAGGTGAGTTGGTACAGCCATGATAATGATAATGAAAATAATGCTGAATTTACATAATTGTCTGGACAGCGGTAAATCAGCATCATCAGCATCAGCATTAACATCGGAATTAGTAACAGTTAGATAAGGAGGAAGACGGGGACGAGGGCAAGGACGAGGGTAATGTGGACGACGAGGATGAAAACGAGATCCTCATTAAGTGGCCTTTCCCTCGCCTGCTTCTTCCTGCAGTAGCCAACCCGGGGAGAGGTACTGCAGGGGAGGATTTAAGGCCGCGGGTGTGACTGATGTCCAGCACACAACACCGTGAGGCTGCTGACGGGATGAAGGTGGGACGAGACGACACACAGAGAGGGAATACACACACACACACACACACACGCACGCACACACACACGCACACACACACACACACACACGCACACACACACACACACACACACACACGTAAACACAATTCATGAGAAAATCGATGAAATATACAAGTGTTTTACATCATGACACACTTTATTACTGTGAAGGACAATAACAAATAGGCAAACAAGGTGTGTGCTCAGAGGAACAAGTGCAAACCCATACCACGAGCACAATAGCAGCCTTCCACCAGGAGGCAACCACCATCACCCCCACCCCTCCCCCCGCCACAGCTCCCCCGACCCTCTATTCACGCCTCTCGCCTCTGAACACCTCCCAAACACCTCAGACTCATTCCTCATCCTAACAGCACTCCTATTCTGCTCATCTGCGCCTCTCCCACCTCCCCCACGGCGCGCCACGCCCTCCCCAGCCACAAGCCTCCCCTGCCGGTTCTTCGCTATCAAGACCTTACCAGCGAGTTATCATTATCCCATTGCACTACCATTCTTCGGGTGCATTAAATCCTCCTCACCGTAACATTACGATTCCACGGCACAACAATCTTCCCTTCACACCACAACCCTCTATTTGCACCACAACCTCCCCTTCTTCCTGCAACACAACCCCTCCTGCAGCTCCACCAGGGACCCTCCAGGCGACCCTCACGCCTGCATGTGGTCCCCGGCAGAGACAGACCTCTCCCCCCTCCCCCCCCCCTTAACTGAGCACTCCGCCTCGCTCCTGGAAGACACAGCGACAAGTGTAATCACCTAGTCGACACCGTGGACACTTGTCAGCAGGTGCCGGGCGTGGTATTTACACTGTCGGGCGCATGCGTGGTCCTCCCCGCCACCTGATTCGCGGGTTAACTGCTTCTTTTAAACACTGAACTGCGCCAACCCATTTGCCTCGACCGCAACCCCATCATTAACTGTAATCAATTTCGACTCGGATTGTTAAGCGATAATTGAGTACGTAGCCGCGAGGGACTGGCGCAGCACGCCCTCCCTCCCTCCCTCACCTTCTAGCCCGCCTCCTCTCACCTGCCTGATCGTCCCGCCCACCCCTGCCTCGCCCTCCCGCCCGCCGCCCACTATCCCCCTCCCTCACCAGGCCGCTCTATACCTGCTGCCCGGCCGCCCGCCTCCCCATTCTCAGTCTAACCTACCTGCCAGCGAGTACCTTCATCCCCTGGTCGCCACCTTCCCTTCCTCGTCCCTTCTCGCTCCTGCGCCTCCTTTTCTCTCCCTTCTTCCTCGCTCCTTCCCTGGAAAGGTCAACACATCCACCCTCCTCCCCTGCTCAAGCCTCCCCCCACCTCCGTCTCCCACCCTCATCCGTTCTTCCTCCTTATCAGCCGAATCCACCTGCTCTCCCCTACCTCATACGCCTGCCCACTCACCCCTGTCCGACCACCCCCCGCCCTGCCAAGCCCGCACGATCCCTCTCTCCTCCCGCCCGACCGTCCACTCCACCAGCCTCGCCTCCACGCACGCTCACCCTCCTTCTTACCTGGTTACCTACTCACCTCCTCGCTTTCCCTCTCCCCTGCGACACTGTGGCCTCACTCTCCCAAAAACTCATCGCAGCACCCTGACCTAAATGGAGCTCCTGGAGGCTAGGTGTAATTCAAAGGTGTACGCCTCTGTAAGGTGACCCACAACATAGGTTCTCATCTTGCCAGGTTCTTCTAATTGGTCGTTTCCGTGCATAGACATATACACTGTCCTCATCTCGGCGTGATTGCAGAACATTGACAATCTATACGCACTGTACAACAACCATCACCAAGAACTTAAGTAGAGGTATCAATGTATGTTGACATGTTGATATGTTGACAAAAACACTCATAACACGATTTCTACAGAAAGAGAGGTCAGGCGGTACAGTCTGTCGACACTGCAGGACAGCGTTCAGACCTTCGTGCAGCGGCGACGGCCCCACCCCTGGAGGGCGCGGGACCACGTGACCATTAACCCCGATCCCTTCCGTGACTAGACGCGCCTCGCTAACCACCACTTGACTCCACCTGTTACACCCATGTTACCACCACCACCACCACCACCACCACCACCACCACCACCACCACCACCATAGTCTCCTAGCCCCAGGAGTAGCATGACCCATGTTTAAAAGATGCCTGTGGGTATTAGATGTTTATGTAGGTAAGGAGGCATCCGCGTGTAGGTGGAAAGGGAAATGGGTGGTTGTAGTGCTCAATATCAAGCAACAATGACATGCAAAAAACAAATAAAAGGATGAGAAAAGTAGTAGTTAATGTAGAAGACACCAGTTAAGGCATGACAATGTTTAAGATAGTTCGTAGTGAAGCTTTTAACCAAATTGTTTAACAACATTTTGACAAGTGAGATGCCTTAGGAGTGGAAAAAATATTACTTGTATCGATTTTTAAGAATAAATGTGAATTTCAGAGCTACAATAACTACAGAGGCATATAGATCATCAGCCACAACATGAAGTTATGAGAAAGTACAGTAGAAACTAAGCTGAGAGGAGAAGTGAAGATCTACGAGCAGCAACACTATGGTTTCATGCCAGGAAGGAACAGATGCGATGTGCGCTTTGAATGTTGATGAAAAAGTATAGCGAAGGCTAGAAGGAGTTGCACTGTGTGTATGTGTGGATATATATATATATATATATATATATATATATATATATATATATATATTTATATATATATATATATATATATATTTATATATATATATATATATATATATATATATATATATATATTTATATATATATATATATATATATTTATATATATATATATATATATATATATATATATATATATATATATATATATAACTTCAGACACGCGGCCGAGAGAGTTGTGGTACTGGATGAGGAGGTCGGGAGTGGCAGAAAAGTACATGAGGATGATGCAAAATATGTATGAGGACAGTGTGACGGCGATGAGGTGTGCAATAGGAATGACAGACGGGTTCAAGGTGATGGTGGGATTGTATCAAGGATCGACTCTGACCCCTTCTTGTTTGCAATGCTGATAGACAGGTTGACAGACGAGATCAGACAAGAATCTCTGTGAACTATGATGCTTGCAGATGACACTGTGAGTTGCAGTGAGATCAGGGAGCAGGTTGAGACAGATTGATAGGTGGAAGTAAGTCAGCACTAGGAAAAAAGGGAATGAAAATGAGTAGGAGCAAGACTGAGTACACGTGCGTAAACAAGAGGGAGAGAGGCGGTAAGGTGTGGAGGTGGTGAAGGTGGATGAGTTTAAATACCTGAGTCAAGTGGTCAAAGTAATGGAGAGAGTGGCAGAGGTGAAGAAGATCGTGCAGGGAGGGTGGAATGAGTGGGGAAGGGTGACAGGAATGATTTGTGATATAATGGTATCTGTAACGAAAGGGAAAGCCTACAAGACGGTATGAGACCAGCTGTGTTGTATAGCCTGAAGGCGGTAGAGCTGACAGAAAACAAGATGTGGAGTTGAAAGTAGCACAGGTGAAGATGCTGTGAGTTTCGTTAGGAGTGATGAGGATGTACAGGACTAGGAATAAACAGAGGGACAGCACAGGTAGGTTTGGGGACAAAGTAAGAGGGTGAGATTAAGATGGTTTACGCTTGTGTAGAGCTGGGATGCGGGTTATATTTTGAGAAGTATGTAGAGGATAGAGCCGTTAAGTAGGAAGAGAAGAGGAAGGCCGAAGAGAAGGTTTATGGATGCAGTAAGGAAAGACATACAGGTAGTTGGTTTGATAAAGGAAGACGTAGAGGACAGGGTGAGATGGAGACAGGTGATTCATTATGGCGACCCCTAACGGGACCAACCAAAAAAAGATCGGATAATCAAAATAAAATAATTGGAAGTTAACTGGTACGATAACGATAAATGGAAGTTAAGTCAACTTCCGATAAGTCGTATGAAAAAATTAACTTTGATAATTATTTGTTATCGAATTATCGCTATAGTGTCCAACTGTGTGTGTGTGTGTGTGTGTGTGTGTGTGTGTGTGTGTGTGTGTGTGTGTGTGTGTGTGTGTGTGTGTGTAAAGGAGGCTGGTTAATGGCTAAAAAAGTGAAAGAGGCCCGCTCAAATTGTCGCTCCTAAAAAGTATTTAGTAGAGCCCAAAATGGTTGGCCAATTTAGTCAGAGAGTTCCAGAGTTAACCAGTGAAAGGAACGAAAGAGTGACGATACTGGACAACTCTTGCATTAGTGATGTGGATCGAAAAGGAGTAAGAATAAGTAGAAAATATAGTGCATCGAGGCCGCTGGAGAGGTAGAGGCATGCTGTTAATAAGTTTAGATGAGCAGTAAATATAAGAATAATGGTAGAAGACAGCAGGGGATGCAACATTGTAGCAGAGTGTGTGAGATTGAAGACAGTCAGATAAAGAAGGGAAATTGATGAGACGAAAAGTGTTAGACTTAACCCTGTTTAACAAAGCTCAGGGAGTGAAAACCCTGATATATGAGAGGCTTACTCCATACAAGGGCGGATGAGGCTCCTCTATAGAGTTAGCACTTGAGAGAAGAAAAAAAATTGTTGGTGATGACATAGAACGCCCAACTTCATGGAAGCTGTTTTAGCAAGAGATAAGTTATGAAATTTTCAGTTTAGATTTTTAAGAAAGGACTGGCCAATAATGTTCAATGTTGAAAAGGGACAGTTGAGTGTCATTGAAGAAAAGAGGATAATTCCCTGGAAATTTGTGTCGAGTAGATAGGCAAAGGAATTTATTTTTTGAGGCATTGAGCTGCACAAAGTTTACCTTATGCCATTCAGAAATTATAGAAATATCATGTTAGGTCTTCTGTGGCGTCTCTCCGTGAATTATTAAGTTCTTGGTGTGTTGGTTGTCTGGTAAATGACGTTGAGGAATGCAGAGAAGAGTCGTCAGCATACCAATGGATAGGGCAGAGAGTTTGAATGAAAAACAGTTTATCAATAACAGAGAGTGGGTGATAGGGGAGAGCTCGTTGAAACACCAATGTTAAGAGCCTTATAAAAGAGAACGATGATCGTCTACCACTGAAGTAATAGAATGGCCAGAAAGGGAACTTGAGATAGAGGTACAGAAAGATGGAAAGAAATCTGAAGAGGAAAGTTTGGAGATAAAAAATTCAAACCAGTCTCTCAAAGGTTTTTAATAAGTTATGTCTAAGGCAACGTCAAATGTTTCAACGAAACTCATGAAATACGATGACCAAGATTCAGTTAGGAAAACCAGAAGATCGTCAGTGTATCGTTCATTGCGGAAGACACTCTGATGATCAGATAGAAGGTTGTGAACAGATAGATGCTTGAAAATCTTCCTGTTGAGGACAAACCCAAAAGCTTACTAAATACACATGTGTGTGTTTGTGTATGTGTGTGTGTGTGTGTGTGTGTGTGTGTGTGTGTGTGTGTGTGTGTGTGTGTGTGTGTGTGTGTGTGTGTGTGTGTGCGCGCGTGCGTGTGTGTACCAGCTCTACTTATCTAAATGTCTTAATTTTGGTTTAATATGACTGAAAACAATCCATAAAGAGACACATTACATCCAGTAGGTAGCGAGATGTGAGACTCATCACTAAGTCACGCCGACACACTGTATTTCAGTATAAAGTAGCAGTTTTTCTTAACACATGATTGCAAAGATTGTAACAAGTCGATTATAGACTCAACTGTTCAGGTGAAATTCCTTAACCTTTCTGAATAAACTAAAATGTGTAAAATCTAGTTCGACAAGCCTTCCAGTTTTCTTGTAAAAGGACCGAATCGCACGGAAAAGTGGCATACCGAAAGGAACATATGCGCCCACACCAGTAAAGTTCCTGGTGTAGTGCGGGGCGGTCACCCCAGACGAGGGTTTATTGCTAAGGTAACAACTCTGCAATCTGGTCCATTTACATATTACCGTCGTTGCTTTCTTTAACCCGGGCTATCAGATCATAATTGACCAGATCCACATACCTGCGACCACCTCCTGCACTTAACACCTCTCCAGCCTGCACGCGGCTGTACACACACACACACACACACACACACACACACACACACACACACACACACACACACACACACACACACACACACACACACACACCCACACCCACACCCACACACACACACACACACACACACACACAGACTTAAGCTTTAACAAAATATATACATACTAACGCGCTGTTTTGTGCAAAAGTATGTTGTCTCCACCACACAATACGCACACAGCTAGGCACACCATCACACAGGTTATGGTGACCACATCCCCTGATGCAAGGACTGAGCCTGGTGCGTCGCCTAATTAACTCCTCTGTCGCATCAGTCCCACGAAAGCCATGCAGTGCATCCGTGCTCTGCAGATCACCACACAGTCCACCTGTGTAATGCAGGCCACAATGCCGTGCACACGTGTTCTGTAAATCACCATATAGTGCACATGTGTCATGCAAATCACCATGCAGTCACAATTGTTCTGCAGGCTACCAAGCAGTATACAGGTGTACTACAGACAATGCAATGCACAGGTGTCAATGCAATGCACTCCATCGGCAGCAGATGCTCCCGGGTGAGAGTAAGGACAGAGCCGCGCCAACACTGCTCAGGTTCACCAGGCGAGCGTAAAGTCTGAGGAAAAATGACCCAAATCATCGCAGTAAAGTATCTTGAGGCATATAAGTGAAAATTCAGCCGCGCTCGTCACCTCCCGGGCACCATTCCTACCACGCAGAAGCTCTTATTTTATAATGAACATCGTTCACTGGCAATAAATTAAGTGAAAATGCCACGTAAGGTTCACCTTGCAAGTAATAAATTAAGGCCAATGAGGTTTAATTCACCTTGAAAATGGTGTAGTTTAGCGAGGCGTTGCAGGCGGAGAGTAGTGTTCCAGGTGATCTGCCCGAGGGCACGCTGCCGGCCCCTGCCTCACTGGACTCGTTATGGCCAACAGGGGGCGACGCAGCCGCCCGTATCACAGGCACATCAACACTCCTTGCTCCGGGTTACAATGTCAGGAGGGACGAGTGGCTGGGCCTCTCCTGCCGCAGTGGGTGCATGTCTGAGGCCCAAGGCTCAAGTGTGTTGCACCTTTCCGATACAGCCTCACACCAAGGGCTGAACAGACATGTATCTCGGCATTAATTGATTTGTTTTTCATTATTATAACCCATATCTTCCCATGAACAGACAGGACCAGGACCTTCTGGACCGCCGCAGCCGTGGCGCGGAGGGCGAGGCGGCAAGTCAGGCCGTCACTCAACACTTCAAATACAATCCTTTACCGCCAGCTTTGCACGAGGAAAGCTGTGGAAGGGGTAAATCACCACACCATCCTCCGAGTTACCTTATGAGCGACGCTACCGGTGAAGGTGGATCCCATACCAGCAAGATTTATTGACCGGACACCCCATTTAATTTTTTCAACAGGTTGACTACGGTTGCATTACTGACAGCCAGATGGGCACCCCGCTTTAGATAATTGTCGTTGTAAATTAGCAGCTGAGGGGGCGAAAGGGGAGAGGGAAGTAGTGGGGAGGGGGGCGAAGGGCGTAATGAGTGGGGAGAGTGAAGGCAGAGGTGGTGTGAAGGTCTGTCGTGAATCTTCCATACGCCGTGCAGGACGCTGATGATAATGATTGCGGTAACTCTCCTCGGGTATCATGCCTTGTCCCGACGCTAATGTTATACCTTGGTGCAGCCGAGCGCCGGGCTAATGGTAGGTGGCGGGCCGGCCTCTCCCCACAGCCGCCGGTGCAGGGTGGTGATGATGGTGGTGGCGGAGATGGAGATGGCACTGAAAATGATATAATGAGGATGATGTTGGAGATATTGATGAAGATGACGGTGATGGAAAAGGTGGTGACGGTGATAATGGTGGACGATGTTGGTGGTGATTGCTGGCGTGAAGGCAGTGGATATGATGGTGAGAGGAGGAGGGTTATAGAAGGGGACGAGCAGGGAGGTGAAGATGGTGGCGACGAAAGTGGCCGCGATAGAAAAGATAGAGATGGAAATGATAGTGATGGAGGAGGGAGGAGGAAGGAGGAGGAGGAGGGAGATAAGGAAGGGGAGGAGATGAAGGCGGAGAGGAAGGATGTAGATGACGATGATGAGAGAGAGAGAGAGAGCGAGAGCGAGAGAGCGAGAGAGAGAGAGAGAGAGAGAGAGAGAGAGAGAGAGAGAGAGAGAGAGAGAGAGAGAGAGAGAGAGAGAGAGAGAGAGAGAGAGAGAGAGAGAGAGAGAGAGAGAGAGAGAGAGAGAGAGAGAGAGAAAGAGAGAGCACTACATTGATGCTAAAACATACGAGTAACAAAACACACACACACACGCACAGTTATTTTCTACACGTATAAGATGATAACAGAGAAGGAAATGAAGACGCTACAGTGGCGCCACCCTGGATTCCGCAACGATGACGATAACGACGATGATGACGATGATGATGATGGAGACGAGTGAGTGTGCCGGAGACGCTGATGGGGCTGCAGGGTCGGCCGGCATGTACACGGGGGCGAGAGGGAGGTGAAGAGGCTGACGGTGATAACTACTGTAATACTTCTCGATTTATGACATGACTCCAGATCGCGTTGCTAAAGACTGTGTTGCACCGTAGATAAAAGCGAGGGGCGGGAACTCACAGGAGGAGGAGGAGGAGGAGGAGGAGGAGGAGGAGTAAGAAGAGGAGGCGATGATGTAGTACCCTGGCATCCCAATTATACACTATATACCTTGAACTATATTGCTAAGAGTCTTTTTTTTTAGTCTTTTACAATACTCCGTGGTGAAGGTTGTAAGTCAATACTCGCCGTGATATACATACAGTAAACCTCTTCCTTATTTGGTTAGCACTGCATTAATTTCTCCCGGGTTAGACACAACGGGAGGGAGATTTGAATGCCTTACCTATGCGAGATTTGACCTTACGGGCGTGCGTACATTAGTAGTAGTAAAGTAAGGCGCTACAGTGATAATAAGTTGCACGTCTCTCTTAAGCCCAGTACTTTATGGGTGTGTCTGTATAGGGTTTTGAACCTTGGAACGGCTTTAGGAGGTTAAGACTTTAATTACTGATGGAAATGTCAGTGTGGCGCCTTTAGGAAATAGTGTTCTATCTCTATTTTTTTTCTCTCTCTCTCCTCGTTATCATCCACTATTCTGTAATGTTATTTTTTCTTCCCAAAGTCTACAAACACGAACTGGTAATATGACACAAAGACAAGAGTCATCAGGTAATGCACTCCACCGTGACTCCCAGCGCTGCCTGACACACGTAAACCCAACCTAACCTTGGCGTGGTGAGGATCATAAAGAACAAGCTTCCTCCACACCCCTAACGACCTCTAAAGCCTCCAGTGTGCCTATCCGCTTGTTCTCTTCAGACTTATACAACGGAATGGACATGCAAGTGAGGCAGATGGAGGAAAATTCTTATGAGTTTATAATTACCCTCTAATTTTTTTTGTCCTTATTTTCCTGTTGCGACAATACTAAACGTTGCTTATTTTATGGACAAATTGGTTGATAAAATTAATGTGTGAGAAGCCACGTCATCAGGCAAAAGAGGTTAGGAAAGGAAAAGAAATACTTACAAATTAGATTCACAGGAAGAAAAAAAAGTAGAAGGAGAAGAAGAAGAAGAAGACGAATAATAATAATAAGAATAAGAAGAAGAAGACGAAGAAGAAGAAGACGACGAAGAAGAAGAAGAAGAAGAAGAAAAAAAAGAAGAAGAAAAAGAAGAAGAAAAATATGAAGGAAAAAAAACAAAAACAACAATAACAACAATGGGAAGAAACAGAAGACATAAATAAAACACAACTATTAATTCCCTTGAGCCTATTGGACAAGCCAGTAGCAGCAGCAGCAGCAGCAGCGGAAGGCCGAGAATGTTGGTGGCGGCGACGAGGTGATCAGTTGAGCGGCGGCGGGTCGTGTGAGGTGAGTGTGACGGACAGGCGGA
>JAPQNM010000045.1:18996712-19006712 GCA_029783475.1 Metacarcinus magister
ACCAGCCTGTAAAACTATCAAAAGGTTGACCCAGAAGTACACAAATCCTTTCCCTAAGCATTACGCCTTCCCTCGGGGCCTTAGAACGCCTTAAGCACAAGTGTAGGACGACGCGCCACACACTTACACCATAGAACACCTGGAAATTTTGTCTCATATTGTCTTAAATAAAAGCACATGACAAGAATTTTATGTTTTGATTGGAGTAAGTATTTTCAATCTTTTCTGTGTTTCGAAAAGGTAACAGATTAACCACATCAAAGTTCAGTTACTCCATCAGTGTCTTGTCTGTTACTATGACTTACAAAACCTTTCCACTACAAGAGATTAATTAATAAAAAAAATGTGTAATCGATTCATAGCTGCAGTGACAACTTATGTATTCGTTCCTCTCTACCTATCTTCCACGAAAATACTCTTTTTCGCATCTAAAAATTAAAGAAATACATCGATTACTGGTTGTGATAACACGTCCTCCAGTAATTTCTCTTCCTCCTCAGTGACGTAGATCTACATACTAAAGTCTATTTCGTGAGGTTATGCCAACGACTCTGTAACAGAACATCGACTGAACTGAGACGAGTGGGCTTACATCAAACAGCTCTGGGCTATGTCAATAATAATAACGGAAAGGTCATACGCCTCAGCCTCAGTCTCAGTGTTGCTTCTCATCCTCTGCGCATACGTTTCCCCTTGAATAGAATACTTTGAACACACCTCACGCTAAAAAAAAGGGGTGACTAATTCCAAACGCAAACACTTACACACAGACTTACAATGTTAATTCCCCAAAACAAGCATGAAAATCACATCACCATCAGCTTCATCTTCACGGTCCGAACTCTTTCCCCTTCACCCCTGCAACACCCAGCACCTCGCCTAACACAGGAGGCACGCCGGACGCTCCTAAACCTGCGGCAACATTCTCCTCCGCCACACCAACCTCAGCAGCCTTCAGGTGAGGCAAGCTAGTCCTCATCCTCCTCCTCCTCCTCCTCCTCCTCCTCCCTCAGCCAAGGCCATCCTCCCCTCGAAACCTCACCACACCTTTTATCCAGCTTCGCCTGCACTGATCGACGAAGACTTGCTGAACAATCTACACAATGCAATGCCAGATAAATGTTATATTTTATCCTCGCAGTAACTGGTTTGTTTGCATGGAAATAATCCGCTGGAAAGAAATATCCCGTTTTTCTTTTTTCTTTTTTCTTTTTTTTTAGCTACCAAGCATAATTCATTTCATATTATGCTTTCGTCTGAATTAATCTGATCTACAAACAAAGCTATTTTTCTCATTTTGTGGGATCAATTAAATATGCAGTAAGTACTAATACTAATATTTGCGCACACACACACACACACACACACACACACACACCACACACACACACACACACACACACACACACACACACACACACACACACACACACACACACACACTAAGAATGGTAGGTCTACAGGTGTCACCAATTGATCCCAAGGAGCCACATCACATCATATTACACAAAGCCCCATCCTCGCCGCCCCTGCTGCCACCCCACGCTTCGGCCTGGGGTGGACTGGGGCGCGGCACACAATATCCCGCCAAAATCACCAGAATATCTCTTTAATTAAGTTTGATGTATCCGTGGGAGGCAGCGCGTGGGGTGGGGGTGGAGAGGGAGGGGAGGGAGGGGAGGGAGGAGAGGGAGGGGAGGGAGGAGAGGGAGGGGAGGGAGGGGCACTGTGGCCAGGACACCAAACAGTAACTCCTGGTTATCTGGCGCATCTCAGACACCTGATGGCTTTTATAGTCCTTCGCTGGCTGGCCCATACAGCTCCTCCCTCCCTCCTCCCTGCTGCTGCTCTTCTCCAAGGATGTGTGTGGTGGAGGTACTTAGGGAGAGGAAGGTGAGGGTGGTAGCGAGGGGAGGGGTCCTGGATGTGTATAAGGCGAGAGTATGAAGAACGAGCTGGAAGGTAAACATTTGGGTGAGCGTCAATTGTTTGGAATCGAAGGAACAGGTAGCTACTTAGACGCTCACGTGCCGACATTAACTTATCTTTCCAGAATCCTTCATGCACGCTCACACAGACGCCCTCGCAGCACCCTGAGTCCTGCTCGTTGGCACAGTGCACGCGGCCAATGTTGAGGGACGGCGTGGAGTGATATCCGAGGCTGATACGCAAGCCATTTGGAATTGGGTCTTTGTGAGTGTGAACGGACGTCAGGCGCCTCGACAATAACTGAACCATGGTGAGCGAAAGCCAGAGAGAGAGAGGACAGCCATTGTTGTGTGAGTAAGGTGGGTTACGGAGGCGGGTCGGGGCAGTATTTATGTAGTGTCGTCTCCCAGGTGACATTTTAATAGCTAGCTGTAAAATTAGTGGCCGTGCCCCTTCACACTACCCCCTTCGCCGGGACGCTCCTTCTCCTCCACCTCCTCCTCCTCCTCCTCCTCCTCCTCTCGAGCTCCAGCATAATCTCCTCGACTGAACATCATCTACAACCTCCCACTTCACTCTGCTTAGCTTTTATTACCACAACATTTACACTCAAGTCACTTTCTCAACAACCTTTACAACGCCAACCTTCCACACTAAGCCTTTGGGGATCCCGTTCATTTTCGCGCTGCCCCGACCCTTCCACGCCGTGCATCTTTCCGCCACACCTCTTAGTCAACGCCGAATGGTGACCTTGGAGGGTGAGGGACGAGGTGAAAAACAGCCTCGTCCTTAGTCAGTGGAAGAAAGGTCACCTTCACTAAGAGGTTTACCGACATGCTTAAGAGGTTCATATAACAACAATGGAAATGATTAGCAACGTGTTAAGAAGAGACGGAACACATTCAATACGAGTTTAGTGCTGAAGGGAGCTGGTGCGCTGCAGGTGCATCGAGTGACGGATATGCGGCCACGAGGACCCGGACGGAGGCAGCAGAAGAGGCGACGGGAAGGTCCTGAGATGAAGACGGATCCTGATGTTCGGTGGAAGGGAAGCGTCGGAACGAGCACGGAATAATCAACTTGGAAAAAGGGTCAAGCGAAAGAAAAATCGTATAAATAAGGAAGGAGAAATTTATGAAAACAATCCTTTACTACGAGAAATGGAAGAGCAGCCCCATAAGAGGTACAATCTGGCCCCGTCTCCACCCGACACAAAGGCCGTAATTGTTGACCGGTGACCGCCTGAATTACAACTGTTTTAACACACTCAAACACTTTCTTTGTGATATTTACGGTAAACATTTATAGGAGCTGCAGTGCCCTTTGTCAACGGGGGAGAAAAGGGCGCGTCCTCCACTGGAATCGGAGACACTGAGGGAGGGGAAGACGGCCGCCGCCTCAACCTCGAGACACAACCCCGACTGGAGGCGGAGGTTTGAGCCAAAATAAACACACGAGATTTATTAGTCCACGGAGGCGGCGGTGAGGCGGTGTGTGGGTGTCCTCAGGGGGGGGGGACGAAGGAGGAGGAAAAAGGTCAACTGGTGGGAGGACAAGGAAGAGAACGACAAGGAGGAGGAAGAAGAGGACAGGGTTATGGGTAAGAAAAGGAGAGAGGAGGAGGAAGAGGACAGTGTTATAGGTAAGAAAAGGAGAGAGGCGAGGTGGGAAGAATGGCAGAATTGGTGAATTAGGTGAAGGAGTTCCCCCTGAGGACAAGACGGGCTGGGTGGCGGGAGAGGAGGGGGAACATGGGTGGTCAGGGACTTGAATAATAAAAATAAAAATAAATAAATAAATAGAAGAAAAAAAAACCCTGATGAAACCGGTAAAGTAAGTTAATTCCGCAATGACAAAGTTCGATAAATACATGTTAGTTCATTCCCTTGTTTGCTCACTTAAGATAGACACAGAAAGAAAAAAAAAGAAAGAATTGAGCGTGGCAGCGAGACACGAAGCACAAATCTCAACACTTTCACTGTGCGACGAGAAACCGATTATCTGAGGCAACCCGCAAGTTCGTGGATCAAGAGTGATGCAACAACAGCGACAATCAAGACGTAAAGATAATTTCCCAACGTAATTCGTAAAGGAAAGAGGGCCAAGGAGAAGATAAGTCATTCCTTGATGGGGCCTATATCAGAGGAGGAGGAGGAGGAGGAGGAGGAGGAGGAGGAAGGCTGACTCAACCATGGGCGGGAGGGAGGAGGGGAAGGCAAGGCAGGGGAGCGAGGTGGAAGATACGTAGAGGATGGAACGAATAAAGGAAAACGAAAGTAAAGTGGAGGGAATGGAATAGAATGAAGACCTAGAGTGAAGCGAGACGATGGGAAATACAATGATACAAGGAAGGGAAAGGAAGGTGAAGGGGTTACAGGGAGGATCTAATGTATTATGTCTGATGATGAGAATGAACAGAAATGTAACTTCAGTTCACTAATAAACACATAAAACCATCATCATTATCATCATCATCATTAGCAGCACCAGCACAACTACTACAACCACAACCATCAACATCATCAATAACAATAACTACAACTATTACTGCTACTACTACATCACCATTATCATCATCAACAACAACAATCACAAACAGCAGCATCACCATCATCAATAACAACAACAAAACCAACGACTATAACATCAACTACATTCACAGTAAACAGTAAAAACAGCACCACCACCACCACCAACAACAACAACAACAACACTACCACCACCACCACCACCAAGAGCAAGAAAACCAGACTAATTAAGACAATTGCATTTCATAATATTTTCCATGAAATTTACTTATATTCACACTAAATTGTTAGACTTTTTTTGTGTGTTGTGTGTGTGTGAGAGGGAGAGAGAGGTGGGTGGGGGGAAAAATAACACACACACACACACACACCACACACACACACACACACACACACACACACACACACTCACAACAATTTCCTCACATCGAATTCAACACAGCCGTCGTCCTTCAGGCCGCCACGACACAACGCCTCATTCCCCAATTTAAGATGACACCCGATACAGGCGGTGGAGGGGAAAAAGTCCCTCCTCCGTCAGATCAAGGAGGGGTGGGGCTCGTCCCTCACTGGGGGTTGGGGGGGGCGGGCAGCCAGGTAATGACCACCTGCGAGCCGCGCGATAAAAATAAAAACAGAAATGAGACAATCGATGCAATTACTGGGGTCGTGGGAGAGTAGAGGACGGAGGACGGAGGCTCAGGTTTCCAGGCTCTTGCTGGGACATGGCGTGAGTGGTTGTTGCTGCTGCTGCTGCTGCTGTTTGTGTTGATAATGGTGGAGGAGGAGGAGGAAGAGGAGAAGGAGAAGGAGGAGGAGGAGGAGGAGGAGGAGGAGGAGGAGGAGGAGGAGGAGGAGGAGGAGGAGGAGGTGGTGGTGATGGTGGTAGTGTAGGTGGTGGCATCGGCAGTGTCGAAATCATCACCCAATGAGTACATAACACAGGTCTTGATGCTGGACGCTCTCGTAACGTTAGTGTAGTGATTCCATGAAACCTGTCTGTATATATATATATATATATATATATATATATATATATATATATATATATATATATATATATATATATATAATGTATGCAAGAGGCCTCGCCAGTGGAAGCCCTGGTCTGGCCTGGCGAGTTGAGGAGAGGTTGGTCCCGAGGTGACGGAGACGAAGTGAGGAGGGGGAGGAGTGATAGTGGGTGGCCGGACGGGGGGTGGGAGATGAGGGTGGCTGTTATCACGGGTTATCTCCCTGTTCCTTCAAGGTTATCCTGCTCCTACGCTCTGCTGCCTCCCTTCACCCACGCCTGTAGTTTTAATGTCTGAGAAGGAAACTTGGGACTGAGGTTCTTCCGGCAGCGTCACGGTTTCAGGGTGTCAAGTAAGTGCAACGAGAGGAGACACAGAGGAGGATGCTGCGTGTTCTAACTCAATCTTATTTTATACATTACCACCACGACCGTACTGCAGCGCCTACCTTCTTCCATCGACACTAGGGTGGAACGCTATGCCTCTTTGAAGTGTATAGTAATTGTCACATGTATTGATAACGTCTACTCATTTACTTATGTATGCGATGTAGCGTTCCAGTAACTTTATGCGACTCGGTATTGTGTCGAGACCCGCACCCTGAAGAACACCGCTTTATGCAACACTGAATACTATTGACGTGGAGAGAATACAAGCAAGTCCACTTCGCACAACATTGTCGCTTTTATAATACACTCTGTAAACACATAAATAAAAAAAAACCAGACAACTTTCCAAGTCTTGTTTATTCCAAG
This sequence comes from Metacarcinus magister, assembly GCA_029783475.1. Taxonomy (NCBI): domain Eukaryota; kingdom Metazoa; phylum Arthropoda; class Malacostraca; order Decapoda; family Cancridae; genus Metacarcinus; species Metacarcinus magister. The sequence continues at coordinate 19,002,938 of JAPQNM010000045.1, forward strand.
ATTGAGAAAGTACTGCGAGAGGAATCTTCAACATACAAATAAGCATTCAAATAAAACTTTAAAGCTCTCATGACAAACACACAAAATATGTGAACTACTCATGTAAAGGGTTTGACAACGATCCCTATAATTTGTCAACGATACTTCTTTGGGTGTCGTGGGAAGAAGAAATGAATGGACGGAAAATAGCCCATGTCAGCCACACCGCCTTGGGCCACCGCGGTACTGGGCTTCGGGGCAACGGGGACGGGGAGGGGGAGGAGTGAGGCAGGATAAGAGGAAGGGGAAGGAAGGGGATGGGTTCCACATATCTCTCTCACCCGCCCTGTGTGGCCCGGTCCATCACCAGGCCATTTACATAACGCAGCTCAGTGTGACAGCGATACCGGGCCAGGGAGCACCAGCTGATTGGTTGACATTGGCGTAACGAGGGGCGCCGTGCCGACAGGAGGGGCGGTCACCTTGGCGGGAGTGTGTGTGGTCAGTCTGGGAGGACACGGCTGCCTCCTTACTGCACCTTCTACTGCTGCTGCTGCTGCTACTACAACAACTACTACTTCTACTACTGCTACTACTACTACTATTTCTTCCTTGTAATTGCAGACTTCTATTGGGTAGTCATTGCCGTAGAATTATGCACGCTAATATTACGACGTCTTCTTTTTACTCTTCTTCTTCTTGTTTTTCTTCTTTCTCCTCCTCCTCCTCCTCCTCTTCATCTGAGATGAGTGGTTTGCCAGGACTAAGCAAATTCTTTCAGCTCTGCGCCTCGTGGAACTGTTAATGGACTCGATAGTTACCAGAATTGAGTGTTGCAAACAGCGAGGCGACCGTCGGAGAAACACGGTTCGGGTTACAAACGAAGGCTACGTGCTAACCCTGCGATAGAGGAGCCTCTCGCTGCCCTCCAATGACATAACAGAAGACACAAGACAAGGGCAGGCACATGGCTACTGAAAATAAGCACATGCACGGAGAGTAAGTAACACAAAAAAAATATGGAAAGGAAAGAAAGCACACATGGAAGCAAAAGCATTATAGCGAAAGAACACAGAGGAGGATAGGACTTCAAAAGGGTTCAATTACACTCTCAGTCCTTCCTCCTAAAACACGTCCAAGCTAGTGAAAGAAACACGACCATAACACACGCAGAAATGAAAGAATTGAACAAAATAAAATGACTCATCTCAGCTTGACAAATGCCTTAGATAAACAAAAATAGAAGACCAAGGAAAATAAAAAACAATGTTGCAAGTTTTCCTTTCCTTCCTTTCCTCGTGCGACAAGTATTCCATTGTTGTGATAGTTATCCTTGCCACGATGTTTTTTCCTACTTTATAATCCTCACATTTTATTCATCTTAATATCTGCTAATGTTCTTGCATCATTTACCTTATGTGTCATGTGTCCTTATCTTTTCTATACAAAACCAGTAATACAAATAATATATAATCACACGAAAGGATTTTAAGTGGTTTTCCCATCGTCTCCTCGTCATTATCTTCACCACGTCCTTTCCTTCATACAATATTATCAGACTACCATCATGTGTAGCAAGTATTCACACGTAATCCCAAAATCATCTACGTCATTAATATCTGAATTCATTTTTTTTTTTCCCTTGCGTCAAGTGTAATGAATCACCGTAATAAATCTTTCTTTTTTTATCTTCCTCGCTGAGTCCTCTTATTCATCGTTCGACTTTCCTTTCTCACATTCATCTTGTTCTCTTTCCGTCACACTGTTATCTCGGCGACGTTCAGGTTTGCCAATCTTTTCGCAATTTTCTCCTCGTTAAAAATTTCTCAAGTTTTCTTAACTCTTCTTTTGGCTTGTGAACTTTTATACTCGTCTTTCACTTTATTCTTATTGATGTTCATACGATGTTCTTCCTTTGTACTCAGTCGTCTTATGTTTTTCGTTTTTTCTTCGTCTTTTCGGTTCTTCATTGTTATTTCTTGAACATTCCCTTCAGCGTCTTCTATTAGTTCATCAACACACTCCCTTCTCGCTGTACTTTCATTGTTACTTTTATATGAGTTTCCTTAAATTTTGGTATGTCAATGTCCTAACGTTTTCTATCTTCATCCTCAATCGGTAGTTCAACTTGATGAAGCAGTAAATCGTATCATGTCATAGAATTTACATGAACAAAAGATTTAATTTGATCTTATAGATACCATGTTTTTCGGTCAATGAACACGAGGAAAAAAAGACAGGACGACGCTCAAACTTTAACGAATTGTTGGAAAATAGTTTCTTCGTATTATTTCGGGTAAGTTTTCCTGCTTTTGTGCACCCAGTATATCTTTCACGAAATTCGCTTGTTTGCTTTATATCAACATTACCTTCCTTACGCCATATTATTAGTCCAGTTCGTCATGAAACAGTGTTTCAGACGACAGTCTACTCTACCAGCTCTGCAGACACCAAGCAATGTGCTCATTATATGTGTACACACACACACACACACACACACACACACACACATACACACACACATACACACACACACACACACACACACACACACACACACACACACACACACACACACACATATGAAAGCGATTTTCATACTTTCAGTTAAAATGAAAGACAATCACATTTCTTGAATCTCAAATTCAGCAAACACGTTGCAAGTTTAGTGTTCACTCACTACGCAGGTTATCTAAGCGTTCTGGTGTTATCAATATTTTTTTTCAAAGTTGAAATAGTTATCAAGGAAACTATAACAGTAACTACTGGAATACATTCCACACAACTCCTCACAAGACTGACAAATCAGCAAACAAGTAACGTTACAATAACTCAACTTATTGTGACAAACACATTCCGCTTAATAAAACTGCTCACTAAGTTTCTTCTGATCCAACAAATACTAATTAACATTTCCTCTGACTCTCTAAAGGCTGGCCATCGTTCCTCAACAACTCCTAAAGGGTCGGACTAACCTTATGTGATACACTGTACAGTCTGCTGCTGGTCACTAATCATAATTCTGCGAGGCGTCGCGCTTATGCAACGAAAATGAAGCGAGGAATACCATCTAGTAGTGGAGTCGGGTGCTTCCAGGACAGCCGAGTGAATATAATGAGAATCACTTTCCTTAATTTGGTGATCATGGCGCGAAGGGTCCATAACAAGCCTTCCTCTGATCCCCGACCACCTTGCCAGCCGTGCGTGACAAATCCAAGACCCTCACCTCGTTCACCGCCCCTGCGCAGCACGGCGCGGGACACTGTAATGGGGTTTAGTCTAAAGCGAAAGAAGTGTTGGTGCTGCTTCATGCTTATAGAAAATGTCAGACACGTAGCAGTCGATGAGTGGACATGTGTTTACAACTCAGCAAGTAGTATGTATTCTTGCCAACTTCTCGTGTGTGTGTGTGTGTGTGTGTGTGTGTGTGTGTGTGTGTGTGTGTGTGTGTGTGTGTGTGTGTGTGTGTGTGTGTGTGTGTGTGTGTGTGTGTGTGTGTGTGTGTGTGTGCGCGCGCTTAAGTCAAGGATTTAGGAAGCACGTACGCTACCCTAACAACCTGCCTTCTTCTCAGAGAAGGACAAAGGTCCTGCTGAGAGGATGAGGACAGGTGGCCAAGGCAGTGGCAGCAGCGGCAGCAGCAACAGTTTGGGCGATATCGCTCCTGATAAGCATCTGGCCAGCAGCCCGTCACCCTCAGCCCATCGGGAGCTGCAGACGCAGGTGACCTTCCTTGCTCGCCGCGTCGCCTCGCCCTGCAGATTAACTTGTAAGAAACACTAACTGGACTTGTCGG
>JAPQNM010000045.1:19011712-19034212 GCA_029783475.1 Metacarcinus magister
TTGCTATGCCACTCTTGCTCGGAAACTGTAAGTTTTCTGTGAGCAGCACATCTTTTTGTTGTTTTCTCCAACGCATTTTATGCTGCATTGCGGTATACGGGTGACTAGTATAGATTGAGAAGCGCCAGGGTATGCAAGGTTACTGCCTGCATCTGCATGGCATGATGTGTTAAGCCAAAAAAAAATGCAAATCAAATATTATTCAGTTTCTGACTATAAATGTTTCTTATTTTTGACCATTCACATGATCGTGTTTCTCTGGTTATCAAACCATCAAGAACTATGAAATGTTACAGAATCTTGTGCGCTATAAACCTACACGTGGAATTTGATTACGTAAATCATGAATCACATAGATAACAGTAAAGTTGGATAAAATCAGGTAAGGGAAATTTTGAGTATTATCAAAAATATACATGATATTTTTTTTAACTGGAACGGGCATGATATAAGAAAAATATATATGAAATAAGATAACGATAAGTGTGGAGGTATAATGGCGCAGGAAAAAGGAGACCGGAAAAACTGGATGAAGAGAGAAAACAAGATGATGATGATGATGATGATGTGTTCAACAAAAATGAGTGGATGAAACTATATAACCAAGTTTAACAACAACATATGAAAGTGAAGTGAAGATAAAGAGACAGAAAACAAGAAGTAATGTGTTCAAGTAAAATATGATGATACTGCCATTATGATTGTGACGCCAAACTCACTCTAATCTATCATTTTCTCCTTCCTTGTTTACTCAGCTATATCACTGCAGGTCAAGTAATAAATAGGCTACAGTAATTGAGCCGAAACATCACACAGCAATATCTCGACTTTCAGTGTAAACTTAACTTGTGATAGATTTATGTAAACAATTGTGACCCAGTTAGAGTGTTGGGAGTGAGTGGTAGAGGGAGGGGGTAGGGAGAAGGAAAGGAGGGGGTCTGTCTGATAAGCCAGGCACGCGTCTACAACTAACCCGAGACCGTGGTGGCCTGTCTGGCGGTACCTGACAACTATATCATTAAATGCCTTCATCTGTAAGTTGGGTTAAGGAATGAACTTGATTTCAATGACCTTTGTAATCTATAGGTACAGCAGCTGATATACATTTCCTTTTTTTCCGATGGGTTTAACTTGCATTGTATTTCAACAGCACGTAAACTCAGTTGCATGTGGTGAATTAAAAGTATTACGACACGTACTATCTTGAACAAAATAAACACAATAACGAGACATTTAAAAAATAAAAGAAAGAGACATAGCGCAACAAACAGTCGATAGCTACGTCGTCTCACGCCACACAATGCTATACATCGCTCTAACTGCGTCACATGACAATTGGGAAGCGAAACTCTTTGCGTTGACCACCAAACGGTATGTGCACACCCACTTAGGTGCAGTGAAACTTTGAATCTCTCACACACACACACACACACACACACACACACCTATGAGCCCTAAGCCAGCCCATCATCGAGTGACCACCAGTGATGGGATGGCTGGTGCTACATGGCAATAAAAACCCGTGCTAACTTTCAGAGCTGCAGTCGTGGCTTATCATTAGTATTATTTGTACCTGACTTGCATTATGGACCATTCAATGTTAATCCATCAGAGAAGCTTAAAGAGAGAGAGAGAGAGAGAGAGAGAGAGAGAGAGAGAGAGAGAGAGAGAGAGAGAGAGAGAGATACCTCGTTCGCTCGTTCAATGACGTCACGACCAGCATTGTCTTTTCATCAGTAAGCCTTGCTGACAACTCTCTAAAGTTACATTGTATTCATAATACATATCAAACCATGAATACTGGACGTGAAACACTGTGGGTTAATTTCATAATCACAAGAGGTGTTCCCGCTTCCTTCCATCCACCTCCCCAGCCCTACTGATTCAACTTGATGATACTGTGGCACAATACCTAACTCCCTCGTCCCTACACTAGCCAGGAATGTACTCACCTCTCAGCAGCATGGCCCGGCACATCCCTGCACCTGCTGACTCAAGGAAGGGTGGTAATACGAAAGATTTATGGCCGCACATGTCAACACACCCTCACAGTACACTGTATTTCTGTCAACACTGCCGCCAAGTACTAGCCTCGCTGACAGAGGGTGCGCGGGCACTGAATGGAAGTTGGCGGAAGATTTAAGTTCATGATCACCATTCATTACATGCTATACCTATATTCATGTGGCAATCTTTTACACATTTATACAGTGAAAGGTAGACTGAACATTTGTTTATATTGTCATAGACCAGTGTCTTGTCTTGTCTTATTTCTCGTACACATAAATCTATAGCAGTGTGCGCCATTGCTACTGTTAAGAGTAGGTGTTTTTCACTTGGAGTTGTCGTGCTGTGATAGCTTACTAACTCTGAAAGTATGTCACCCCATTTCGTGATAGTGTGGTGTAACTACGTGTGATTGTGGCCGTGAATCTCTCCGTGCTGGACAACAAGATTCACTAGTTGTCTGCATGAAGGGAAGACTAGCGTAGATAATCTGCTGGTTACCGTGGATGGGTTATTAGCCTTAAGATGTGTTATTAAGGTGTGCTGCTTCCTGTTTATTTACTTCATTACTAAGTGATGCAGCAGGGATTCCGTTGCCCCGCTGCGGCATACGAATGAAGAGCCTCCAGTGGCGGGCACGTCCTGCCTTTGTTGGGTCTGGTGCAGTGGTTGTGTGGGTTTCTCAGCACCTTAGTTTTAGTTGTTTTTTGCTAGTATCATAAACATACTATATTGGTTCTACTGCATAAATTCCAGTTGAGGATAGCATGGTGAATAATTAAAAAGTATAATTTGATACAAGAGAGGAAACAGGCCACCAAACAGGAGATGGTGACAGGGGTGTTATAAGTATGATCAGGAGCGTCGTGGAACTTGCAGTACTCCATGGACAAAGGATACATAATGACCGTGTTCAGACTGACACACCTGCCACGCTGGTATTCATATAACATTGCCTCCACCCTGCTTGGTGCCACTTGTACACAGGTTTGTGAGCAACACATAAATATTTCATCAAGTTTTCAGTTTATTTCCGTCACATAGTTACATTAGCGATATTACAATATGCAATATGTTGCTGAACTTAATCTTAAGACAAGAAAATTGTGATGAGTTAAATATTCTCTATTTGGTCTATGGTACACTATATACACTAGAGTAGTTTTGCAGCCGCCGCCAATCTGCTCCCTCCTGCCGCTCCGCCCTTTCTGCTGCTGCAAATCACCCAAATTTGTACACTATATTCGGACGTGGTTCCCTGGAGCAGCCTAACTCAGGCTGCTTTTCGGAAGAGGCTAAGGGGCGTGTCCTTACGCAGCCACAGTGCAGAAACCCGAACTTAGACCTAGTGAGGCAGCAGAGGCGGACGACAGGCCCAGACTCCCCAGGCCACCCGACATGGCTGACATGCTGTGCATGGGCGGCGCTGACATGAAGCCGCCCGCCATGGAGGAGCCGTGCATCTGGCCGCCGTACATGTAGTGGGACATGGAGCCGAACCCGCCGCCGCCGGTGCCAAAGCCACCAAAGCCGCCCTTGTCCAGGGGCTTCAGCATGTCCGGGAAGCCAAGCATTCCCTTCTTCTTCTTGGACTTGGAGCTCAGCTTGCGGTTGCGAGTCTGGATGCCATCCTTCTTCATGGACAACGGACGAGCAACCTGTGGAAGACAAAAAAATAACATTAGTAATCTAGTTCACCAAATTGGCAAAATACCACCTTCCAAGTAAAATATTAATTTTCCATATTTTTCTATGGACAACTTATAATAAGACGCCTTCCTAATAAGATAACACTCGTATTCGAAAACACCTCAACGCTGAGCGCCAGTTCATGCGTGGAGCCCCTAGACGGGCCAGCGTGGGCGGCGCGGGCTCGTGAGGTCAAGGCTGGATGCTCCATCAGTGTCAGGTTAGCAGCCGTGGGGCGCCACACTGGTCTCCGTTGCCCACCGAGCCGCGCACCGCGGCCCCCCGCCCACATCTTACGTCAAGATTAACTTTCAGGCAGCACTCTTTCCCGCGGTAATTCCTATCTTCCCACAGCCCACCACAAGGTTCATAATCGCAGGCCAGGACTCGCAGCGGGGGACCATACAGGCGTCAGGTAGAGGGGGGCATCATTTGAGAGTATTGTGGTGGTGTGTGTCAGGGTGGACCCCCTACGGCAGGGTCGCAGCCCCCCTGGGGTGGAACTATTGTGGCTGGCAAGACCTCCCTCCTGCGGTCCCCCGCCTCCACTCCCACACGCACCTGAACAGCTACCTGTGCCCCGCCCGCCTGCCCACGCCCATGTCCCACCCACGGTCCGCAAAGTCTAAATTACCCACACAAAAGCAGCATGTCATTTCTCACGCCAAGATTACCACAGGACGACCGAGGAAGATGTTAAGGATGGAATGTTAACCGCGAGACTACTGAGTGAGGCTGAGTGAGTGACGAGAGAGTAAAAGAGAGAGAGAAAAAGATAAAAAAAAAGAGATACAGAAAAAGAGAGAGATAAAAAACGGAAAGCATAAATAAATACACAAATAAGTAGATGAATAAATATGTATGTATGTATGTATAAAGATATGTGTGTGTGTGTGTGTGTGTGTGTGTGTGTGTGTGTGTGTGTGTGTGTGTGTGTGTGTGTGTGTGTGTGTGTGTGTGTGTGTGTGTCAAGAAAACCGTCAATGAACAAATAATAATATAAAGTCTCTCCGACACATGAAACATAAAAAGCACACTTTTCCTCCTCTCCTCCTGGCATACCTCCGCCTCATCCCGTCGCCTCAGCCACAGGCAGACCGCCACGAGGATTGAACAGGTACGTTAATTAGCCCAGTAGCCGCCCCACGTATTGAGGCGCAGGATTTCTGGGTGGAGGGACGGCATTGTGCAGGCGTGAGGCGGTAGACGGGGAGTGTATTGACCTGTCTACGTCTGTCTGTCAGGTTTACGACCCAACACACTCCAGTTTTGTCATCCGCCATTCTCGCGTCTGCTTCGGTCGCTTCCAGGCGGCTGAACCCTCTTTGTTAGCCGCGGTCCGAGTCAAAATGAGTCGTTACTGCGAGGCTAATCCGCAGCCAGGGCAGGACGGGACGAGGGGCAGGGCAGCAGGAGGTGAGGGAAGGGCGAGGAGGAGGAGGCGAGGGAAAGGCAGAGGCATGAGAGGATAGCAACTGAGGGTGAAGATTACTGTGATGGCCAAGGAATCCGTGGATGGTGAAGGATGGTGATAAATATCCTGAAGAACTTAATAATCCGTCTATTTATTGATTAGCATCCTTAATATATGTGGTTCTAAACTTTTTTTTTCCCTATCACACTTAGTGAAGGATGATGTATGACCATCAGTTACAGCATGATGTATGTTTGTATATTCCTTATTAAGTATCTTAGTTGATGAATTTCCACTTTATAGTCACTGGATCGAGCATTTGCAAAATTAATCATTCAGCGCTAAATAATACCACGGAATTGAATTTGCAATACCTTGTTACGGACGGACTAAAGGTTACACATGAGTGATGCTAAAAAACAACCTTATCATGATCCTGAGAAAGGTACGGGAGAGAACAGGTTTAGACAACCAAGGTAACATATTCTAAAAAGAGAAATTTCTCGCCTCGTAAGCCAGAAATCAAGTGAAGGAAAAACAGTAACTCAAGAATCTTTACAAGGGTGACACTGATGATGAGCGAGCGAGGAGACCAGAAGGATCCAGTAAGGTCCACAGCAGCTGAAAATAGACCACCGAGATGCGGCGTTACGAGGCCACTTGACGGGCCCTGCAGAACTAATAAACACCTTCCTCCACCATACGTATACGCGTCAAAGGGGAGATTATGAATGCCTAAAACTGACGACAAATTACGAAAATAAATCGATATTAGAAAGAGGTTCATTTCCCGGCGAGAAACCAACTCGATGGCCACAGCGGCCCGGCCTCCCCTTCCCTCCGATCAGTCCGGCGGCTAATTAGAAGTGGAGGCTGAGAGACCTTCCAAGAATGCTGGTGGTGACGGCTCGATACGGGGAGGAGATAGGAGAGGGACCACTGAATAAGGGACGTGACATATATGAATCTCGGAGGACCAAGGTTACTTATTCTCCGGTGACAAATGGCAGAGGCGTGGGACTGAGGAACGAGGGAAGGGCTGCCACTGGTACACGCGCAATGGAGAATGGTGTTAAATCAATGTGAAGCTACGACAAATAATGGTAATTCTAAATCAACCTGTGCATAGATGGTTGTGATTCCCTTATTTGCCAGTTTAGGAGTAAAATAGAACCACTGAAACAAACTGCTGCCACGTAAGAGAAGATGAACACGAATGATTAAAAATATGGTTGCTGAAGCTCCTTTTTTTCCATATTCCTTGAGTGTTAAAGGAACGCAAACGGCGAGGAAGAAAATGGACTGAGATCGTAAAGTGTCACATCGCTCTGAGCAAACAAACCCACCCACCGCCAAGCCTTGACACGCGCTCACTATTTGCTTCCCTCATCATCTGCGACGCCAGTAAAAGAGAACAAGTGTAAAAAAACGAAGGACCATGAAAACGCTCGTCTCACCGCCACTTGAATCCTTTCGGCGTAGGATACTTTGTTTACCTCGTCGTGTCCCGCCGTCCCTCCATTTGTCTGCCCCGCATCCGGAAGAAACTAACGCCATAGCAGGAAATATGAAGATAAACAAGATAAAAAGATAAAGGGTTCAGCGCGAGCCTTCCCCGACTTCAACCAAGCCGACGTCAGAACAAGATGGGCCGTCCGATTTCCGCTTGGCCCACAGAGCGTGTGTTGGGGTGACTTTGGGCTTTCTCCTACACACCAGCACCCAGTAAACACCTACCTCCCTAACATGTATTAATGAATGAATCACAGGTTGATACAAAGTAAAATTCCTCGTAATCATACTCTACTAACGGAGACTAAGCCTAAGCCATAGCGAGGGTGGGGAGGCAGGAGTGTGGCGCCAAGGCGGTGGGGCCGTCGCCAGCCTTAGCAGAGGCATGACGAGGTGGAGGGTTCTTCCGTTGCTGCCACCACCCGTTGTCGCCCCGCCCAGCTACCTAGCAGCACACGCACACACTTATGCCGCTCTCTCCATGCACGTGCAAACTAAAATCAAGTTAATCCGAAAACTATCACTCTGCAAAGCATCAGGTGTGGGCTCCTTGCTATATTGTTGCCAATTAATGACACAGAGGAGTATATTTAAACCCGAGTGCGCGGGTGGGCTGGCGGCGGAGCTGAAGGGCATCTCAGTGCACGCGATGCTTTCAATGAAGACGCCTCTTAAGTCTAGGTGAAAAAGTTTTCACAAGGTTTATCTGGTAGACAATAACCGCGCGGACTGACAGTTTATGACTTAGCGAAACACCTGTTCATCTGTTGTATAACTATCCAACTAGTTTCAACATAAGTACGTGGTGACAGATGTGACGGAAAAGAAAATTTAAGTAAAAATCCAACTTATTGATGTACAATGAACTAAATTACTGACAAAACACGTTGTGAGATCCTTATTGAGAGAAGGAAATCCTCCCCGAATCGGCTGAGTCTAACGAATTAGAAAAGAAACCTAATAGTGTATGTTTAAAGGCCTGGGGGAGGACCGAGGCACGCCCTGGGACACGGCGCCTCGCGTGCCGCCCATGAGGCTGGTGCCGGCGAGACGAGGCCAGGTCACGTATAGGTTACATATAAACATACTTGTTCCGCTCCGTTTTCCTCGCTTAGGATGCAAGGAGGAGGCAGACACGATGCGCATATCTAACCTGACCGACTCCCCGCAATGAATGCACAGCGTTGGCCTAAACCTCGTCATTAAACCATAAATAAGTGTTAATGAACAGGTACTTTTACTGATTCACAGACGAAATACATATTTATGGGTCTCCGCTTTTTTCTAAATGGAATCTGCCGACAAGGGAAGGGAGAAAGGGAAGTGCCCACAAGGGGAAATGGGGGCGGGATGGGAAGGGTTAAGACTGGCGGAAAAGAGTGTTTTCTTTAGCGGCAAAGATGAGACGAAAGTGCAATTCAATAACCCTCTAAGATGCGGTCACCATGAGATGCTGCGTATGGCTGTGTCCAAAATATATAAAATAGTTCTCTATATGTTCATGCCTCTCCTGACATCAGAAATCTGAACAAATGGGAGCAGGACAGCGAGAGGGAGAAGTAGATCGTATTTCCCAGCGGCGCCACCACTCTGCCGCCCACCAACCACCTCTTTTTTTTGTTCTTTCCTTACTTTCCCCTAAGGCTGTTTAGTCTCCATACATTACCCTCATAGGGTTGTCTTGGCTTCTAAAACAGGAGAAAGTTGCGTGACTTTTTCCTTAACTAGAATTCTCAACACTGCCTTACGTGGAAGGTTTTCGTCCGCTCACACGCCTCGCCAATCTCTACAACACAACTTGGGAACTGAGAGGAAAAAAAGTCACAAAAACGTTTCTACAATTCCAGGTTCAGTCGTAGCCGTGACTCCTCCCCGTAACCCGAGATAGAAAATGACGGGGCTGACGACGATAATTACAAGTGAAGGAGGGTGAAGGAGGGTGAAGAAGGGGAAACGGGGGAAGCATTATGAGGAAAGGCGAAACGCCGAATTTTGTTCTGTAGTAGTACATCCTGTCGACCGACCGACCGCCACGAGAAAGCGGGCCTCGTCGCCAACAGCTTGAGGTAACAGGCGGGCAGGAATACTGAAGACAGATATGAGGATGCCTCAGGTTAACCGGAGACAGTCGAGGGTAAACCCTAAACCAAAGAACGTGAGCGACCGCGTTAGTCACCTTGGAGGTCACCGCAGCCATGTGGACACTCCTACGACACCCGCCCGCACACTCCCTCCTCGCCACCCCTCTCACCCCTCAGGCCCACAACCACCCATTCCCGGCCCACATCCCGATCCCAACACTCCGACTCTCATTTACCCTCCCACCACACCCCGTCGCCGCCTTCTAATGTGTTGGTCATCATCTTTCTTTTGCTAGAGTAAAATCCTGCATAGTTTCTATCTAACACTCACTTAATCCCGGCAAATCTGCACACGCTGGCTGTCTTGGGAGGCACCCACACGCCAGCCTCTACACACCCAACGCGGACAGAAACAGAGAAGCTTTTGTTTTTTATAAAAAAAAAGACTGACAATCGACGTGCGAGGCGGGAAGTCTAACCACGGACAGATGTTTGACGGCAGACGCTATATTTTACCTCGCTTTGGAATAATTATGTTCCCTGTGACACCCGACTCCGCTTAGCGATCTTGAGTCCTCGGGAAAGGGACCACAGAGACTAAACTTGCCTGGCGACTAAGGACTCGCATGGGGACTTCTGGTTTTCGAGGAACATCTGTTTGAAGGGCGGTGATATATTTTCCATTTCTTCTGAATAATTATGTACTCGTTGTGCCTCTACAGGCAAGCGAACCTGGTAGTAGTGAGGTGATTGTCTCTACACTGTATAATGAACGTGGCTCTTTAGCTGCAGCCTCGCGTAATTCTGTCAGGTCGGGGGTTTCTTTGTGGTGGGTGAGAGGCATGCAAGTCTCACAGTCTGCTGGCAAGTGTGGGTTGAGAGCTCGAGGGGCTAGAGTGACTTGTGGGTGTGGCAAGCAGTGTGCCCTCACGCACCACAGGAAACATCCGGGAGTGGAATGTATTTGTTGTGTCATGAGACCATTATCACATACGTGAGACACTACAGGACTGACACCCGGATGTAGTGATGTGTCCCTGAATGCGACTCAGTTACATAAGCTTTACAAATTACTTAGACGGATTTATAACGCATCTTTGGTTTCCCTAACAATTGTGAACACGTGTAGGACATTGCAGTCGGGTGTGATGATGACCTCGTGTCGCCCACTTCTCTTACTCCTAGGCCTGGACGCGCAAGTCCTGGGAGGAAATTTACGAAGCTCTTCCCACACCAGCTCTTCCGTGACCGACGAGGGGCGCCCACATTACCGCGCGCCAAGATCACCATGATTTGTCGGCAAAGGTAAATATAGGCAGGGTAGCAAGATTTGTAGGCGGAACTTAAATACGCAGGGCACTGGGGCCGATATAGTCATATTAGGAGACGTCGATAGAGTGGATTCTCCCGTCGCGGTGCGCAGCCATGCCAGCCATGTGGACTCCAGCTCGTTATTGCTGACAAGGTGATTACCTCCGCACCTCGCCGCCGGGCTGTTGTGAACACAATAACACGGCGTGAGGAAGGGTGTTCAGACCGCTCCTCCCCCACCCCACCCAACTCCTTGCGAGGATGCTGGCGGCACGCTGGGAAGGGGAGCGAGTGGAGGACACAAGCAAGGCGGTGCATCACAGAGCATCTCCACGTGCCCTTGCACTGCTACCACACCAAGCAAAACAACCTTGCTCACCACACCTTGACAGACGCCTACACCCCGCCCCGCCCACACTGCCACTGAGCCACGAGTGTGAACCATGATGTTAAAACCTCTCATTGCTGCACACTTTTGATATTCCCTTCACTCCACCGTGCACGAAGGGATGAGAAAGATTTATTCGCAGCGCACAATGAAATATATCACGTACGATGGGACGAACTAACTTTTTAGGCGTCACGATACATAGAGAATATACAGGCAGCACCATGGAAGGGAGGAGAGGGCGCTTGGGGTCGTGGTGTGAGCGGTGATGGATAACTGGGAGGGGCGGGGGAGGAGGGGAAGGAAGAGTGCAGGTCAGGGAGGGAGAGCACAGAGGGCGAGGAAGGAGGGGGAGGCTCATGGGAGGTTTGAGGAGCAACCCATCTTAACGGGCTAGTAAATGGTGCTACATAAATAAGATAACAGATTACTGCTACTACTATTACTCCCGCCACCACAGCCACTATTACTATTACAACTGTCTGTCCTCTCTTCCTCCCCTTCCTTAGACAACTGCCTCTACAACCACCACTACCCTTGCCGCTGTCTCTGTTATACAAACACAGCCATCAGAAGGGTCACACCACCAATACTTACGTTGTGCAGTTTGTAGTAGAGGCCGCAGGCGTTGCACACTGGCTCGCCGTTCTGGTTTCGTCGCCACAAAGTCGTAGTTTGGGTCTTGCAGTTAACACAAGACGTTCCTTCTCGACGATTTGCGGACTGCAGAAAGACAGAACAAATAACTTAGGGATACGAACATTATGAAAGACACAGGTTTTACTCTAGCTTATTGTGCCACAGTAATTGTTTATGCAGTCAGTCATACCATGGAAAATGATAAATGGGAAGCCAACTAAACTCAAACGAAAAAAAAAGCTGGAGGTAATTAATTTAAACTCCTATATAGTGGTCTGACTCATCCCCGTGGAGACTGAGGGAGCCTGGCAGGGGAGGAGCCGCGGCCACCCCTGGGGAGTTCATGGGAAAATCAATGGCGGCGGAAGGCGATGAGCTGATAGGGGAGACGCCCCTCGAGCCGGAGATGAGGTATGATTGTGAAGGTGAACACGAGCCTGGGGAGCGATGGGCGGCGCTAACAGACTTGGGACTCACCGTGCGTTGCTTGGGCTTGATGAGGGGTCGGTTCTGTCCGTTCATCTTGTAGTAGAGGCCGCAGGCGTTGCACAGGTAGTGACCGTTGCCGTCGCGTCGCCACAGCGGCGTCGAAGTAGCGCCGCAGTTGACGCATTCACGGCCCTCTGGTGATTAAAAAAGACAATAATAATACTTTGTTCTACTAAGAAAATCTACTCATACAAATGAAAATCGAGTGTTGACCTAACTATCTTAAGTAGTTGTTTCAAGCTCTAAAGGTTCACAAGCACACCGTCTCACAGTTACTAAGTCTTTCAAATACTAACGTAATATATTTCCAATATCACATGCACAAGGAAAGAAGAAAAAAAAGAGGTTAGAAAGATCAGAGTTCAGAGAGCAGGTTTGACTGTCCTAATGAGAAGAACAAGTGGTCAGCATCGTTAAAGTGAAAGCCTTTGAATTAGAGTGATGAGAGATGAAGTATGGAAAGGCGCTTCTGCCTACCTACAAATGACATTACGACAACTGTGGCTAGGTTAGTGAGGGGGTCAGGGTAAAAAAAATGAAAGAAGGAATTAAATATATAATACTTGTAATAAAAAAAATAAATGAAAAAATAAATAAACAAAAAAATCAAACAAACAAATTAATGAATAAATATAATATAATATGAATTGGTGAATTTTTGCTAGCTTCACTTTTCAAGCTCAAGTAACAAATGCAAATGTCCTTTCTATTATAGACGGCACACTGCAAAATTATCATTATTATTTTTCTGAAGAGATGCCATTCCTGTACCGGGTAGGCATGGCAGTGACTTTCAGATAAGATCCATGTTGTAATATTGATAGAGGAAGGTTGATCATATTATTATTTTTACAAAGATAGGAATGACTGCAGAATGTTTTAAAATTTATGAAAATTTCTTAGCAGACTGAAGGAGATGGACTACATTATGTAACAAGACCAGATTCTTACCGGTGCTGGATCGCTTCGAGTTCTTGGACTTCTCATGTGATGGGGAGATGGGTGTGGACGGCACGCTGGGGAAGGGCTTGCTGAACATGGACGTCATGCCCGAGGAAGGGTAGAAGCCCGAGTATCCAGTGTGCGCGAAATCCATGGAGGAATGAGTGGGATACCCTGTGTAGCCTGAAGGGTGGGCTGTGGAGTGGGCGGGGGAGAGGGAGAGGGATGGTTTGGGGGGGAAGGAGGAGCTGAAGACGGGCGTGTACGAAGAGTCACTTTTGATGTCGTTCACTCCCGCAATGCTGCCGCCGGGCGAGGCCGTGACTCGGTCTGGAGTCATGCGGGCTGCTGGCTGTTCTGGCTGTTGCTGCTGCTGTGCTTGCTGTGGCATAGGACTGGTGCTCATGGGGTGCTCATGTGGCTGTGGCTGTGGTGGGGGAGGAGGACCTTGTTGTGTGGCAGCTGTGGGAGAGTCATCAGGTGGTGTGGGAGGGTACCCGTATGCGGCATACCCCTGGGTGGGCTGGTGGGTCTGGTGGGCTGGTGTGGGAGTGGGCTGGTAGGTCTTAGCGAATGGTGTGTGCCAGGAGGCGGAGGGCGTGTTGTAGGCGGTGGGGGCGACAGCGGCAGCGGCCATCTTGTCTGATCCCAACCAGGAGTGGAGGGGCGTGGGGAAGTGGGGGTGTGCACGGTACATTCCCCCCTGCCCGAAGCGACCTGGGAGCGAGAAGAAAAACGAATGTTCATAAAAACATATGACCAAAGTTGCTGCGGCAGAAAAATATCAATTTGAGAACACCAATCATCCTGCTGCCAACACTGGGACCATTGCTGCTGTCCTGTCCAGGCTACAGAAAGGATGGAAATATTACAGTTGATAATAAACCGCAGCGCTGACCACCACCGGCGCCCACCATCAAGTGTGTCCATAACTAGAAACATTGGCAGCAGGAGGAGGGTGACTCAGGGGACTTGAAGGATCCCTCAAAGTTGTAAAGGACTATGATCACAGGACGATCCTTTCCACACAACCGTGTTATTGATGGAAACACGAAGCTATGATGTGAAGCCTCACAAAAGATGTCCTACTAGATATACTATACACGAGGATGATCATCCTCATCATCATATTTTCTTACTACTACTACTACTACTACTAGCAATAATAATATTAATAATAATAGTAATAATATTAATGATAATAATAATAATAATAGTAATATAACAATAATAACAACAATAATAATTAATAATGATATATATCACAATTATATCAATGATAAATGAAATAAGTAACAATAATATTGGTAAATTTTAATGTCAATAATTATAATTTTCATTATTATTATCATTATTGTTTTCATTGTTATAGTTACTATTGATATTACCATTACTATTATTATTATTACCATCATTATTATTATCACTGTAATAAAAAATTTACTAACCACAACGAGAGTAGTAATAGTAGTTACATCAATGATGATAATAGTAATAATAATAATAATAATAATAAAAAAGAAACAACAATGATAGTTGCACCAGCAGCTGCAACCACCACCACCACCACCACCACCACCAAACAACAACAAAAACTACTTGAAAAAAGAATATATATAATAATAATAATAATAATAATAATAATAATAATAATTATAATAATAATAATAATAATAATAATAATAATAATAATAATAATAATCTACGGTAAAACTAAACAAACACGAGATAGAGTGAGGAAAAACAGTCCCCCCCTGATCGTTCCTCCCCGCTGCATCGCCTCGCCAGCAAATCATGTCAACGCACGAACTTTACTTCCTTCCATCACCTCATAATTTTACGCAACTACACTCAAGGCAGGAAAAAAATAACTGAGGAAGATGAACACAGAGAGAGAGAGAGAGAGAAAGAGAGAGAGAGAGAGAGAGAGAGAGAGAGAGAGAGAGAGAGAGAGAGAGAGAGAGAGAGAGAGAGAGAGAGAGAGAGAGAGAGAGAGAGAGAGAGAGAGCGAGAGCGAGAGCGAGAGAGAGAGAGAGAGAGAGAGAGAGAGAGAGAGAGAGAGAGAGAGAGAGAGACAGAGAGAGAGAGAGAGAGAGAGAGAGAGAGAGAGAGAGAGAGAGAGAGAGAGAGAGAGAGAGAGAGAGAGAGAGAGAGAGAGTTACGCAGTTAGAAATAAAGATCTATGAGGAAGAGGGCGTTGTTGGGGATCTTGTCTGTGTCTTGGTCTGTGCCTGACGGTGTGGTGATGGACGTCCCTTGTTGTGGTGGCCTAAGGGGCGTGGGTACCGCCGGGGAGGGAAGAGTGCGGGAGCGTTAAGAAGAAGGGAAGTAGGGGGAGAGGCGTGTGTGAGAGAGAGAGGATGGGCAGTTGAAGGAAATAACAAAAAGTAGATATTTTTCCACTAGCTATGTGTCTGTTGTCGAACGTGTGAGTAGAGGAGGATTTTCTATATTTTTATCCTGGGCAAGGCGTCAATAGAGGTGCAGGGCACGGAGATGAGAAGGTAAGGCAGTAGGAAGCGAGGTAAACTAAAAGGAACGCAGCGACTCAGCGAGACTGCCATAAAAGACGAGAGAGGCGCCTCGCATGTGGAGCTTCCTGGCCGCGCCTACCCGACTCACGTGCCGGGCTGGGCCAAACGAGGGTGTTAATGCGTGGGCACTGATGGCGGGTCATTATAGGGGCGCGGGAGTTACGGATGGACGCCCTTACAAGTGATTGGTGCCTCCCACGTGACCCCAGGGTCGGGCAGGGCATTAGCCGCCTCCTGGGGCTCCCGCGCCGGCCTGCTCCACTCTGCTGCTCGATAATTTACATTATTCTTGGCGGCCCAAGACAACTGTGATTGTTGTTATATAGGAAATACGTCTTTTATAATGAGTTATTGTTTTATAAAGAGAAAAAGAAGAGCAATAAATCCTTACCATCCCCTCACCCACAAACTCCCACTCCTACCACAGTGACGCAGGAGCGGCCGCAAAACCACAGTGAGGGCTGCCCCGCCCCTCACTCCTGTCCAGGAAGGACTGCCCACGCCCAAAACATCCGCTAAATATTTATTTTCTTCCGACATTTACTCTTTCCGTGTGGGGAGCCTGGTCGAGGGTAATGGAGAATGACAGTTAACATCTGTATTTGGCAATCGCTGTGGTGGGAAGCTTTCAAGGCTAATAGCTTTAGGTGGAAGTTATGGCGCACAGACCCTCGGGCGAAGCCATGAGAACTTTTCAAAATATTCTGCTCATGATGCGGTGTCAGGGAGTCTCAGAGTCTTCCGATGCACCAACACAAGGTAGAAAAAAAAAAATATATACAAACATACAAAAAGTAGCCCAGCAAACCTAGACAAAGAACATATTCAAGGTGAAAAAGAAAAAAAAAAAACATTTGGCATCAATTAGCTTCGTGACGAAAGGAATTGGACTATTTATGAAGAGGAACTACCCTTCGCCATCACTGATTCACACGGGGTGTATTGGAGGGTCCTGCTGCAGGGTGGGGGGGAGGGAGAGGGAGAGAGAGCGTCCCATCCCCCAACCCTGATGACGAATTGTGATTTTTAGACGATCAGAAAAACCTAAGGCCTAAGTAAGGACGTTGTTCAGATTATACATCCTTCTCCCCCTCCTATGTGTAGCCGCTTTCCGTTCCCACGTTGTGCTGCACCTCATGTGTTGTTATATTTGGTTCTCAAGGCGTCCCTTCCAGCAACACAACTTTTCTTTTTAATATTTACTTCAACAATCTATTCTCATTATTATCGCCATTAAAGGAATAAATTTTAAGAACGAAAAATTATGAGTGGTAATAATTTCCTTTCCACTGACATATTAACAAGATTAAATTATTCTCGGAACGTTAATAATAAATTGCACTTAATGGTTAGCGAACAAACAACAACAACAATAAAATTATGGTGTGCAGTATATAATCTTTTACAGTGGCAGGTATGTCGCGAAATTGGTCGTCAGTAAACGTAATTCATTGTCCTTGTGAGCTGATTAATTCTCTGCAGCGACGGACGAGGTATGCGCTGAGCAATCTTCTGTATTTGTTATCATAATATTAATACCACACCTCGCGGCCTCCAAGACGATTCCTACACGAGAACTGCACCAAGATGAATGAACGGCAACACACCGCCACCTGCAGGATAGCCGAGCCGTGCTTTGTTTTCATGTACTCTTCCTTCCCTTTTGGTGTTGTTCCTCTCAATACGATGTTGGTGCAACTGTGTCACATAAACATGAATTATGAAGCAAATGACTTATTTCTGGTAGGATAAATTTTACACCTACACCACCTCTATGTGAGGCCTCTGTTTTACCCCAAGAAGGGTTTGCTGTTTGCCCAGACACCGCCTCAACCCGAACCTTGCCTGGGGCTTTCCAAGGATAAAAGCTGGAGAATTACAGATAACACAAACCATACATCAACTTTTCTGTCTTTCCACTATTTCAAAGTGTTTCGGTCACTTTCGTCGGTGATAAATTGACCGTATAAGAAAAACCGAAGGCGAGTGGTCATTCCGGGAGGACAAAGAGGACTGGGTGTGGCGCCTCAGGCAAACTATTACAGGTGACGGAGAAATTAATTTACGCCTGTTACACCTGTCTGAGGAGTGTTTTCCTGTAGACCACTCCAGGCTCACGGGAGGCCTCGTTAGCGGCTGGAGGAACCCTTGACCTTGCTACCGACCACGTGGTGATCTGAAGCTTCAGGGCGATCGCATGAGGCCCGATCTGGGCGCCTGCTGTGTTACTATGATCCACAAGTGTTCAGTGAACACCTGTTTTCAGATGTCTTTGTTGTTATATATACTTTTATAAAAGACACTACATAAATGTCAACCTTCCTTCCCCTTCTAGCTCCAGCAGATTCACCCTTCAGGAAGTCTCACCTCCAGCTCCCCCTTCAAGTATGCTAGCAAGGGGATTGCAGCTCTTCCCTGGTATCGCTTTCGGTTCATAAAACGGAGAAAACCTGTCTGACAGTCTACTCCCGTGATTTATGTGAAACAAAAAACTTCACAAATAGTTACCTATCACGCGATAACTTCGTCAAGTACGCTATTCTAGAAGTACAATCGTGAACACACAAACTGCTTCGCCTTATTCTATACTCTTAACAACCGTTCTTCCCGTCCATTCTTACACGCCGCGGGCAGCGTCGTGTGGGGGGAGGGGAAGGTCCTATGTTTCCTACGCAAAGTACACAACAGGGAGACGTCAGGCGAGAAATCTCCGTCCTTCCAATTATTCTAAATGACCACAGGGATTACAGTGAAGGCCTTCCTCAGCGGCTCCTCCCCAGGGCTGTTTACTCAGCTCTAACTCGCCTCAGCGGGTTTATGACGCCTCACCCAGGACGCAGCGCCCCAGGCAAGGGGAAAGGACAGGGAAATGGGAACGCCTCTCTTAATACGTTAAAATCAGGTAACTGTGCACGATTTACTTAGACTTTATGAAGTTGTTAGGAGAAATAAACTGTTAACTAATGATTCTTTTGAAGGGTTAGAAAAAATGTCCAATAGGGAAAGGGAGACACGCTGCCTTTTAACAGCAATTGGTAGGCATTAAATAAAATAGTTTGATGTTGCTTGTCGACTGGCAGACCAGCAGCTTCAAGACCATAACAGGGTTCAGCTTGATCAGGTCTTGTTTCTGGTGAATCACGACAACTAAGACCAAGTGTGACAGCTGATGCCGCCCATGGATCCACTGAGGCCATTCACCTCTTATAACAAAGAGCATAATGATTTACTATACGATATATGTGAATGTAAAACTTATTTCCGTGAATAAGTAACAGACAAACAATGAAACAAATATCAATGGAAACATTATCAATAGAATTTTTAGCACATTTTCACTTTAGTCTTGATCTTCCTACTTCTTTTTTCGGTGAGACTGATAACTTCATGCAGAATGTGAATATAACATTTTTGTGGTTCTCGTGTGCGTGTTATATGTTTATCCCTAACAGGTGTTTTGAGGTGGCATTGTATTGGCGTGGGAGGAGGGGAGGAAGTGTGGATGCATCCTTGTTTATGTGAGTGTGTATTGTAAAGGTAATGACAGTCAGGTATACAAGTGGTGATGATGGTGGTGAGACTAGACTCAAGAATGACAACTAATCCATTGTTATATGATGAAGTAAAGGTTATTTATTCCCCTTACAAGAGCCACGTGCACCATTACCTTGACGCTTGTATCAAAGGTGCAGCTTGTGGTGTTGCAGGCTGGTGATTTGTTTATATTAATACCCATAGGAAGGCTATGTTACCACGTCATCACCCTTAGTTAGAGTTACGTTTCATGGATCACAGAGAGGAGACGTGTGGAAAATAATCAGACATTGGCGTGTGTGAGTGTGTGTGTGTGTGTGTGTGTGTGTGTGTGTGTGTGTGTGTGTGTGTGTGTGTGTGTGTGTATGCGCCACTGTTTAATCTTTGATTGTTTGTTTGTGTTTATGCAAGTGGTTGCGTTTGTGTGTGTGTGTGTGTGTGTGTGTGTGTGTGTGTGTGTGTGTGTGTGTGTGTGTGCGTGTGCGTGCGCGCGTGTGTATATTCTTTGTTTAATTGTTTGCTGATTGGTGTGTAAGTGACTATGTTTGTTTGTCTGTCTGTGTATATATATGTGTGGAGTGCTTTGTTTGTAAGCTTTTGTGTGTGTGTGTGTGTGTGTGTGTGTGTGTGTGTGTGTGTGTGTGTGTGTGTGTGTGTGTGTGTTGGCGCGTGAATGTAGGTACACAATGATTACAGGAAGGTATGTGGAGACGTGAATGCATGCAGTTAAGTATACGTATAATAACACAGCTGTATAGTTATGCATGTATAAGTGTGTACATGTTTGCGTGTCTGTACGTGGATGTAAGTGTGAATGTCTGGAATGCCTCTATACAAGTTAATGTGCACTAATGTATGTGTGTGTGTGTGTGTGTGTGTGTGTGTGTGTGTGTGTGTGTGTGTGTGTGTGTACGTCTGTGTTTCAACGCGTGCAAAGCCATATAACACTAATGCAACGCCTCCAATTTACAAGGGAAAATAAAAGTGAGTATGTTAGTGGGTCGTCGCCGTGCAGTGTTGACACGATCCATTGGGCCGTCTGTGTGCGGGAGGACGAGCCAGAGTGGAAAACTGCAGAACTAATCATTGGCCTTCCCTCCCACCCACCACCTCCCCGCCTCACTTCCCCAAGTCTCGCACGACTCTCCCGGCAACACAGAGAACATAATTAATCCGTCATCTTTCTAGTCAGTCCGTGTGGGAGTTTGGGCGACCTGGTGTGACATATTGTGTCGGGTCGTGGCGGTGACGTTTCGGCGGCAGCGACATGTCATACGCCGCGCTGCCTTACAATTTAGTGAGGCCCTCGCCCTGGGTTGGCTTGTACGCCACTCGGGTTACACCGCTTTTTGCTGCGCCGGAGTGCCTCAGCCGTTCCTCCCTTTGCCACACCACACATTGCTCCTCTCCCAGGCTGACGCTCCCACCTCGGCCTGACTCACAACGAACCTCTGCAAGTTTTTTTTCTTCCTTTTTTTTAATGGACGAGTTTCAGGCTATCAAAGTGGTAGTGTTTGAGGTTGTACGTAACTTGAACGCATGATTGAAGTTCTAAATGAGGATGCCATGGCCTACTTGGTATCCTGCTGTACAAGTGTGTTACTGCATCTTACCTTTAGCCTATAATAGCGAATTCCGTTGTTCATCACTAATATCCATAATTTCTTCATGTTCTAGCACTGTTAGAAATTAATTAAGTCACTGACACTCTTAATCTATCCGGTGTTCGGTCCATCCTTCATATCAATAAAATGTGTTAGGCATTGGCGTGTGGGAGGAACGCCAAGATGTTCCTCTGCCAAAAAATACATATGATATTATCGGCTTAAAATATTTAAGCCACAGAAAAAACTAGAATAATCGACAGCGGATTCCAAGTGGTTCAATGTCATTACCAATCACTAAAACCTCAAAGACAGATGAACAATTGCAAAAGAAGGGACAAGTTTCTGGTCCTGTTATGCCAAGTATTATTCTGAGATCATGTCCGGGAAAAAATACATAATATTACTCGAGTGCTCGTTTATGCATCATAAAAAGAATATTATTAACCCAGAACGGAGGAGGGAACAACGAAATCAAGTATAGAATGATAAAAGTGCGCTGCAAAACAATATTAGTAGCGGGCGGTGGCAGCAACGACGGCGGCGGCGGCGGTGGTGAGCGGCCACGGGAGGGCGGGCAGCCGCCGCCCCGCTGCTTGCCTTGTGTGGAAGTCATTAACTACCCTTTTTTTGCCTATGGAAGGGGCTAATTTGAAGCATTAATTCCTTTGTGTAATTATACGTCTAAATTAAGGAGCGGAATGTCCCCCCTAGGAGGCACCTTGGAATGTGCCCGGAGGTTGCAACAAGAGGCGGCGGGCGGTGCGGCGGGCGAGGAGTACCAGCAGTGCACACAAATTACTGTCCGCTCATCACATTAACACTATCAAAATTACAATTCAATTTGATATTCCTTTTGCAAGTACTATGAGGTGGTCTACAAGTGACCAGATCGTCTTCCTCCTCGCCGCTGGCCACATCCGCCAGCAGAGTAGGGTTACGCCGCCACTACCAGGAACTATATTACAATGAAAAATGTATATACAATTTTGTTCCGATATTATGTAATGAATCACCGACGAGACAGTTAGGCTGCGTGACTAAAAGTGTTCATCCCTCTTGTTAGTGGCGGTGGTGGAGGTGGGCGTCCCTCGGCGGCGCCCTTGGGGATTCAGGCGCATGAATGAAAGCAATAGGACGAATAGGAAAATATGTCATGAAAAGATGGCAAGAGACGTTTCGCTAAGAATGTAGCTGCGTAATAATTTGTCTGAGGCGCCAATAATATTCATTAGATCAATGTGGCAACAAAATGTTGACGGAAGCCCCCGGCGAGAAGACCTTCACTGTCACTGTAAACAACCTCAAATTACCGAGTAGAACAGAGTATGCAGTGCGTTCCGATAACCCAATATTTACAGGATCGTAAACTACCGACTATTTCTTAAGGATACTCCTACCGACATCAAGAATTGTCAGGACATGCAGCAAGACTCAGCCAGAAAAGGCATCGAGATGAGGGGACTAGCAGGCCATGCTACTCACCGGGGTTGGAGTAGGAGCAATGTTGAGTGTTGGAATAGAAATCTTGCAGTGACGACATGGGGCCGTAACCTGCCGGGTACTGGGCGGACTGACCCCCGTCCACACCGCTCCCGACGTCCATCATCTGTGGGCAGAATGTCCTCTGTCAGTCTATGAAACTAACTCTTCACTGCAGAGTAAAGCAGCAATATCTTTACGAACCAACAAAATCACCTATTCACATCACCACTGCTGCAATGCGTTATTATTGGAACAACAATAAGAACATTAAAATATGATGAGTACTATCATGGGACCTACACTTTAGGAACTCCTGACACGTAAATCATGCATGCATGCATGCATGCACACATGCATGCATGCATGCACACATGCACACACACACACACACACACACACACACATATATATATATATATATATATATATATATATATATATATATATTCACACACACACGTGTGTATACATAATTTGTGTGAACATTATTAATTTATGTATTCCTTAGATAATATAGTTTATAAACACAAAGTGGTGTAATTTGATATTATCTAACATGATACAATATGAAAAATAAATTCTATTAAAACCATTGTAAGTGACCTCTGTCTGACAACGTGCGTGTCAGTCACACTGTTCCTAACGTGTAGCTTCAATCCCTCAGTAAGGAAGCCCCGCACGTTGGGCGTCACCAGGTCAGCCAGCAGCAGCCGTACGGTAAGCTGAATCAAACACCCTGACAGACCCGCAGGTGCAAGAGGCTCCCTATATCCCGGACGGAGACACCAGCACATTACACGCCACGCCTCGTGTGCACACTCCCCTCAACACTACTAAAACTTACCCAATAGCCACTTCAACGTGAATTATG
>JAPQNM010000045.1:19039212-19071712 GCA_029783475.1 Metacarcinus magister
GAGGAGGATGTGGAATAAAGAGAGAAAAAAGAAAAAAAACAGCATGGGAAATGAATTAAAAGAATATTTACAGATTCACTTGTATTATATTCAAATTGAGGTGACTTACAATTATAACACGTTTAGCGGATTACCTGTTGTCGTTTAGGCTGTGGCGTCACCTGGAAGAGTCTGGCTACGTACAAACTACAACAAGGTAAAAATAAAAAATAAAAAAATACAATACTACTTCTGTTTAAGACCCGCAGATAATAAGGTATAGCTGTGATAAGTGTATGTGTATATGAGTGTGTGTGTGTGTGCATGTGTGTGTGTGTGTGTGTGTGTGTGTGTGTGTGTGTGTGTGTGTGTGTGTGTGGTGCTCAGGTGACGCCCTCAGGTGGTCGATGGTCAGGTGGGTCGCAGGGTCGCCGCGCAGCACGAGTCAGTGATATAAGTCCTCATTACTTATAATTAACAGAAGCTCACACCAGTCTCATAATTTCTCTCGAGCTCCTTCCTCACACTTCTCCCCTCCCCCACAAAGCCCTTCTCTCATGAGCTGCCTCCCTCCCCTCCTCCTCCTCCTCCTCCTCCTCCTCCTCCTCCTCCTCCTCCTTGTCTTTTTCCATCCACCCTTTTTTTCCCTCTTCCCACCCTCTCCTACAACCTGGCCTCCTTCCTCTTTCCCTACCATAGCCTCTACCCCCCTATAGCCTCCTTCCCCCTATGCCTACTGTGGCTTCTACCCCTCCTTCTCCCTCCTCTCCTCACTCTCTCACTCCCATAGAATACTTTCTCTCCCACGTTCCATCCTCCTTTCTTCCTTGTCACACCACAGTCACCCTCTCCCTCGCAGCCCACCGCTCCTTATCCATTGTTCTCTCTTTGCTGAGACACAATTTTGTCTTCGTGGATGCAAGCTTTCATTTTGTATTCTTATCAAAATAAAATTAATGTAAGTTTCTAATATAAATTGTTTTTGTATCTATATGAAAAACTTTAAGTGTTGATTATTTTCTTCTTCTGAGAATGCATCTGAAGACTCCTTGGTGTCTATTGGCTACTGATCTGGATTCGAACCCTGGGCGGGGCAGTCAGAGCCACCTAGATGATCAGCAAAGGGACATGCAACCTTTTGGGAAGCGCACGTGGGAAAAAATAATCTCAGCACACTAGAACAACTTGAATCCCAGGACATAATGAGACAAAAAGTTGAATCTCGATAACATATCTTTACACAAACAAAAGACAACGTGATCTAAGTCTTATTGATTCTCCCTCACACACTGTTTTGCATCACTCACCACACACTCCTACACGTCCAGGTGCCCTTGTATCATTGGCGCTGCGTTTTTATTATTCCCAAATCTGATTAAAGTTTTGCTTCCTCTCTGCAGATTTATGTATTTTCTTTCATATCCTGCATTTGTGGCGTCCTTCAGGTTGTTTAAAGTATCACATTACAGGACAGTCAAGTTCAAGGTCTCAAGAGTCCCCCTCACACCACACCCTCTGTAATGAATCTTCCTGCTCCCCCTTGAGGGTCCTGATCCCTTCTCTGCACCCTGCCACCAAGGGGAGAGAGGAAGGAGGATCCGTGACTCCAAAGCACCGGTGGGACTTTCTGTAGTATTGTGTGGGTGGTCACTGCTAGGTGGGCGGCCGTGCAGGGGGGGAGTGTTGGGTGTGGGTGTTGGTTGTGATGGGTGAGGGGAGGAACACTATATAGAGGGAGGGATGGAGTGGTGGCTTGTAAGGGAGTGTTTAAGGAAGGGATGGTGCAACGAGGTAATGGTAATGGTGAGTGTGTGGGAGGGAGTGTTGAGGGGAATGTGGTGGTGTAGTTTGAGGTGTGTGTGTGTGTGTGTGTGTGTGTGTGTGTGTGTGTGTGTGTGTGTGTGTGTGTGTGTGTGTGTGTGTGTGTGCTTCGTCTATCATTACGGTAAGGAGCGAAGGACAGAACTTATTATATTTGTTCCCAGGTAAGCACAAACCACGAATCTTCACGAAAAGTCTTCCTCTTATCACCAGTACAGTAACGAAAAAACTAAACGAAAAATAATAAAACAACAAAATAATTCAAATACTGAGACAAGGGATATAAAGGGAAGTTATATATAAGATCACATGAATTCTTGTTTAAGTAAGTAATATGTAGGGTTTTGAAAGGTGGAAGAGGTAGTACATGTATACATGCTATCAAGAGGATGAAAAATACACATGAACGTATACTTTAGAGGAGACTGTGGTAATGTGACAGTTATGTTGAGGTGAAGTAAAATTGTCTGGGAAAACAATATATAATGTGTGTGTGTGTGTGTAGTGAGAGAGAGAGAGAGAGAGAGAGAGAGAGAGAGAGAGAGAGAGAGAGAGAGAGAGAGAGAGAGAGAGAGAGAGAGAGAGAGAGAGAGAGAGAGAGAGAGAGAGAGAGAGAGAGAGAGAGGAGAGAGAGAGAGAGAGAGAGAGAGAGAGAGAGAGAGAGAGAGAGAGGAGAGAGAGAGAGAGAGAGAGAGAGAGAGAGAGAGAGAGAGAGAGAGAGAGAGAGAGAGAGAGAGAGAGAGAGAGAGAGAGAGAGAGAGAGAGAGAGAGGAGAGAGAGAGAGAGAGAGAGAGAGAGAGAGAGAGAGAGAGAGAGAGAGAGAGAGAGAGAGAGAGAGAGAGAGAGAGAGAGAGAGAGAGAGAGGAGAGAGAGAGAGAGAGAGAGAGAGAGAGAGAGAGAGAGAGAGAGAGAGAGAGAGAGGAGAGAGAGAGAGAGAGAGAGAGAGAGAGAGAGAGAGAGAGAGAGAGAGAGAGAGAGAGAGAGAGAGAGAGAGAGAGAGAGAGAGGAGAGAGAGAGAGAGAGAGAGAGAGAGAGAGAGAGAGAGAGAGAGAGAGAAGAGAGAGAGAGAGAGAGAGAGAGAGAGAGAGAGAGAGAGAGAGAGAGAGAGAGAGAGTCAAGTTGCACGCTCAGGTTTAGTGGAGGAGGTGGTGGGCTGAAGTGGATGACGGTGGTTGGGGGGGGGGTGGAGTTGGGGGGCGGAGAGCCTCGTGACCCGGGCAGGAGGTGTGGAGGGCCTCAAAATATTGCACCAGAGTGACCCGGGCTGAGGGGAGGGAGGGGAGGCGAAGGTCTTTGTGTGGTAATGGACGGTGAATAAGAATGAATAACTGCAGGGCGGCGCGAGCACGTGGCGCCACCACTACCTTGAAACATGCATGGGAGGAGGTGATGGTGGTGGTGGTGGTGGTGGTGGTGGTGGTGGTGGTGGTGGTGGTGGTGGTGGTGGTGGTGGTGGTGGTGGTGGTGGTGTGACGGGCAGGAAGTTGTATCCCTTCAGGTGTCGCTGAAGGTAAGTAAGTCGATGGGCTATAATTATGGAGTTACATGTGCATTGTATGATGAATACATATGAAATAAGAATATAAAATAGAATATGAATAAAGAAAGGCAAGAAGTGCCATGAATGGTTGGTAAGAATAATGTATGAAAAGTCGCAAAGCAGATGATATGGTATTTGTTTTGTTATTCATAAGATGATAGTACATGTTCTGATACAGGAATGTACATAGCTACCTCAACCTATTTGTATAATGTATGAACAGCGATGGGGTGCTTAACGTAATAAAACAATGCTGGTGGTTTTTAAGCATTTCATGAAGGAGGAAAGCTGTCACCGGGGAGGCAGAGGAACAGGCCCACATCCTGCCCTGCTGACGCGCCTTCAACACCCCCGGCGTCCTGCGGCTGCCGCAGCCTTGCTCCTCAGATTTACTTGTTTACTCATTTCTCTTCATCTTACATCTGTTTTCCTTCACATTTCCTCCCTCCCTCCATCTCGTACTTCTTTTCCTTTCCTTTTCCATCCTCTCTCTCTCTCTCCCACACACCTCACACTCCATCACGCCTCCCCACAGATCCTTGATTCCCGACAACAAGCAGTCGCGGATGATTCTACTATAATCGGGAATTATAAAGGATTATACAGAGCACACAAAGGGAACGAGGATCCCGCCACCAGACATTATCACATAAATTGAATCAAACACAGATTTATTTGGTCAGCCACTGAAGCAAACCTCACACCTACAATACACCAGCGAGGATTATAGTCATATATATATATATATATATATATATATATATATATATATATATATATATATATAATGTATTTTTTCAAATTCCCAACAAGAACAACAGGAACAACAATAACAACACTTGCAACAATATCAACAACAACAACAAGCACAACGATGATCTTAGCAACACTATAATAATGTTCACTAACCTGCGTTTTTCAGAAAATAAAATTAGTGACAAAAAATCTAATTTAACACCAATGATAATAAAACAAAAGGTAAATTTGTCCGCCATAAAAATACAACGCAGATGACTCAGCAATCTTTCGAGGGTGAGGGTGAGGCAGTGAGGGGTGAGGGGGGCGAGGGGAGAGAGGGGTGGAAGGCAGGCACGCCGGTGGTGGGAGGGGGGGGACTGACATATCAAGGTGAAGTGCGGTGGTCGTGGTGCAAGTAAAAGTGTCACTGCCCCCTAATTTTGTTCAAAGGCCAGAAATACGTGTCCAAGAGACGTCTCAATCCTATCGATTATTGAAGGTATTTAAATCTAATTCATATAATTTTCCTAATCATCATCACTCACAAAAAGAGCAAGAAAGATCATACCAAACGAGTTATTTAGCCACAGGTCAATTTAAATACCAAGCCGAGGCAGCTCACAATCCTCTTGTTCATTTGTGCATGTTTTATTCTGCCTCTCTTTTATTTTAAGGAAGAAAATATGTGCATGAAAGAATAGTGATTAAATACGACCATCAAGAAGTTCAAAGACGATGAGAAACGAACACGTGTCACCAATTTAATTAAAGGTATTCAGGTGTTTATCCCTTTCGTGATGAAGTGGTGTTTCTGTTTCTACCTAACCTCTTTTGACGTCCTCTGTTCCCTCACTGCATCTCCTTATCTTCAGGTTTTCTCTCTCATTTTCATTGTCTTCCTGTTCTTCACTCGCTATTCTTCACTTCTTTCTCATCTCTAATTCACTGTTTCTCTCTCTCCTCACATCTCTTATCCTTCCCTCATGTGTGATCTTCTCTTCTACTTCTCTACTCTTCACGCATCTCGCTTCTTCCTTGCACATTTCCTTACTCTTTTCTCTTTTCATCCTTTATCAACTGTAGTCCTCATCTTCTACGGATCATCATTATCTCTCTCTCTCTCTCTCTCTCTCTCTCTCTCTCTCTCTCTCTCTCTCTCTCTCTCTCTCTCTCTCTCTCTCTCTCTCTCTCTCTCTCTCTCTCTCTCCTTTCCTTGGTACTACACTCCTCTTCGTACTTCCCTAATCTGACTCACCCAATCCCTTTCCTCCTCTCCTCTCCCTATCTCCTTCCTCTCTTTCTACTCTTTTATTCATCTCTTCCCTTAGCTCTTAAGCTCGATTCTCCTTTCCTCTCTCCACTTTGCATCCTTCCTCTCCTTCCATCATCCCTGCCTTCCTCCTCTATCCTTCCTCCCTCCTTCCATCCATCCTACCCACGTTTCAGCAGCGTTCAAACTTTTATGCCGGAGACAATATCCCTTCTACCCTCTCCCTTGCTCCTCCCTCCTCCCTTACCCCCCTACGCCTCTTTCTGGATTTACTAACGGAGATAAAAACGCCATGAATAACAAACCATACGGGTTCCCTCATCCGCAAATCCCTTCATAAAAAAATCCGTATTTCCTCTAAAAGTGTTTCCATCAGGCAGGCAGCTCAGGCCGGCACTGGCCCCGACCCTCTTGGCTTTACTTCACTTGGCTCTTCCAGGCATCCTAAAAGACGGACGAAGAGGGGAAAAGAAGTCCAATTTAGAGTTCTTCTGGCGCTTATTGCTAATCTTTCGTAAAGAGGATCAATTAGCATCGACTATGATTGGGTTCCTTATTGATTTATTCTTTTAATTCAATTTATTTTGATGCTAAGAAAGACTTTTAAATGATGCTGCTATTGATGATGATAATAATAGTAATAATAATAATGATAATAATAGTAATAATAATAATGATAATAATAGTAATAATAATAATAATAGTAATAATAATAATGATAATGATAATAATAACTATTGTGCATATAAGAAAATCACAAAATATTTCGTAGCAATCGATGCTTCTTACACACACACACACACACACACACACA
Organism: Metacarcinus magister; assembly: GCA_029783475.1. Lineage (NCBI taxonomy): Eukaryota > Metazoa > Arthropoda > Malacostraca > Decapoda > Cancridae > Metacarcinus > Metacarcinus magister. The sequence continues at coordinate 19,045,375 of JAPQNM010000045.1, forward strand.
CACACACACACACACACACACACACACACACACACACACACACACTTTCTCATTTCCCTTATCATTTCTCAACTAAGCAAATGGAGCTCGAGGAAACATCAAAACCCACCGTCACTTCCCTGCACGCAACGAAGACTCAAAGCACACTGCGTCACTAACAACAACAACAACAACAACAACACCAACAACAACAACAACAACAACAACACGGCCGTTAAGCAGATGAATAACGCATAACACACAGCAAACCTCCACCAAACATTACAAATTGCACAGTGCCTCCGCCCTATGGAAGCCGGTGGTCCCTTGGCGTCCTGGATAACGTTGAAATATTCGGGCGGCGGCGTCCAGGGGAGTGACGGGTCCTGATTGACGGCCGCCTCCAGGGTGTCGCTCCGCCTTGGCATCTCTGGTCCGCCGACGGTCAGCGCGGCCGTCTGGACTTGCTGATAATTCCACCACATCAACCAGGCAGATTGAAAAGGGGGGGGGGAGGGAGGGAAGCGGACCCCTTCCAGTCTCAGGCGTAGATGGATTCGGGGCAAGAAGGTGCCGGGAGGGTCGTCTATGAGATATTATTCCAGTACATCAAGCATCGATATTGGTGCCTCGCCCGACCACCTCCACGAAAAATGATCAGCCAGAATTTGGGATATTTGGAAAGCGAGCGTCTTTAATGGTGGCCGCGAGGGTGGACGGTGGGTGAATATTGCATCACTTGGCGGGTGATCCTACCTTCCCCATCATCCCCCCCCCCCACCTACCTCCTTCTGCGTCCCTGTCACTGCGCTCACCCACACCCACGTCACTCGCCATTTCTGCCTCACTCCAGCCTGCCAACTGAGGGGAAAAGCTGGACGATGTTCAGTCAAGGTTGTGGTGCTTTCGCCTTACACGGATGTACAATTTTCCTCTTCAAGCCCCACACATAACGATGATGTGGAGAGTGCGGAGAAAGTGTGTTGGTTAGATGGGAACACGTGTTGTTAAGTTTGTTTGATGGAAAACACACACACCCACACACACACACACACACACACACACACACACACACCACACACACACACACACACACACACACACACACACACAGAGAGTCACACACAGGCACAATAATAGACAGGAATGATTCATAAACATACGCAATACACACATCTAGTATTACCATTTTGATATATACGTTATCATACTTTTTTTCGTGATGCAGGACAGCAGCCTCGCCTCTCTGCTTTAGCCATGGATGATTGATGTGGAGACGGTGACTTAAGTTCTGTGTACAATCTATCAAACCACTTACAAGGTCTATCAGTATCATACATCTATAAACTGCTTTCTCCAGCTTTGATTTCTCCAGAGTCAAATTTTTGCATATGCTCCTCAACTATTCCATCTTTTTTTATACGGATTCCTACTTATATTTACGTATTGACTTAAGTTTTGGGTTAAGCTGAGATCTCTAGACATGTGACAATTTGGCCAGAATGTACTGCATAGGCCAAGATATACCACCAGAGTCGTATTGGTAAATGTAGGTAAGTTTTTGCTGTGGTTGAAGGTGGTGGTAGTCTTACTGTGATGTCTAAGTACAAAATATTTTCTTGTGATAGTCTCCTCACTCTTTGAATCTTGAACTTGTTTTTTGGCCAATTATGAGCAATGACACCTTAGTGATGTATCTATCAATTTTCACGATACTTAGTTTAAACCTGTACTTGATAGTCTGGTTCTGAAGTGTTGGAGGGCTGTACAGTGTTAGTTAGCCTCAGTCCTTATCTACTGATTAATTGCATATATTTAGGCTAAACAGTTGTTAGTATTCTTACAGCATGAAGACTTATCGTGTGGGCTTACTGTGGCCTCTATTATCATACTATTAACCTGGGTGTCCTTTCCCGGAGTAGTCAAATAATTATCACCTTGCAGACTGTGTTTATAGACTCTCCTGATTATGAAGCGGCTGCAAGAGCGATGTGTTGTACCTTAACCTAACTCAAAGAAATTAAGGGTTATCATGACCTCTAGACGAGACAGATGATGATGAATGCAGTGTGGTGGTGGTGGTGGTGGAGGTGTAGTGAGGATGGTGTGGTATTGGAGTGATTATAGTAATGATGATAAGTAAGTGGTGATGATGTTGGTGGCAGTGGAGATGGGATTGGGCTCGAAGGTTGCAGTTGTGACGCTGTAGTAAATGGGGTGAATGAGGCGGGGGGAGGGCGGGGCGGGGCGGGGCAGGGCGGAGCTAGGGTGAACTTAAGGCTAGGTCCTGCGCATCTCCTCTCCAGCAGCAGGGTGGAGGAGGGGCGTGATGGAGATGATTTCTCTCTCACGGCAAGAAGACACCGCTTACTTGAGTCTGTTAGTGACCACCTTGAGAAAACATTGGGTTGGAGCACACACACACACACACACACACACACACACACACACACACACACACACACACACACACACACACACACACACACACACACACACACACACACACACACACAGTAACAGGAGGTCAGGTGGGTGACTTCCTATGACTGTGTAAGCCAGTTAGTTATCCGACACACCGGCTTCTGCTTGTGTCTGAGTCAGGTTTTTATGTTTATTTACATATTCTTTTTTGCTGGACTTCAATGGACGTACAATTCGCATCATTAATTGCACAAACAAAACTGCCGTAAGCCATTAATACATCTAACTACTTACTTACATAATTCCTAACGACATAATAAACCATACGTGCAGGACACACACCCACACACACACACACACACACACACACACACACACACACACAAAGAAGTATGCATAATGAGCCTCTTGATACACAAGTCAACAGATAACTTTGGAGATAACACAATTAACGAAGATAAACATGTTATCAGACAAAAACAAGATCCCAGGGTAGGAAGGGTGAGGGGAGGCAAACAGGGGCGGAGAGGGTGGAGGGAGGGGGCTTGGGGGAAGGAGGGAGGCAGAGGTGGGGTTGAGGTAAGGTGTTGTGGGGGAGGGGAGAGGGGATGGAGGGGTCGCATTTTAACGTCGGAAATGGCCGCCCGTTGCTAATGGTCGCTATAACTCTTCCCCACCACCAGCGTGTCTCCAAACGCCTTGTTCGTCTCAATTAACTGGCGTCTTTTTCATATAGATTCATTGCGTCGCGTCCTTTGTTCTTACAGCGTACAAAGTGCAGATCTATAATAGGATTTTTCTTCACTAAACTCTTGATAGAATTGTGTCGCATATAATGAAAACAAAGCTAAGTGAATTATTAGTTTCTCAGATCAAACCGTCACCTTCCGGGGTTTGTTAACCATACATCAGGAGACAACTTGCCCGATGGAGCAGCACCATGAAAACTATTATACCTCACAAGGGGAACATTAAGGTGCCCGTGGCCTTCCTCGAGACAAAGGACGGGAGTCTAAAAGCACCACTACCCTCCCGCTGGTGAAGTCCCTTGGTAGGAGGTGTCCACGAGGCGCCCCAGGTAGGAAAGCCATAAAGTGCTTACCTTAAACAAACACTAACGAAGCCTCTTTATTCTCAGACGCCTTAAAACAAAAGGGCGGGCAGGAACAAGCCGCAAGGAGGACCCTAAACGCAGGAAACCAGGTTTATGGCCCTCGTCCCAAGGCCTCGCCACTTGTCCTGCGGCGGCAGAGAAGAGCCGTGAGACACTTGAATCCTGGTTCTACACACAACGCTTGTAGTGATATTTACCTTCACCTGAAAACCTTTAACAATCCAGTGAGATACATTTTGGCTTGATTTCAATGAAGGAACTAAATTTCAGTGGCCGTAAAATCGAGGCTTGTGGTAGCGCGGCGATCCATCCCAGCATTCCTCCACCTCATAAAACAATTGCATCTCTATAACCTCCAGCACAAAAACCATCCAGGGGCAGAAAAGCGAAGCCCTCAACTCCTTTCCCACACAATAGTAACATAACTACAGTGGGACACCGAAATGAGACGCAGGCAATCATTTTATCATTACCGTCTGTTGTGCTTCGGGTCGAGGGAAGTAGAGGCGGCAGCGGGTCATCAGGCCAAATACAAGCCTGCCGAGATAGCCTTCTGCGGGTAATGGAGTGCTTCGAGTCCACAAAGGCGACGTTACCGGAACATCTCCCTCTGGACGGTAGTTTGATTCCGTCAGTTTTGTGAAAAATGGCTTGATTATCATCCATAACCTCTGGAACGTAGCTGAGGACCATGTGCGTGCGTGTGTGTGTGTGTGTGTGTGTGTGTGTGTGTGTGTGTGTGTGTGTGTGTGTGTGTGTGTGTGTGTGTGGGAGGGGGGTAGGTGGGTGACAATCGCAGTCGAAAATTACAAGGAAAACAATTGTATAATAAGAATAAGCCTGAAAAAAGTTTACAGAATAGCTCAGCAAGACAGAAAAAGAAGAGAAGGCTGATCAGCGGGTCTGGCCGGGCTGGGGCTGCCATCTCCTGTCTGAGTTACCTTGTGATGAGAGAAACGATACCCACTGACGCCCAACAGCACATCCCGCCCAGCCCCGCCCCGCCCCGCCCAAACCTCGTGAGCCGCCACGGAGAAAAAGTTTGATCTCATTAAACTCCGGATGAAGGATGGCTAATGGAAGCTAGACTCCGGAACTCACTAATGACACAGAGATAGTGGCTTTACCATCTCTATGGCGGATGTGTTGAAAAAAAGGAAAAAAAAGTTGCCTTAATGTGGAGGAAGCGAGTCATGGGCGATGCGTCTCCCTTGATTCTGTCCTCTGCTGCTGCTCCGTCTTTGAAGCTTTCCACGCCACTTCACAACACTGAGGCAACACACCGCCGGAACCAAGTACTTGAATGCAAAACAACAATGCTACACGAGCACATGTTCTTCATCGCGCGTTCATCATTCCTGAGGCTTGGGGGAAATTCATCCACATTTTATATTGAGAAATAAAAGCACTCTTCCCAAGACTCATTGGTCAGGTTTCATTAGTCAGCTTGGGCTGGAGTCACTGGTGCGTGGTGAAGGGGTGCGCCCATCTCATTAATGCCTTAATAAATTGACTCGTAATTACTTCATTACGTAGATGTGCCGCATTATACATACACACACATACATACACACACACACACACACACACACACACACACACACACACACACACCACACACACCACACACACACCACACACATATATACATACATATATATACATATATATATATATATATATATATATATATATATATATATATATATATATATATATATACTCTTTTGAAATTAGGAAATTGGGTGTAACGTTCTTGTGTTCAGACAAGCTCCCCGCCCACCCCCAACACCCGCGCCGACCCCCTGCCTGCGTCCCTCGCTCTGTTGTCCGCCCCACACTGCGGGACGCCCTTAGACGAATGGGCGGCGTCAGATCTTCTTCCAGGCCCCTCACTCAGCCCTTCTTCACCTCCTCTCGAAGCCTCCTCCTGCCTCTCACCCTATTCACCTCCCTCTCCCAACGCCGCCCTTGTCTGCCTTGTGTTGCGTCAGTTGTTCACTCCGAGGAAAGTGTTGTCAAGGCATTCATTCCGGCCAAGGAATGACAAAATTATAACTCAAGAATCATACTCACTAGATCCATATGAATAATGATCAACACTGTTAATGATACAACGTTGCCGCGGAGTGGGAGTCACGGGGGGCCAGACATGCTGAGACGCTGTACATGAGGAGTACTACTTATCGGACAGGTCAAAGATCACTGTATCAGGTCATTATATACCAAGGGAGACAATATAAACTTGATAACTTACAATACAGATTTAGTGAGATATTTTTATGATTTTCGTAAGACACGTCGAGGATGTTGAATGAGAAAGACAGTTACGTACGAGAGAGAGAGAGAGAGAGAGAGAGAGAGAGAGAGAGAGAGAGAGAGAGAGAGAGAGAGAGAGAGAGAGAGAGAGAGAGAGAGAGAGAGAGAGAGAGAGAGAGAGAGAGAGAGAGAGAGAGAGGAGAGAGAGAGAGAGAGAGAGAGAGAGAGAGAGAGAGAGAGAGAGAGAGAGAGAGAGAGAGAGAGGAGAGAGAGAGAGAGAGAGAGAGAGAGAGAGAGAGAGAGAGAGAGAGAGAGAGAGAGAGAGAGAGAGAGAGAGAGAGAGAGAGAGAGAGAGAGAGAGAGAGAGGAGAGAGAGAGAGAGAGAGAGAGAGAGAGAGAGAGAGAGAGAGAGAGAGAGAGAGAGAGAGAGAGAGAGAGAGAGAGAGAGAGAGAGAGAGAGAGGAGAGAGAGAGAGAGAGAGAGAGAGAGAGAGAGAGAGAGAGAGAGAGAGAGAGAGAGAGAGAGAGAGAGAGAGAGAGAGAGAGAGAGAGAGAGAGAGAGAGAGAGAGAGAGAGAGAGAGAGAGAGAGAGAGAGAGAGAGAGAGAGAGAGAGAGAGAGAGAGAGAGAGGAGAGAGAGAGAGAGAGAGAGAGAGAGAGAGAGAGAGAGAGAGAGAGAGAGAGAGAGAGAGAGAGAGAGAGAGAGAGAGAGAGAGAGGAGAGAGAGAGAGAGAGAGAGAGAGAGAGAGAGAGAGAGAGAGAGAGAGAGAGAGAGAGAGAGAGAGGAGAGAGAGAGAGAGAGAGAGAGAGAGAGAGAGAGAGAGAGAGAGAGAGAGAGGAGAGAGAGAGAGAGAGAGAGAGAGAGAGAGAGAGGAGAGAGAGAGAGAGAGAGAGAGAGAGAGAGAGAGAGAGAGAGAGAGAGAGAGAGAGAGAGAGAGAGAGAGAGAGAGAGAGGTATATGGGTGTCTACAGGGAGAGGCTGGGAAGAGGGGGGAGTGGGGGTGGCTAATGAAGGGGAGGTACAGGGCGTGCGGTACGGTACAGACTCCGCCGCGGCTGTGGTTGTGGGCGAGGTGTGGGTCAAGAGAGTGTTTCCCGGTAGTAAAATCCGGAACTGCTGTGATGCCATTGCCTTCACATTCCTTATTTCATTAACAGGCTCGACTATAATATTGATAACAGAATAATAACAATAATATTCATGATGATAATATTAATAATAATAGTAATGATAACAATAATAACCATAAAAATAACAACAACAATAAGTAATAATAATAATGATAATAACATACACACACACACACACACACACACACACACACATACACACACACACACAAATACACATACACTGCTTGTTAGCTCAGTGGTAACGTTTCGGCCTGTCAATCGGCTGGCTCGAGTTCGTGCCTCGCTCATGGTGCAAAAGTTTCACTGATGACCAAGCTATTACTGTCCTCCTTGAACAAGAGGATTGAGTGTGTAGTGTGTGAAAGAAACACACACACACACACACACACACACACACACACACACACACACACACACACACACACACACACACAGACTGACACACACTCATACACTGAAAAACTACATTCCCTTCACGCAAACAGTGAGAAGAATGTTATAATCTACGGCTACTATTGTTTGTGAGTGAGGTGTAAGTGCTTGGTGGTGTGGTAATGTGGTGAGTGCATAGTGTAGGTATATACACTATACACCGTGTGGAGGGTTGGTGCGGCAGCCTTGACAGTCGCTTTCTAGGGAGACAGCAGTCAATCATACTCCAGCTCCGTTCAATCCACTGTGTAAGTTTACCGTATGTATTAAAATCTAACACCTACCTATTTTGTTTTTTAATTCCCTTTAATGGAATGTCTAATATTCATGTACAGACTTGCTCCACTTAGTTCATTATGGTGTTATGCTGCTTCTACTGAGGGGCCGCCTAAGGCCAGCGTGAGGCCTCCCAAACTACCAACAACCTCACCAGTTTACGGGCGAGCGGGAGGTGGTTGGTAGGCCACAGATGTAAGCATTACTAGGGTCAAAATGACTGTGTGATCCTTAGCACTTTGTGTATATACTCTCTTCCTGAAGTACAAGGATATTAAGGAGCTCATTCGGCTCTGTTTCTTGTGGCGGTGTAAGAATGGATGGATTAGACACGTCATATTAAACGATGTTCTATTCTTCCTTGAACGGCAGTGGCGGTGACGGTGGCCTCAGCCCGGCAGGTCCCCGCCACCACGCACAAAAGGACCATTGACGGACCATCACGCCTTCCTGGCTGTGTGGTCTCCAGGGGCTGTACCACACAGGACCGCAGCCTCAGGACCGAAGCCTCACGCCGCGGCCACACTCCCACAGAACCTCAACCAGACCCTCACCCACGACTCCTCCCGCGTGTCTCGACCAACATCCTGCTAAATCGACCGGAATAAGCGTCTTTGAGAGCGTGGTTAAGGATACCAAGGCAAGTAGAAGTAGTACGAGAAACTACAACTATTGAGTTAAACATGCGCAAAGCAACACATCGTAGGGTGACGTAGAATTAAGTTTCAACTTAACCATAATGGACCCCCATGATTATGGCAGTCAGCCTTTCCCTGTCGCTGGTCCACTGGTGACGTGGGTCTCGTTGGTGACAGGTGGGGCCACAGGTGACCAGCGGACGGAGGGAAAAGAAAGGAAGGAGAGAGAGAGAAAGAGAAAGAGAGAGAGAGAGAGAGAGAGAGAGAGAGAGAGAGAGAGAGAGAGAGAGAGAGAGAGAGAGAGAGAGAGAGAGAGAGAGAGAAGAGAGAAGAGAGAGAGAGAGAGAGAGAGAGAGAGAGAGATGAGAGAGAGAGAGGAGAGAGAGAGAGAGAGAGAGAGAGAGAGAGAGAGAGAGAGAGAGAGAGAGAGAAAGCTGAGAACAAAGAAGTGGAGGGGTGGTGGACGTATTTAGGAACAATGCAGGGAAGGGTGGGGAGATGACTCTTACGTATAATGTGGACGACGACAAGTGGTGCGATGTGGGCGACAGGAGAGTGTGACGGGCAGGTCGTGGCTTCAGACGCCGAGGGGACCAGAGCGGAAGACACACACCTTCATGCCATGGGACCAAACACACTCTTTAGGCGGTGAAAAGTGGGAGTGTATAGAACGAGAGTCAAAGAGTGCATGGCAGAGCGGGAGGGGGAGAGGGGGAGGCAGGTGAGTCATGGGCGCGGGAGGACATCAAGACCCTCCCGGCGGCGGCTTGGTGTCCCGTGCTCACACCGCCCTCACTTGTCACTGTCCCAGGCCATTAGCCGGCCAGGACCTCAGGCGCGGTGACTGGAAACGTTCCCCAGGGAGAGTAGTAACGGTGGTGGTTGTGGTGGTAGTAGTAATACATAGTAGTAGTAGTAGTAGTAATAGTAGTAGTAGTAGTAAGGTAGTTGTTATTATTATTATTGTTGTTGTTGTTGTTGTTGTTGTTGTTGTTGTTGTTGTTGTTGTTGTTGTGGTGGTGGTGGTGGTGGTGCTGACAGGCACCACCACCACAACAACAACAACAACAACAAGACGTTATCAACACAACACTCATTCTTACCCTGCCTCATCCTCATGCCCTTCCCATTCTCCTCCTCAGCCTGCCTCACCCCGAAGCCCTTCTCCTCAGCCTGCCTCATCCCCCAGCCCTTCTCAGCCTGCATCACCCCCAAGCCCTTCTCCTCAGCCTGCCTCATCCCCCAGCCCTTCTCAGCCTGCATCACCCCCAAGCCCTTCTTCTCAGCCTGCTTCATCCGTATGCCCTTCACCTCCTCCTCCTCGGCCTGCCTCACCCCCAAGCCCTTCTCCTCAGCTTGCCTCACTAAAGCCTTTCTTCTCAGCCTGCCTCGCCACCACCAAGGGAGGGGATGGCAGTGTGCTTTCAGCCTATAGAGTCACGTCCTACCCTGATGTACTTTTGGTGGATCAGTAACAAATGTTTGGAAATATAGAAGTGAACTTATGCGTGTAATGCATGTGTGTATGTGTGTGTGTGTGTGTGTGTGTGTGTGTGTGTGTGTGTGTGTGTGTGTGTGTGTGTGTGTGTGTGTGTGTGTGTGTGTGTGTGTGTGTGTGTGTGTGTGTGCAGGTCTTTGTTTTACTGCTTTGTGGAAGTTGCCGATTATAATAATACTTCAACCGGCAGTTCATATAAAGAGATAGAGAGAGAGAGAGAAAAAAAAATGTGCAGTTTCAAGGACACATAAAATAGAGTTCGTATCAGATTAAATACTGCACAAAAAACTATTCTTTCATGGCTAATCTCACTCTGTAAGCTGTGATCTCTCGCGATGGCCCACGGCAATCACCGCCTCCCGCTGCCTCACCGTCAGGACGCCCCAACACACTCCTCCCTCGTCTTAGCTACGCGTTTGGCCTCTAACGTCTAGTGGTTTTCCCCAATAACATATTTTATTAATACAAACCAAACTTTAAAATGCCTCGCAGCTTATTTCAACATGGCATAGGGTGCTATTTTTGCTTTTTTGCTGTAATCATTATTATTAATCCTTGCATTCCCCTCCGTGGTCTGGTGCAGGTGGTGGTGGTGGTGGTGGTGGTGGTGTAACTCCCCAGCAGCGTGGGAAGGCGTGCCCGCTTCTAAGTGTTATATGGTTCGTAATAGGGATTCGCTTAAGCACAACGAGGATGAAACTTGTGAAACTCTATCATTACCACCTTTTTTTAGTGGCCGTCTTTTTCTCCAGTAACCCTTCATCTGCTAGGTTTTTGCGCCTCCACAATCTGACACTGATTATTGCCGAGATAATAGCAATGCTTAAGTCAATCTCCATTAAACTCAATAATTCACACCTGTTTCATGCTTGACTTCCTTTCACATATTTAATAAAGGATGATATATTCCTTCTATGTACGAGGCGAAGGTGAGGCCGAAGGGCGAATCGAGTAAGAGCATGGGCGGCGAGACGAGGGAGAGACGAGCAGGAGGAGAACCCTAACGAGGCAGCCAGCTACTGAGCAGACCCCGGCAGATAGGTAAACAGATAACACGCTGGAGAGTAATGGAGGGAGGAGGAGGCAGATAGATAGTTGATAGAGACACACCGATAATTAAACACAAAGAAAAGAGAAGGCGGATCGTAAGGGATATCAAACCAGACACAGGGCGAAGCGATGAAGGGATGGATGCAAGGGAGGGTAGGATTGCAGCTGTTGACCTCCAGGCTACGGAGGCACCTCGAGAAGACCCAGGGTGGCTGCGAGGGAGCGAGGATGCTTGTTTACAGTGAGGAAAACTAAGAAAAGCTTGTGGCGACCTAAGTACAGAAGCAAGTACAACAACAAGATAAGAAATGAACTACATATTTTCACCAACGAGTAGGAGTAGAAGAGGGTCATTAACAGTAACAACAACAACAACAACAACAACAACAACAACAACAACAATAATTATAATGATACCAATAATAATAACACAATAATGATAATAATAATAATAATGATAATAATAATAATAAGAGAACCACGCCACAACAAACAACAACAACCATAACAAACAAAACAAACAACAACTAAACAGCCACACTGAAAAGTTACTGTGACGTCACGTGAAAAACAACCAATCGACGAAAAATGTCAAGCCTCCCAAGCTTTCCTGCGAGAAGGCGCGGCGGGGCGAGGCGGGGCAGCGCCGACCGCCTCCCATGGTGGGCGGCGGAGGGACCTGGTGGGCGGCCCGACGGTCCGCGACCCGCGGGGAGACTGTCCTCCCGGCCCCACCACCTCGCTTGTCACTGTCTCCACTCATTAGCTCACCTCGGCCTCAGCGGTGGCCTGCTCGACTGGAAGGAACCGGGAAAAGTGAACCGACTGGAATAGCGAGGTGTGGCAGGGGCGAAGGGACAAGACAGGCTGGGGAGGTGGTCTACTGGTGTGCAGCAGACTGTTTCCTGAAGGGGGTGGGTGGGGCGGGGCGAAGGGGAAGCCTCACTGAAGTGTAACGAAATCATTCATATCTTAACAAGGAGATTAAGGCTTACACATTGTCATTCGTTAATCTTTTCATTCGTATAAAGACGACATTTCCTGGTTGGTGTGTGTGTGTGTGTGTGTGTGTGTGTGTGTGTGTGTGTGTGTGTGTGTGTGTGTGTGTGTGTGTGTGTGTGTGTGTGTGTGTGTGTGTGTGTGTGCGCGAGAGAGAGAGAACAAAAAATTTAAAGGAAGAACCAAGGTGAGGGTAAATAAAAGAATGGACCTCCACATCCCCTGGACTCGATGGGGTGAGAACAGGTAAAGCCATAAGAAACCTAAAAACATAAGGGTTGTGCTATAGTTTTGTGAGTTGTCCGGCGAGACGTGTTCGCTCAGATGATTCCGACTCATGAATCCGACAAGGAATGTGGGGATGGTGACCCAGATAGGCGTCGAGAGGTCCACGCGAAGGGGCTGGTGTACCTGCCAAGCCGTACTCTTGGCTCGGCCTTGCCTGAAACCCATGAGCCGAGCACCTTCCAGCGTGTCGATGGTAAAATAATGCGCCTCAAAATAGTGAATAATGCTCGAATTTCAAGGCCAAGTTTTGAATACCAGGAGGGAGAGTAGATGCACGTACACGCACACACACACACACACACACACACACACACACACACACACACACACACACACACACACACACACACACACACACACACACACACACAATCAGATACACACACACACACACAATCAGATACATACACACACACAATCAGATACATACACACAGAAACACACACACACACACACACACACACACACACACACACACACACACACACACACACACACACACACACACACACACACACACACACACTTCTCAGATGCCTTCCCCTTATAGCATTCTTTTTATTAACCTTCTTGCGACATTTCAGATCATATATATTCCTATCCGCTAAGGAAGAACAAGTACAGCCAGCCTGAAGACAGCCACATCGTGATTATTACCGATGTGGTTATTTACGTTTGAATCATGCAAACCGAGGCACGGCAAGACTGCTCCTCCGCGCTGCAACACTGCAATCACAGACTCACTATCGCTCCTATCGCTCGCGTGTCTCGAGCACCTCTCAGTAGCATGTTCTATCGGCGCAGGGAACCAAGAAAATAAATGCAACCAGGACAGAATATCTGATCTGCCATAAAACTACTCCAGCTTTATCTTAACACTCATTGAATATAATCCTCTGAAATCCTGCCTATCATCGTCACTCATAAGGTTGGGGTACAAGGGGGCGGCGGGTGATAACGGCAGGTAACGTGGGGTCGCCTCGATGCGGTGCGTTGAGGGCGGCGGCGTGCATGCCCTGTGAGGGAGGCCCTGCGATGTTTATGTCTGGTGTCCGTTACCCTGGAGGTGTGTCCGCCAGAAGCAGATGTGAGATATGCTAATGCTGCTATAAATGTGCTTGGATAAAGAAGCTGCACATAATTTGATAGGAAGGTAAGTTACACAGGGGAAGTCACTTATAAGATCCAAGCCACCTTTTAATGAAGCGCAGGCCGCTGCATACATGTATATAGTTACGGCCACCTGCACCAGAGGGCCGCAGGCTCTGCCTAATGGTACAGTAAATCTTTCCCAGAAAAATATCACCGTAACAATTACTGTGATTTGATTGTTGTTTACGACAGTGCTGATAAAAAACAGCAGTCTTTACAGTGTGAATAAACCTTAGAAATAACATTCAATATTACTTGTGTGTGCATATAAAAGTAGAACAACAAGAATGAGGTGGCGGCCTGACCCGTGATTCCTGCATTCACCTGTCACTGACGACGTGAAGAAATTGCCGACTCGGAGGTAAACACCTCCAGAAGGCGCTGGGGACACGAGGTCGCTCACAGCAGGGCAGAGGCCAACGCACACCTGGGAAAAACCAAGATACTGGTATATAAACTTTCCTTATGAGTATGTGGTGTTAGAGGTACCTACGGGGCTCTTGTACATACTGGAAATGTACATATAGTAAAGCAAATTAGGGCAAAAAAATAACACACATCCACACACATTTATTCATCCATACACACACACACACACACACACACACACACACACACACACACACACACACACACACACACACACACACACACACACACACACACACACACACACACACACACACACACACACACACACACACACACGCACACACACGCACACGCACACAAACACAGAGAAAACTTGACAGGCAGATCGCAAGTGTCCTTAACAAGAAAAAAAGATTGAGAGAAGGAAGAATTCGGGCTAATCATTATACTTCATCTGCACACACTCCGCCGGGCAGCTCCACCTCCTTCCACACCTGCTTTGAAACGTCGCCCTCCACCACCTCACCTGACGTGGCCGAACCAGATGATAACGCTCCAGATATTTACGGCATAATATACTTAAGGTTTTAATTAAGGCGCTGTCATCATCACATGCAAGTCACTCATCATGGGAAGCGATAATGAAGGTATCTGTGTCATCAGGCTGTCCCGACGTGAACGAGTCATTGGTGTGTGTGTGAAAAGTGAGAAAAGTGGAAGAAAAATGACAAGATGAGCTGATTGGTCTCTTTTTTTTTCTCCTTGTAAATCTTGTTTTTTCTATCTACTTATATTTCTTAAGAGTTCCAATAACTTTTGGTTTTACTGACTCACTGTAATATGTCGAGTTGATGAGGTTACAAAAATAAGTGTGTTGTAGGTTCACATGAATTCATTGATAGGCATAAGTATCTATATCATTATTGGGTACACGCTTTTTTTATGACATTACACACGAACTGATGAAAAAAATGCATATATAAAGGGTTTCGAATACCTTTCATTTATTTACACACGAGTGAAAAAAAACTTGGAAAAAATGGAACGTCAGAGGTAAATTCTGTGTACTACAAAGTTTTCCCAATGCTAGAAGGTTTCCACAAATACACAAATTTCACACACACACACACACACACACACACACACACACACACACACACACACACACACACACACACACACACCTGCTCCCTCTCCCCCTTTTCCAGCGGTTACTATCACTTTCCCATCAGCCGTGTATGTCAGGGTCAGGTCGAAGCTCTTTTCGTCTCCCTCCTTCTTCTCCTCCTCCTCCTCCTCCTCCTCCTCCTCCTCCTCCTCTCTATTTTTTACAGTTTTGTCTTTGGAAGGAGACCAGCCAGGAATCACTCTTCGGCCACGTCACCTCCATGAATGAGGAGGCACGTAAGAAATACAAGACAGTCTCTCTCTCTCTCTCTCTTTTTTTTTCTCCCTATCTCTCTCTCTCTCTCTCTCTCTCTCTCTCTCTCTCTCTCTCTCTCTCTCTCTCTCTCTCTCTCTCTCTCTCTCTCTCTCTCTCTTCCCTCTTTCTTTTTCTCTTATACAAACATTTAATAATATCACTTTCCTGACTATAATCCTTCGTCTCGACACATTTAAGCCTCCGCCTTTTATGTATTGTAACACCAACCACACAACAATGACCGTGATTCTACTTTCTTAACACTTTCAAAAGCTTGCGTAGGATAATAATTAATATCTCGCAATGCAATTTCCACGCCGTGCCTTCTCGTATTGGTCACTAATAGTCGTCGTACCGGTTGTGAAAAATATCGTACTTGAAACCATTATATCCACCTGCAGAGTTTAATGGGTGATTATACGATACATTAAGACTAATTATACAGACGGGACAGCATGACAGTAGTAAGGAAGTTGTAAATGGTTAAGTTTTCACCATCGTGGAGTGAAGTTGTCACCCCACGTGAGCTAAATAAGGAAATATAAGTCTTACATTATTTTCACTCTTTTTCTTTCTTCACCTTTCCTTCGGTCTCCCCCTCCCTCTCCCCCCCACAACCACCCTTACGTCTTCCAGGTCACTCCAAACTCTCTCTTCCTCCATGCCACTCCCCTCCTCCCTCCTTCTCCTCCTGCCCCCTCCTTGCCCCCCCTTCGAGGACACACGGTATAATTTCGCCTCATATTTTTCCAGTGTTTCAGAGGTCAGTTATCGGACCGACCATCGAGTGTTTGTGTCTGCTGGAGCCTGGCCCTCTCTCTCTCTCTCTCTCTCGCTCTCGCTCTCGCTCTCTCGCTCTCTCTCTCTCTCTCTCTCTCTCTCTCTCTCTCTCTCTCTCTCTCTCTCTCTCTCTCGCTTTCCATTCAAATTCACTAGATGCACTTTTATCGCTGATTAGAAACACTGATACACACAACCAAGAAGTAAAATTGTACGTGGGTGAAAAATTTTTGGTTTAAGTTTGTGTTCTGACCGACGCGTTTGTAGTAAGATTCTAATGACTATATTTTCTGGCTTAGTTTGTATTTATTTATCTGTCCTGCTAAAGGTCTGTGTGTCTTGAATCTGGCTTTGACCGAGTCGTCCTGAAGTCTATGATATGCACTCAGTCAGTCTCTTTACACAACGGACGAACTGTTTGTAAATATGTAAGTAAGTTTTCCTGATTTCCCACTTTTTTTTTTCTCATAGCAATGGTTGATAATGTCTAGCTTCGCCAACTCGCCGTATATGGTCTTGACACTTTTTACAGATGTTTCTCGAGGCGGCAACAAATTTTCTCGAAAGGAAAATTTTCAAGTGTTGTTGGTTGTGTCCAGAGAAACACGTAGATGGTCTGCTTCAACACAGCGTCATTCCCTGTGTGTTTTTCTTGCTGGGGTGTTTGGTTGTCAGCGATACAAATCCAACGCAACAAATTACGTGTCTCAAACTTGTGTACATACTTAACGCTTGTACTGGACTTTTGTTTTGTTGTGTGTACATTAATAGTGAACGACTGTACTGCTCCACATAATGAGATACGGAAGTGTTGTCAGTTACTATGAACAGTGTACGCCACGTCACTTCACTACCTTGGTGGCAGGGCAGCCTTGGCGTGTCCTTAAGGTTGGTTGTCGGGGTCATAGATCTGCAAAATGCCTTTAATTTTCTCAGGCAATTTCAATTAAATAATGAACTGATGAAATTCAAGATTTGATGTTAATAAACTGACGCTTCTACGAGCGAAAGTCTCCCATTCACTGATCCAAAATCTTAACGATGGAGTACAATCTACTTCCTTGGTCCAATCTGAGCACTTTTGGTAGTCATAAACACCTTCCAGGACATGTCTAACGTCTCTTAATGGTGCCTCGGTATGTATTATGTATCGTCTCATTTGTCTGGATTGTTTCATTTATTTATTATTATTTTTTATTCACTTCTTTACTACAAAGAGTTGGATCCCTTTTTGAGAATCATCAGTGAAGATAATACGTTGCAAGCACACTGGTATAATGTACTACTGTCTGCTGCGCGTCACCCTAAACGTCATTACGGCGGCAGCAAGCAACACAAAAATGGAACACGAAAGCCATCACATTTCCAGAAGCAACTATATAATCTGAAACATTAGCCAGCAGAATGAGGCACCGCTGTCCCGACACCACCACCGCCTCCCAGCAGGTGTGAGGGGCGGGGCGTGCAGCAGCCACGGGTGATGACACATTAACAGTTGTAAATATGAGAAACAATTATCGTCGTCTCCTTCGCTGCGTCCTTGGGGCTCCGTGTGGCGTGTGTGGCAGCTCTGTGACCCTCGACTTCGCCCGGGGAAAGTATTACCTTATTTAGAGGGTCCAGGTAAGGCCTCTGTCCCGACCTTGTGGGTTGAGCTACACGCAACGCCCGCCGCCTCGCCTCTCGCTGCACTGTGCTGCACCGCGACTCCTGCGCTCACTGGTGTCCTGACTCTGAGGGAGCTGGGACAAGGAGGAAGGTAAGGACACCTCCTGGACACTTTCAACAAGAACAGCGGGAGTGAAGCTGTTTTGAGGAATATTCTTCAGTGCAGGAGCGTCGGCTGGCAAGGCTGACGTGATGCTGATGTAACCAAAGAAGGTTCATGGTTGCTGTGACCACCATCATCACTACCATGCTCACCACCACCACCACCACCACCACTGCTACCAACATTATCTCTCACGCATCATTAACGCCACCACCAAACTGATTAATCTCCATTATGGTAACGACTGTTCACCACCAGCACCACTACCATTAGGGTCATCACATTACCTACATAGTCATCATTACCATCGCCACATCTATCACCACATTAATCACTACCACCACCGATGCCGTCACATTCTCCTCAACCACGACGGCAATGACGACCAAAACAGCTACGACAGCCTTACCTCGAAGAAAAAAACAACAACTATGACAACAGTAACATTTATCCGGTAAGTCACATCAGTACACACTATCAGCACTACCTTCACCATCAGTCATCACCATCAGTCACCGTTGATTTAATTGCCAAACCTTCAATAAAAACAAAAGAGTCCATTACACAAACTGACACTAAGTAACTAGCTATTATTTCTGCAATTCTAATATTCTACTTTCCACTTGCTTCAAATAAATGGACTTTGTTTTAATCTCATTTAAATCAGTCCATTATATAAGGAGTTGTTAATCTCTATGTATGTATGTATGTATGTATGTATGTATGTATGTATGTATGTATGTATGTATATGTATGTATGGATATATGTATGCATAGTGTGTGTTAATACTTCCCTGTCTGTCTGTCTGCCTGTGTACTTCGAGCTCCATGACAAACAAACAATGGGGTCGTCCGTTCCTCCGCCGCCTGCCTCGCGTGGATCAGTTCTTTCTTCAGCAGTGAAATCGACACTGATCCCCCACCAAAGTTTCCAGCCCCCAACCACAGCACGCTTGTCTTCTCTTGGGGAAACACACCGTGAACTTTATATACATTAAGGTATTTATGTAAGTATAAGCCTCTTAACTACCTAATGGCTTCAATAAAACTACTACAACAATGTTATTACCACCCTTACCACCACCATCATAAATATAACTACTACTACTACTACTGCTACTACTACTACTACTACAACTACAACTGCTCCTACAGATTGTCGATGCCTGCCTAGCTCAGCAAACCAACATTATCCCCGCAACACCTACCCCTCATTCTTCTTAGCTGGGGCCTCACCTCACCTCACCTCGCCTCACCTCCCCCACACTGCACCTCGAGGCTCCAATCGCCCTCAGGTGTGCAGGGCCGACGTTCACCCAACAATGTAAAGGATGCTGATTCTGGGTGACGCTAGTGATGCTACAACTGAATCCACAAAGCGGTAAGGAATCCAAATTAGAGAAGAAACACACATAAGTAACAGTGTGTTGCTGAGTTAGTAGGAGACAAGCCACACTCTCAGCATCTCCTCTTTCTTTCACCTCTCTCCGTCCCTCCGTTTCTCCCCCGCTTTACTAGGGACCCCTCCGCCCCACCCTATATCAAGGTAATTCCAGTAATGCAAGCTCTCATGTATACCTTGGCTGCCTCAATTACCACCAGTCGCAATCACCGCACCGCCGCCACCACCACGCCAAGGTGATGACAGACATTACCCCGCTGGCCGGTTCTCGCGTCCCCACACCCACAAACAATAATCCTCCACCCTAACCACCGACCCACAACGCGAAGGAGGATGCGCCTCGTAAATTCACACTAAGGCAGATCCCCGTGATTCACTTGTCGTTAGTTTTTCAGCCACCGGTTTCTGGTGCCTGAAAAAAAGAGAAAAATGTTGTCCTGGGAGGTAATGCTGTTTAATTTTTTACTCGTCCGTGTAATCTCTCTGAGTTTTATATGCTGACAAGGGAAAAGTATGTGTACAAAATGCTATTGACGAGAAGATCAGAGATTACATAGTACGGGTAACATTACAAGTTGAATGTGTGTCTCATTATACATTATTATTCTGTCCTCACCAATGTTTGTTGAGTTTCATCAACTGGTTGTATTACGTTTGTTGATTTTTTTTTTTAGGAAATAGTTCATAGATGTCTCAGCCATTTCCCTTACGTGCTACTTTTGGATCTCTGCAGAAACCCCTCACCTGGTCCGTCTGTAGAGTGGCTGAGGAACACACGGATCGAAGGCTGGTGTCATGTACCTTTTGAAGCGATCAGAAAAAAATGGGAAGAGGAAATTCATGAGTACATGCTAAAGAATTTTACTTTTGCATTTGAGGGAAAAGCTGTAGGGAGTATTTTTCTCTCTTTTTTTACGTAAGGAATAGGAAGTTATTGTGCAGTTTGTAATCCAGTATAAACTTTTGAATTGATGAAACAAACAATGGCTATATAATAACAATCCAGCTTTCTTTTCCTTCCCTTTTTCTATTTCTTGTTCTTCTTGTTTCTCATTCTATTTCTTCCTCATCTCTATCATAATAGTCTTTCTTCTTCTTTATTGTAGTTTTGCAGCAACTTTTCTTCTTTTTCTTTTCTTCTTATATTGACACTAAACAAGGTGAATCAGCTTGCACCAACATATTTCAAGACTTCATGCTCCTCAATTATATTTTTCACATTGGTCATACATTTGAATCTCTCGCCTTGTCATTACTGAGTCTACCAAGGTGGGGGGGAGGATAACAAAACAAAAAAAACAAAAAAAAACAAAACGTTTCCTCTGGCAAGTCTATCTGGTTCTAGGGCTGCTAAAAAGTTGTTATTTTGTGAACATGAAAATATTACAAACATTATAAACAGACTAAGTATTTGAGTGTGCTGTTACTGTTTCCTGTTAACTGCTTCTGCTTCCCTTCCTGTCTCCTTCCTTTACTTCCTTTCTCAACTCAACCACCGTCCGAGTCACCATTGCCCAGTACTGCCCTTAACCCGCCGCGGCTCCTCGCCTCTGCATCCTGCCCGCGTAGCATCACAATCCTGCACGCCAACCCCAATACCACCACCACCACCATCGCCACCAACGCTGTCGCCTTTATCACCCATAATACCACTGCCTCGGCTACCATTACCGCCCTTTGGCTATCACTGCGAACACAACCTCTGCCTAGAGAAACCAACCCACGTCATTAGCTGCATTACGGCAATGACCACAAATTACACAGCCATGACATTGGCCTTCCTTATCATAGCCACGATCGGTGCTATATCCCTAATGCTATGGCTTCCACTTCCAATCTGAAGATGGCAAAAATAATAATCATACACTGGTATTCCAGGAGAAAATCAAGAGTGTACACCTCGGTGAAGGCTGCACGGGGTGTACAAGGCGATCAATAACACTGTGCTCGCTGGGCTTCGTGGGCTGCAGGCTGAAGGTAAGGTGTTCCGCCCCTCCCACCCGCCCTTCGATTATTCACGGTAATTTTCACAACATTTGAAGGGACATGGTGGACACAACTCAGTTCCTGTGGGCGGCGTGCGGCGAGGCGTGCGTGTGTTGTGGGTGTTTGTAATGTTTGTAAGTAGTAATATGTGATACCAGGTTTGAGATGCTGGGATTATTTTGTTTGGTCTACATTGTCTCGCTGCAGTGACAAGCGAGAGTTCATGAATAAGACGGCGGCAACAATGTGATACTCAATCATCACGCGTGCGATGATTGTACATTTTTGATGCGTACAATCACTCTGGACTCCTTGTTAATCATGTGCATCATTAAAAACACAGTGAGAAATCAAGACCTTCGAGATGTGCGATGTAAGGGAGGGTAGAGAGGGATGGTGGCGAGGCTCCTGAACAGTGTCAGGTCTCAAGCTGCGATGGGTGGCGACTCGACGTGGCGCGCTGCGCACCCCATCACACTCCATTATAGATCAAGGAGATCCTCGGAGGCGATCACCCCAGGAATGCAGCAGCCGTGAAGGGCACTCCGCCGCCTCCTCCCTGGATAAATAAGGTCGCGTCACCGAGCACCAGGGACAGGACTGCGGTGGAAGTGTAGTGGCTTGCCCTACTCTTGGACTGACCTTTCGTGGTGTCCGTCAATCTCAACTCTGTGGTGATGCCACTTTACAAAGGTGTGTGTCTGGTTGTGTGAGGAGTGCACGCTACCATCCTCCCCCCCCTCACCTCCCAAATAAACAGAATAAACATTTAACTGTTTCCACGGTGTTAGAAAATATAGGGACACGAAAGGGTAAGAAATGCAACCATGACAATGACTTCTCGAGTCCACAAATGCAATAATACACATTACGTAAACAATATGAGCTTTTGTTGTAACGTATTTTCCAAGCATTTATTTAACAACCTACACTTTACAGTCTCCTTGAAAAAATAAATCGAACAACACATTTCCATTGGTAGCCTCTAAACTTATACTACCTTGATATAAACACTCGTACACTCTCCTACTCAAAGGGTTCACAGTCAAACCTGCTTCCCACGTGCCATTCACCAGCGTTGTTTTACCTTCTTGGTCCTAGAGTGTTTTGGCCAATGTGTTGCCCTTCCTTCAGTGCTCTAGCCTTTCCTTTAGTGCTGGCGTGAGTGACATGAGAGGCTTAGTAAGAGCTGGAGAGAGAGAACGAGAGAGAGAGAGAGAGAGAGAGAGAGAGAGAGAGAGAGAGAGAGAGAGAGAGAGAGAGAGAGAGAGAGAGAGAGAGAGAGAGAGAGAGAGAGAGAGAGAGAGAGAGAGAGAGAGAGAGAGAGAGAGAGAGAGAGAGAGAGAGAGAGAGAGAGAGAGAGAGAGCGAGAGAGAGAGCGAGAGAGAGAGAGAGAGAGAGAGAGAGAGAGAGAGAGAGAGAGAGAGAGAGAGAGAGAGAGAGAGAGAGAGAGAGAGAGAGAGAGAGAGAGAGAGAGAGAGAGAGAGAGAGAGAGAGAGAGAGAGAGAGAGAGAGAGAGAGAGAGAGAGAGAGAGAGAGAGAGAGAGATAGTGTGTGTGTATGGCCCCTTCCTACCCCCCCTGCCCACTTCCTGCTGTAGCTGTTAACAAAGGTAGTAATGGGAGCGGTGGGGAGGCTTTGTCCTGGCTAGGCGGAGGTAATGGTTAACAGGGCGGGTGATGGTGCTGGAGAGGATAATGCGAGGCTAACACCGCTCCTCCACAGGGGGCCGCGCTGCATCATCGGCCAAAGGGCGAGAAACTGAGTGGCTGCCCAGGGGAAGGCGGTGGTGGTGGTGGTGGTGGTGGTAGTGACGGTGATGATTCGATGGTGGTTGTACAGTGGTGATGACATTGATGATGGTGGTGGTGGTGGTGGTGGTGGTGGTGGTGGTGGTGGTGGTGGTGGTGGTGGTGGTGGTGGTGGTGGTGATGGTGGTGGTGGCAATGATTGTGACAAAGTGATATCATGTGTGATGGCGTAACTGTACACAAAAACATACACACACTACACACACACACACACACACACACACACACACACACACACACACACACACACACACACACACACACACACACACATACACACACACACACACACACATATTCATACACATTCACACACAAACAAACACACATAAACAGGTACATAAGCAAACACATCACATGCACACATACAAACACAAACAAATAAACGAAAAATATTTTGGGAAGTAACATTTAGAGAAAATATGACACCAGCATAGACTTAATATTTACACGGGTCATGGAAATTCGCGAAAGGTTATCAAGTTGATAAATTAGGCTATTTTTAGGGCAAAAATTACTATTATTATTGTATTATTATTATTATTATTATTATTATTATTATTATATTATTATTATTATTATTATTATTATTATTATTATTATCATTACCACAATTACTATTATAATCATTAAAATCACCATCTTAATCATCATCATCCTTATCATTATCATTAAAGTTACAGAGAGTTAGTGACTATAAAGTTTTCCTCACGAGCTTGACAATTACAGCACTGTCACCACCATAGTGAAATACTATCATTTTCACACTTGAATAATGCGAAGAACGAAACATAATCAAAGGATCTTAGAAGAAAAGGAAAATTTGCCGGAAAACACGTTTTTGACTCGTTTCTATTCTTGTCTCCATTGTTGTCAAGAAGGCGATGCTTTGGAGAACAAGACAAAAATCAGAGTTGTTTTATCTTCTATTTTCTCGACTTCTTTACACTGCATCTACTTCCTCTTACCTCAGTGCTGCTACCACCACGTCTACTCGACACTCTCCACCAGTCAACTTCTGTTTGCTCCTGTCAAATATGGACTGACGCAAGTTTGTTAGCTGCAGCGATTCCATGTGTCTCCATACAATACAAACCATCACGCCCTTTGCTCTGCGCGTCACCCTGTGGACCACCTCCCGCCGCCTTCCATCTCTTCCATCACCATCGTCAGAGATGCTTCCCCACATTATCACCCACCCTCTCTTTACCATCCATATCGCCATGACCATCAACAAACTGGGAGTACCGCCGTCTGCTACACTTACTACCTTTCTCAGCATTAAGAATTCATAGTGGTTCCTCTACCTCCCTCCCTCCCCCGCCGCGCGTTCTCCTCCAGCTGGGAGGTGTTTCTCACACCGTTTGGGCCTCAAGTTTTTTTTTATCTATTGTTCAAAACTTTCGAGGCTTATCCGCAACACTTGGAGCGATCACTGAGTTCCTTCATGCTGAAGTAAAAGTTGATCACCAAACACAATGTACTCTGGTGAACCAACAACATTTTTGCTCAAGTTCAAGGCAACAAGTTTGATACTGACGACGTTAGATTCAGAATAAGCAGTCCTGTGTGTGTGTGTGTGTGTGTGTGTGTGTGTGTGTGTGTGTGTGTGTGTGTGTGTGTGTGTGTGTGTGTGTGTGTGTGTGTGTGTGTGTGAGGATTTACCACGCCCGCTCTCTGTGCTAAACATTATGACATATGGAACGAGTTGCAGGAATCTACGACACACTAGGTGTCAGGTCATGTGTTATATGTTATCCCTCGCTGACGTATCTTGCCTGTCGATCTGTGATTATAATGTGTGAACCAGCAACTTCGCAGCGCCACTTTCTTCCTCACTTTACTTACGACTTACAGAAGGATTACATCAAACAAAAATTGGTCTGCCATTTGCATGAGTTACAATATTTCAAGCATTGAAGGCCAGAAGGAGGATGTAAACTCAAAGGGTTATGGTGGATGTAAACTAAGAGAGGTGGAGCGTGGACGCCCCCTCGTGTAGCCCGCCCCGCCCGCCACGGGACGCCCTCGCGCTGGGGGGCTCCCGGCACTACATTACCGGGCATGATGGTGTAAAAGCTCAGCGACTTTTTTAAAGGGCCCGGCGTGGATCGTTCGCCAACGACCAACGTCTCATGAAAAGAACGAGCTCAAACCACCACTCTGCTATAAGAAAGTGGACTAAACAATATAGGAAGCGCCAGATTCTAACGATATAGTCCAGTCATTGACAACTTGTTAAAATTTTGATCCACAACATCGCTCAGACCATTATCGGAATCCCGTACCAGCGGGATACTAGCCAATCACAAATCCCTACATTTCTATTCTTGCGTTCTGGTTGGCTCTCCAATACTCTGTAATCCATTAAACTGCAAAAAGAGATAGCCCCAAGGCCGACGATGACACCGTGAAAATATCATTAGATTGTTCACAGAAAAATTATTCATGGTCTCTGGGACCACTCGGTGCCTGAGCGGCGACAAAGGAATCTGGACGGTGAAGGGATCGGCGGCCAGCCAGGTGCTTTTGGCTGAACAGTACTTGATTTGTTGGACAAATTTGAATGATAACAAATCATTTGACTTTCGTGCATCGAGTGTGTACTTAAAGTAACACTTCTGGATGTAACACCTGTAGAGTGTTCCCCGCAGAAGGTGCAACTAGACTATGACAATTTAGGGTTAAAAAAGTGATTGATGTCATTGTTTAAGAAAACTTTCATAGAGATACGTAGGAAAATGACGATTTGGCATTTTGGTAAAAACAAATGAATACACATACATATATATATATATATATATATATATATATATATATATATATATATATATATATATATATATATATACAATAAAATGAAAACTACAAACTATCAATACAACTGTGAGGAGTACCGAGCTAACGTACAGCCATCGATCAGTACACTTGATACTCAACACCAACACTTATAAAGGAAAAGTTAAGGCAGTGAGACGAGTGTAGAATAGTAATACAGTGGTGCATCGTCACTCACTCTCCGTCTTGATGGCGTGAAGAAGCCTCGTTACTGTTCACATACATAATTTCAGCGAATATCAAGGGACAAATCTGAAATCACGTCATTGGGAAACTAAGAAATAGTGAAAATTAAAAAAATTTTGAAAACAAGAATTGTTGCTTTTAGTCAACACAATATGTAATTGAAGCAAAAAAAATCCTGCATTGCAGTAGATTAATGGAGACGGCGAGAGAGAGAGAGAGAGAGAGAGAGAGAGAGAGAGAGAGAGAGAGAGAGAGAGAGAGAGAGAGAGAGAGAGAGAGAGAGAGAGAGAGAGAGAGAGAGAGAGAGAGAGAGAGAGAGAGAGAGCGAGAGCGAGAGCGAGAGCGAGAGCGAGAGCGAGAGCGAGAGCGAGAGCCAGAGCCAGAGCGAGAGCGAGAGCGAGAGCGAGAGCGAGAGAGAGAGAGAGAGAGAGAGAGAGAGAGAGAGAGAGAGAGAGAGAGAGAGAGAGAGAGAGAGAGAGAGAGAGAGAGAGAGCGAGAGCGAGAGCGAGAGCGAGAGCGAGAGCGAGA
>JAPQNM010000045.1:19079212-19109212 GCA_029783475.1 Metacarcinus magister
CTCTCTCTCTCTCTCTCTCTCTCTCTCTCTCTCTCTCTCTCTCTCTCTCTCTCTCTCTCTCTCTCTTTCGTAGCAATGAGTTCAAGTTAAACAAATTTCTATTAAAAAAATGAAATTCATAAAATGGCTGCAGGGCCGTGGGGCAGCGAGGCTGGTATACTGGCACTTCTGTGCATTGAAAATCATTTACTTCATAAAATTGACTTACAAAAACTAACTGACGAATTTGCAGTCGCAAAAGCGCGCAAAGTTGTAATCTAGCTACTGTAATCTTATAGTAATTACAGTAAAAAAAAATTGGTTGTTCTGAATTTTTTTTGTAAAGAAATTTTTCAATGTTTGATTTAACTTTCTTACTTTCATCAGTGATTCCAAAATATCTGTATTTTCAGGCCATCTATCAAAATGTGCGTTAGGGCCAGCAGAACCTTAATCCGGCACTGATTGTATTACAGTAAAGAAAACATTCATATCTTGTAAAGCAAAATACAGTGTCTGTGAGTTTATAGGTGAACACTTATAATTTTCTAGTGTAACGGTATGTCTGATTAATCCCACTTAAAGTAGATAATGTTATTTCATATTTACCTTCAGACTGATTCATAGTATTAACGAGATTGCCGCGCAGAGCTATTTTAATATCTACGTCAATTCCTTCTGTGCAAATGAGACACTCACTCAGCACCACTCTTTGTCAAGTAGAGCCTGCACACTATTCAATCTTATCCCGCTTCGTTCCGCGTGTTCTCCCTCTACTCCAAAACCTATCTCATGGGGTTCACTGAGTCAGTCTTTAACTCCAGCTGTTCGCTGCTCTTTCAGCTGGCGGTTTAGCTAATCTCTCCACGCACTTACTGCTTGAAGGCGGCACCCCATCACTCATTTTTACTCCCAGTGTCGACCCACTTGTGCATAAGGGTTGGGGACCTCTGCTGTGCGCCCTCCAGCTGACAGCCTCTCGAGACCAGAAGGAGATCAGCGCCCACCGCCCTCACGGCCACACAATCACCCTGACAACACGTTCACAAAAATATCACGAACTAGGGAGACAATGGGGTATCTGCTCTCCGTTGTCTGTATTTTTGCAGTTTGGTGAATTTTTCGTTTTCTTTTCTTCTTTCTTCAAATGAGTGTGTGAACCATAGACCACACAAAGGTGAGGAGACAGGGTGACGCAAATGTGTGTGTGTGTGTGTGTGTGTGTGTGTGTGTGTGTGTGTGTGTGTGTGTGTGTGTGTGTGTGTGTGTGTGTGTGTGTGTGTGTGTGTGTGTGTGTGTGTGTGTGTGTGTGTGTGTGTGTGTGTGTGTGTGTGTGTGTGTGTGTGTGTTGCGTGTGTGTTTGCCTGTAAAGTCCAGTTTCTGTACACGTTAACTTTGAACATTTTCATTCCATTTCCTTACAACTTGAAAATTAATTCAACAAAAGCCGCCCTGTAACTGTAAAATACT
Source organism: Metacarcinus magister (assembly GCA_029783475.1). Classification (NCBI taxonomy): domain Eukaryota; kingdom Metazoa; phylum Arthropoda; class Malacostraca; order Decapoda; family Cancridae; genus Metacarcinus; species Metacarcinus magister. The sequence goes on from JAPQNM010000045.1 coordinate 19,080,662, forward strand.
ATTAATATTTGTTCTATCTTCTGCGCCTCCTCTGACCAACGTGTGAGCCGCTCTACGAACCCTTAGTGCAAATGAGACACTCACTCAACACCAAATACGGACTTGGTGAGAGTAAAGAGGATTTGTGTCAAGAGTGTCTCGCACAAACTCTCTCTCTCTCTCTCTCTCTCTCTCTCTCTCTCTCTCTCTCTCTCTCTCTCTCTCTCTCTCTTCTCTCTCTCTCTCTCTCTCTCTCTCTCTCTCTCTCTCTCTCTCTCTCTCTCTCTCTCTCTCTCTCTCTCTCTCTCTCTCTCTCTCTCAATGTATCTCTATCTATCTATCTCTCTTAATAACCATTCATTCCAGATTTATATTGAATATGAACTTATTCACCTAAAACTAATTCCAGTCTTTGAAAATTCACATGCTCACGTTGGAAGGAATATCTTAGCGTCACCTCAGTCTGATAGATACAAAAGGGAAATCAAGAGGTACAATGTAGCCTACAGTTATGGGAACAACAATGGCGTCGGCTAAATTTTTCCAGTAGAGGAGTGGAGGAGTGGCCACAAGTATTTCGTGTAGAACATGAGTTGGGTGATGCATGTAGTGAAGCAACATCTATGAAGGACAGAAGTGGGTTTAGAGGTAAGGTAAGGTAAGGTTAGGTTAGGTTAGGTTAGGTTAGGTTATGTTGGGTTGGGTTAGGTTGGTTAGGTTAGGTTAGGTTAGGTTAGGTTAGGTTAGGTTAGGTTAGTGAGTGGCACCTTGTAGGACATAGGATCATCGTATGGATGCATGTTCTCCCCCAGCGCCCCAAACAGCGACGTGCCGGGGAAATAAAATCAAAGTAAAGTTGGACTGAGTGAGGAAGATGAAGAAAAGAGATCAGAAAATTTGCCGGAATGATTCAGAACAGAAGGACGAGTGAAGAAAGTTTGTCAAGTCGTGCAGTGCCAATAATGATTATCGATGATGATAATTATAATGATGACGAGGAAGAGGATGATAATGATGATGATGATGATAATGACGACAATAACAATAACGATGACGATGATTCCGTTCAGGGTTGCATTGTACTTCCATCGTGACGTGCATTACGGTGAAATAAGGAAAAGGCAGCTACAAGGTTTTCGATACTAAGTCTCGTCGAAGCTGAGGGAAGAAATTACTTGCGGTTGTTGCCTTGGAGTGTGTGGGCGGCGCGGCGACCACCAGCCGGCGCCACACACTGGAGGCGACGATGTAATGACCGAGACAGACGGCGATAGTGTTTTTACGGCCCATGTTTCCTCTCCTTCCGGACGCAGTGATGGACGGGCGGCCGTGTTGTTGTCTCCCTGATGACACAAAATACTCCTGTGAATCGGTAGTTATCGGGACCAAGCCGCTGCAACCCATCAGTTAGCAGCACCAGTATCGGCTTCACTACTGTTAGATCGTGGGACCTACACTTCCTTCCCGCGGTTAGCTGGTGTGCATCATTTCAAGGCTGGTGGTGTGGTGGAGGTGTGGTACTATGGTGTTGTGGTGAAGCTTGTGGTATTGTGCTGCTGTGGTAGTATTGTATCGACGTCTTGCTGTTCTGTTGATGTGGGAGCAGTGGTAGTAGTTGTATTGGTGTTGAGTTGCTTTGATGGTGTTGTCGGCACTGCTCTAAGACTCTAGTAAAAGTACACAAAAGTCCTAGTGATGGAAGTAAAGCGTCTGGCTGTATGTATTGTTATTGTATACAAAGTTAATGTTTGAAGGGAACTCGACTGTGGAAAGGTTAGTATCACACAGTTGGTTCAAAGCATGAAGACGGATTAAGACTGCCAATCCCATAAATCTGATAAGTTGGCAGGTTCATTGGACAGCTGTCATATCATAGCTCGTATCAATTTCAATAACATAAATCATAATTAATTTGTTTACTTACCGAGAAATATCAAATCTGACGCCTAGAATATATTGGAGTGGGATAGTTTATGGCTTAAAGTTTAAATAGAGTACAATATGTGTAAGGCTGAGTTAGAGATAGTCTATTCCAGCATCTTTAAAGTGTTAGTTTTAAAGCTATTAAAAAGTTTGCCTCGTACAATATCAAGTAAAGTAATTTCCGTATATGATGCATGTAGTCGATTAAAAATGGGATGAGGTTAAAGAAACTTGGAATGGGGAGAAGAGAGTGAGTGGTAAGTGTAAAAGTGGCATTCTAAACCTATTATTACCTCACTCTTTTCTTGCATATTACTGAGTGTCGTTGTATGATTTATATGTACAAGTATACGCTTGATTAACTGTGGCTCCGATTGAGTAGATCACCACAAGGAATATGATCTATAAAAAAAAGTGACATTTGTGAACTATAAAAAATAATAATAAAATAAAGGCGCTAACACAAGCTGGACCTTCATTAGCATACACGGTGCACACTAACTGGTCTTGAAGGGAAAAAAAGTACATAACAAACTTAGTAAGAGGAAAATTAAACGGGTAATGGGCAATATAGGTACTCATAATTAGCCTAATATACTTGTCTTTCTACTACTCATAATGAAGCAACGCTCGACACCCACATTCTTCCTACGTTGCCTTCATTTGTATATCCACCAGTACGTGCCTGCAGACCTAACCACAGCCTCGCGCCTCTATCTCTCAGCTGAAGGACTTGCCTCTCTCCTTTTCACCTTTTACAGCTGACTCTCCATATTACAGGAATTTCACCTCCATTTTTACTTCACCTCTTTCTTTCTCCACCACCTTAATTTTTAGTCCCTCCCTTCACCACTCCCTTGACGCTATACTCTGTGTCTTCACCTCACCACTACTACTCCCACCTTCAAACTCTATTATATACTGTCCCTTCCACGTCCGTTTATCACCATTTCCAAGGTAAAAAGTTCCAAGGCAAATGTGACAGGCGAGTGATAAATCAGATGAACGTAAGTAAGAAAAGTAGTGGGTGGAATTTTTTTCTCCCGCCCCCATACGTCAGCGGCGGCAGGTAGAAAGCGGAGGATGTTTCCCGTGTAGCCCCAAGTCCCTTTGGCCTTTCTGACCCTCGGCGACCTTACAGCTGCTTTGTTTCCCCAACTTTACACAGCGTCTCCTCCTCTCTCCTCCTCCTCCCCTCTGTCGGGACCGCGGTGATAACTATCTTTATCTTTCTCAAACTCCATCAAAGCTGCCATGCATCACCATCTTTCTCCCATAAAGGCGGAGGTGTTCTTAAGCGTATTGGTAAACCGTGAGATAAATCAGTAAGATCGGCGAAATCGGTGCTGTCGGTGTGAACTTTAGGCTGATAAGGGGAGGCTGAGGGGCGGGGTGGAGGGAGGGGCAGCGCCTATTCTGGGCCTCTTCTTTATGTCTTAATCACGCTTATTGTGTTTTGCATATCAATTCGAATCAAGCGTGAGGGAGTGCGTAGCGTGGAGAGTTCAGCTGCGAGGAGAAGAGTGCGTTCGGGTCGGTGTACTCCGGCTTTCCACCACGAAGTTCTTGTGCCCTGGCTTGGGGAGTTGGCTGAGGCTGTACACACACCTGGAGAAACGTACGCCCGTGAGTTGGTGCCCCAGCTTATCTCGGCCTATCGGGTCCTACAAGTCTGACCGCCTCCCTCTAAACCCACACAGAGACAGGTGAGGCGGGGAGACAAAAGCCTTCCGAGCGATGGTCGTCAATCGTCCAACAAAGACCATGGGACGCCTCGGAAAATAAAAGCGCGCGCGTCAAGAATTGCCCTTTTATGTCTACTTAAACACTTGTCTCGCCCAATTATACCCATTTAAACCCGTCGCAAAGGATTCGAACACGGCGCTGAAGTATAGAGTGTTGATAGACGGATGCTCTGTCTTCATTGCATATAATAAGCGTAGGTCTGGGAGTTACGGCCGCCCGGGGTATTATCCAGCCCAGGACGATGGTGTTTAATGGCGGGTCTGAGGCCGTAAAACATATCACAGAATGGAAGTTCGTGCCCTTGTTTTACACCCTTCGACTCCGGCTTAGACTTCCCTGCACATCATTCAGCGCCTTTTGTCATCGCAGTGGCGTCGTGAAACAAAAAAACCGGGCGCTCCTATGTGTCTGAATAATGCCCACGCCCTTCACAAACCAATAAATCGACAATGTGGGCGTCAGTTAGGACATCGAGCTCGCCTGTTCTCTGTACGGGAATCGGAAGCGAGTATCGTGACTGCATAGAGTTATCCCGAGTCGTGTTGGTTCGTCTGTTTAGCGAGTCAACAGTGAGTGACGGCCGCGAGTGAGGTGCTGCGCCACGATACTCGCCGGCATCACCACCGCCACCATCACTCACCTTCATATCTCAGGTGTCAGCGAGCCCTTACATCACCAACAAGCCCTGTATTCCGCCACCATCAACCCGGCTCTTTAGACTCGTCCCGCGTCCCCGCCAAGACCTCCTGGTAAGACCTGCTCTCAGTTCGCTCCAACAGGTGACTCCGGACTGGGAGGTCTCCAAGACAACACCCTTTGTTGCCCCACATCATTGCCCTCCTCCTTCCTCCGCCACTCCACCATCATCACCACAACCACCACCTCCACCACCACCACCACAACAACATCCTGCAGGCAAAGGACGCAGGTCAGGAAAGGACGAAGAGGGTCGCGGTGCTTGTGTTATGTTGTGCTGGAATGTGTGTCGCTATTTAAGCCTTGGAAGAGCGGTGCAAATTTTTCCCTTAAACGCTTATTTTTGGGTGCTGCTTCTCGGCCCAGTCTCTAACTTTATTTTATTGTGATTATCCAGTTAAAAAGATTAAGGTACTGTGGACCAACTTAGAGAATACAAATATAAGAAGACGGATTGTATCACTACTGACATATGGGAAGGCTGGCTTATTCACCTGCCCTTAATTAATGTGAACGAGGCTTTGTTCTTTGGACGCAACACTCACCTACCACCAGCTTGGTTTGTTGCGTAGGAAACACACACACACACACACACACACACACACACACACACACACACACACACACACACACACACACACACACACACACACACACACACACACACACACACACACACAGAACAAAAAACCGTTTAAATATCATTATTTATTTCAGAGGAGCAAAATAATCACGACTCTCGAAGATCAGTTGATGATCGATGGAGGAGGAGGAGAAGGAGGAGGAGGAGGAGGAAAAGAAAGAAGAAGAAGAAGAAGAAGAAGAAGAAGAAAGAGAAGAAGAAGAAAAATGCAAATGAAAGTGAAAATGAGAAAGAGGAGGAGGAGGAGGAGGAAAAGGATAACGATAGAGCGAAGGTGATGGACATTTCCCATCATCAACTAGAGTCTGACTGATGACTCAATACTGTGACGTAACACACACACACACACACACACCACACACACACACACACACACACACACACACACACACACACACACACACACACACACACACACACACACACACGTGATGGATGAGCCTGAGGCAGCGGCAATACTGGACTAATAATAGAGCCCAGCCTCCACCAGCCTTCCTAGCAGTAATTTATCTGAGGTGTGGAGGTGGAAGGCAGCGGAGGCTCGGATAGTATGTACCTTGTGTGTTTGTAAACATTGCATTTACTGTGTGTGTGTGTGTGTGTGTGTGTGTGTGTGTGTGTGTGTGTGTGTGTGTGTGTGTGTGTGTGTGTGTGTGTGTGTGTGTCAGTTTACTTTCAAGATATATGACAAGGACTAAATCTAACTGAACAAACAAGTGTGCAATATTATTACTTTTACAAGGTTGATTCTAAACATGCAGGTGAAGATACTCATACAATCAATGTCAAGATGAAAAACCAACTTAAATACTTTATGTTTGATGTGAGCATTATAAATTTTCATCTGTGGGTTTGTCTTCAGAATAGTTCAGAGTTCAGGCCACTTTTTTTCAGGGAAGCTGCAATATTTTCCCCTCAGTTAAGTTAGTGGTTTCAGGAAGCAGGAAATTCTTCCCATCACCGGGTACAAGCAACGGTCATTGGTCTGCTGCAGTAAGGGGACAAAAAGAAATAATTGTTACGTTGTGGGAGATAAAGGAGGTGAATATTAGTGACACTGTTGAGGATGGTCAGCACGTATACATGTATCTATTTAAGGGATAGACTAAAAAAAATAATTAAACCAAGATAGAAAGTCCGATAATTATAATTCAAGATAATGTGTTTGCGGAAAACGGAAAACAGTGAGCTAATTGTACGCATGTCAAGCAAAGTTGACATGAGAGTTGATCAAACGTATCAACACAACCCTAATTCAAGGATACACGAGTAAAATGTATCAGAGTTTACGGGAGACAAGCGACACTTAACCCTTCCCGCTAAAAAAAAAAAGAAAAAAAAATTTAATCGTGAACATGTATTTATTTTTTTCCTAAGTTCATACGAAGCTACTTTTTCTTGCAGGCAGCACGAGGTGAGGACTGTATACATCTTCAAAGGGCAGCCAATGACCACCAGCAGCAGACACATCACCTTTCTCTGCCCCGTCAGCTGAACCAAGACTTTCAAACCAGCTCCGTGCGTGTTGAGAAGCTCCTTGTTCACTCAATACAAAGAAAACACAAACACTTTATACATGTCATTCATCGTCTTCAACTGTCGCTTCGTCCAGCATTGGACAAAAAGTGTGATGAGTAAATTGGTTAAACAGCGTCTTTCACAACATTCAACCTGTTTACTTATCTATATTACTCTCTTTTCCCTTTGTTAGAGTTGCAATCAGACTACATCTCCCAACTGTGTGGATTTAACTTATAAATTCCATTGTCTTGTATGAGAAACAGTATCTAATGAATGAAATAACATCAAGATACAAACTAGATACCATACAGCCCGTTAGCGTGACGAGAGACCGCTACCTCCCTGACTAGGTGTAACAGTAACAGTAACAGACCAACCGGGAAGAACATAAAGACAAAATCAATCACTAAGGTCAGATAAGAGAGTGTTTTATGTCACTGTCTACGATTTATCTGATGCTTTGTTACTTTCCTTTCCTTTATATCTTCCTAGAATGGCCTGTCCTTGCTTCCTGATACTATTTGTCAAAGTCTATCCAGGGTTTAGGCCTCTATAGTGTTATTTGTACGATCGTTTCTTATATTTTTACTTCGTTTATAAATTAGTTTTGATTCACATTATTTTCTAACGTTTCCCTTTACTATTTTTTGTCCAGCCATTATTATTTTTCTGCGTTCATTAATTATAAATAGATATTCTAAAAAGATATACATGAAAAGATTTTACACAAAACTACCGTTCATTTTTTGTAGATGGAGGGAAAAAAAGTCCACCACTTTGATCCCCACGTCAGCCTGTCATCCCGGGGCACGATTTTTCTTTTGATGTGATTAGGAAACTGGTCAAGGACTAAGGAAAAAAACACCCTTTGAATCCCTCTTCCTAAAATTATGTAGTGGAAGAGTTTTGTGCTATGAATCACAATATATATTTTTTTTTAACAAAGAAGTTTACATACAATCACAACAAAACTACAGACTGTATGTAGCAGTATAGCAGTGTCAGAGGCCGTGAGATTAAATGTATTGAGATAAGTCCGTGTGCGTTGATGTAGAATGTGTGTGTGTGTGTGTGTGTGTGTGTGTGTGTGTGTGTGTGTGTGTGTGTGTGTGTGTGTGTGTGTGTGTGTGTGTCTTCGTGAAAGTAGCAGACACAAGACTGGAATAATAACAATGCTGTCTGTCGATATTAGAACGCTATATGTGTCGGTTATTTTTTAATCTCACGAAAGGTTAGGTTGCAAAGCGAGGCATGAATGTCTATAAAGCAAACTTCTCCTATATAGTTAACATAACCACGTTGAAAATACACTGTTGGACTTTTGTACCTACGTGTGCAGCCTCGTCATGGAGCTTACCCAAAAAATAAATAAAAAAACCGAGCCACATAATAACAAGATTACTACGAGACCCAATGGATGAAACTCTGCACGAAACCAAAATTCACTGAAAAATTCCCTCTTTTATAGCAAGTATCAGTAAAGCCAAGCAAAGGAGAAGAGCACTGGATTTCGGGCCCCAATTTCTATCATTATGGGGGAGAGGGACAAGAGAACCAGCGCAGATGTGAGCCCGTGATGCCGCCTTATCTGATGAACTAACAAGACGTGTGTTTACAGCCCTTGGTCACGAGCGGCTCTGATATAGTGTGTGTGTGTGTGTGTGTGTGTGTGTGTGTGTGTGTGTGTGTGTGTGTGTGTGTGTGTGTGTGTGTGTGTGTGTGTGTGTGTGTGTGTGTGTGTGTGTGTGTGTGTGTGTGTGTGTGTGTGTGTGTGTATGTGTGTGTCTGTGTAATCGCCTTGCATGCAGGTTGTGGTGGGCTGTCGAGGGCGTGGACTCCTGTGAGGTGTTGAGAGTGGGTGGGTGATAGGCAGGGGCGCCTCAGTGATGGGTGGGGGTGAGGAGGTGAGGGGCGGGGTTGTGGCGGGTGGTGGGCGGGGTTGTGAAGGAAGTGGGTGAAGTTGTACAGAGTTGAGTGGGTTGCAGGGAAGGTGATGGGTGTAGGAGGAGGTGCAAGATGTGCTTTACTGTCTCGTTGTATTAGTGGAGTGGACGGGATGAACAGTGAAAGGAAGATTGGACCCGATCTTCTTCAGTCTCTCAAACTACTATTATTCTGTTTTCATTAATTGGGTTTTTTGCAGTTAGGGATCTAGGCTACTTTGAAGTTTTGGAAATCAGTTCACCTATCAATTTACAACCGAGCTTTAGTTTGCGTAGTGTGTTCTAGCGTTCAATTGTTGCCTTTGGATATCATTATTATTTTTCCTTCTCACTACCATCGATGTTAGTAAGAATTTTGGTTTTGATTCTGACCTCGACAAAATCCTTAAAGTGTGATATGTAACTCGCTACCGTTTTCTCTAATATTCCTAGATATTAACTGTACTTTCTATTTTCTCTCTCACCTATCTTCACGTAATAAAGCTTTCCCTTCCGTAAAGAGAAAACAGTAGCAGTAATATTCAATTGAGTTCCGCTTTGTCATCGATTGTGGCAGCTACTCATCATTTACTTTAATCAAACTGCACATCCCACACACTCATCTGACTGACAAGCATCGAAGCACACACTCCCCTCACGCCATAAACTAATCCATCTAGCTTTAAGAAAAAAAAACAAATCACATGGGTTTTCTTCTAACTTCGTGTTCATTGCCTTCAGTGTTCATTGCCTCTAAACTCCATTTCCTTGATCAATGGATCCATCAAGACTCTCCATCTTTACCCTTAATGAAGCTTTAATGAAAACTGCCTTCACAATCAACACTACCTGGTTATGCCTTACGAAGCCCTTTACCTTGAGGCTTCATAGGCACCTCTTTCGGCGACCAGTGAAGTCAGGTGTTCCTCAGCCCTTCAATCACTTTCTATCGCCATTCAAATGTTCGCTTTATGTAGGGGCGTGCTCGCCTCTGGATGGAAAACGCCTCTCGTCTGTGTGTTGATTCCGCCATACACGTTTGTTAAAGAGAGGAGAGTCAAAAGCTTTCCATCTCATTAACTCCTCTCCCCTCACAAGCTCTACCTAATCTCTTCATCTCTGCCGCAGTGTTGCATATCTTTCTGCTCTTGTTGTGTTCCACGTATAATCCTTTTCTAATCCTGCTGACCACACGTTCCCTGTTCGCCGTCCTAAAGATGATTGAGGAACTGTACAAAAATGTTTAGCTTTTTATATCATTATTGAAAGTTTGCGATCATCTCCAGTGTTTATCACATCACAACACAAAAACACTGCAACTCTACCATTTCTTTGACGAGGAAGAAACTCAAATGATAAAGACTCACATAATGGCATTTAACAACTATTTAAAAGTTCAAATTAGGAATATAGCCTTTTGGGGGAATACTGATATCTAAGTGAGAGGAAGAATTTAACAATTTAATCATATACATTTTGAAGTTTTGATTAACAAGATAATATTTTCTTATTACAGAAGATGACTTTCAGTAAATAGTTTGGTCGTCACATGAGACACTAACAGGCTCATGTCAGCCAGCCTCCATGAATTCCAGCACTGAAATACTAAAACTGGAAGGAAAGTTCAGCTACAATTCTGACATGAGCCGCAGATCACATTGCCACGTGTTGTTCAAGTCGTGATGGACGTCCTGTCTCGCCCACACCCGCGCCGTCCCACAGGGCTCGCCGGAAAACTTGGTTCATGTTCACTCTTCGAGACAAATTCAATTAAGGTTCAGGTCAGTGGCGGCTTGGAGTCCCTTCCTCCCCCCCCTTCAAGGCCCTGGGGGTGAGGCCGCGTGGCTCGAGACGGAATATTCAGGAGACAGCGTAATAGCATCTCGTTTACGCGTTTATGATAAATTTATTGCTTGTATAACAAAGCCGCTTCAGACTGGCTCGAACGCCCAATGTTCCAGTACTACCTGGACGCCCATATTTGGCTGCCGATGGAGGGAAAGGAATTACGGTGTTGTGAGTGTTCCTTCCCCTTGATGGCGCGCTGCTGCCCAGGCGTCGCGGACTCCTTAATTATTCATAGAGAAAATATGCCTTATAATGAGGGTGCTAATATCTAAGTGCTTAAAAGTCTCTTATTTCTATCTTTTTTTTCTTCACATCAGCATGTTAGCATCGATTCCAGTGTGTCGGTGTGCCTGCGTGCATTCATCCACAGCCCCTGCCACCCCGCCCGTCTTCACACTGAATGTCTTCTTACAGTGGGAACATAAACGTTCTCCACAGCAATGATTCTTGGTTGAGATGGTGAGGCAGACGGATGGAAGCTACTACTTCAGCGATAAATTTTCTCGATGCGCCTGACACACCCGCGTGGCCGAGCTCACACCCACTCAACAGGACTTTACGCCATTAGGTCGCGGGCGGTGTGATAGTGGGCTGAGCTGCCCCATTCATCGCACCGCTGGGCCCACTCAGGTGTCACGTGATGGAGGGAACACCCGGGAACCTTGTCAGTTTAGTTAAATAAAGTTGCGCCACCATAACACTAATGTACCAGATCATATCCAGGGTCAAATCACCCAAAACTTCAGTATACACACAAAACCTTTTGGCCATAATGACGATATTATCCCAAACACATGGCCAGTTCAGAGAGGCTCGCGCCGAGGAACAGACCGCCTGAGATTCTCCGTAATTATAGATTCTTTTGTTGGCCAGTGCCGACTTCGAAGCCGGCCATTGTTGGCTTTATGGCACCTCGTTGATTCATTAGGCTACGTTATCTACGGCATAAATCTACTCAACCCTTATTTAAACATAAACTTATTGGAGCAGCGAACCATCTTTTAACACTGGGCGTCCCTTAGGGGCAAGAGGGGTCTGGGTGCAAGCCCCCAGCAAGACCCGGTGGTGGAACATAAGCTTAGTTGGCCAAGGGTTAAAGCATGTTTGGTTAAGCGTCACATGCAGTACTCTCTTGCACGGCCCAAACCTTTGTAAAAAGGCGCATTCCCTCCTCAGAGGCTTTACCTAACATCACTTTAATTTCCGTAGGAAAAGCGCTGCACAAGATATCTAAATTAAGAGTCATTTTTGCCCGCCCGCTGAGAAGCTTTTAGGCCCGCGGTGTCGGGTCTGCAGGAGGCGGTGCGCGCACGCAGAGAGGCCAGCGGCGGCTGTCTGTCTGAAGAACATACCTGTAATCACGGGTTTTCTTCGCTCTCGCAACACCATAAACAGTTTCACGAGCAAAATATGATTACTTCTCCAGCCTCGAGTCAGAGGGGCCCAACCGGCGCCGCGGAAGAACTTTATTCTGGCACTTTTCTCCCCAAACCAAGAGGGTCAAGATGTTATCAGCCGAGACGAGGCTCCGAGCGTGTCTACCGTGAAGGCGCAGATAATTTTCCGGGCACGACCTATCAAAAATGATAACTATGTTTATATTTTATAACTCACAAAGGTAACCCTTCCTTTACTATCATTATCAACACTGGTAAATAGTCCCTGCGTTGACACCTATAAATAATTGGCCAGTTCATCTCAAGTTATTTTATTGGAGATATAATACCATGTGTGAGTGGGAAGCAGAGTGGTACGTGAACAACTGTCTGGCGGGAGGAAAGCTGCACCAGGGTGTTGCATGTTGCAGGCCGCGGGCCGATGCCTTGAGGGGCGTCCACTGACCACACAAAACCATGAGGTGTCTTTCTGTTGGTTATGCACGACGCCTCTAGCAGCCCTGAACGAGTTGAATAACTACTCATCTGGTTACAGCCACAGAGACAAAACTTTTAATTAATAGAACCTGAGCTGACAAATAAATAGAAATATATCATAATCACTATTTGTGACGAATAAAAATCTGGACAAGAAACTACCTACATTTATCAACACATTTCCCAATAATAACTATCGATCAAATCAGATGTAAAAGCGTTCACGTAAGCTAAACAATAATTGAAGCACGATATAAGAACACAATTTGGTTCCCGAGAGCCTTTTAAAGGGCACATCTTATAGACGAGTTAAGAATAACCACGAAATGGTTTTGTTTCACTCTGGAACATTTAATGAGGTGTTCAGGGCAAGGCTCTTTACTAGTGCAGCAGAACATAATTATTCCTTTAGTCAGTGCTAAATCGATACACTCCATTTAGCATGTCAGTCCTAGTTTGGGGAGTAAAAATGAGTCTCACGTTCAGTTAATTCTTGTGATTAACTTGAGAAAAATCCGCAGGCGATACTGGTCACCCAGCCCGGGCGAGTCCCACGGCGCCCTGGGAGGTGCTGACGACTTCACGAAATAGGGATGTCAGGATAATTACACGTATGCGAGGAGAAAGAAAACTCAGAATTAATACGTTGATTGGTGCCTCCCCTTCCCCTTACCTGCTTACCTGCTGCCCTCCACACCTCTCCGGCCGGAAGAGAGAAGTAATCAAAGTGCAGACGTGCAGGCCAGCGTCGGATAATGTATTCAGGAGATAAGTAGGTGGAATGAGTGCGCTTCTCTCCACACTGACACGACCATTGTGGATGCTGTACCTTGGTTAATATGTTAATTTGGTCGCCACGTCCGTATCTGCTGGTATGAGGGAGGGGTGAAGATGGCGACGATGGCTGAGGCAACAACAACAATGAAAAGATGAGGGAGAAGAGTGGAGAGCGCCTAATAAACTGGCCGACCTCGCAAGCACGGCCGCGGGAGTAACGCGGGCATGATGCTGAACAAAGAAGTGATTTGAATAAATTCATAGGTTGTGATGGCAAGGAAATTGAACTGTTCATGTTTAGATCTCGTGGGAATGAATGAGATAATGAGGGGAGGGAGAGAATACACAAGTGGGAAAATACATTATGGTGCTTACCATAACAAAGGTAGCGGGGCAAGGCGTAATACAGCGGTAGCCGGAGGAATGTCGAAACCTTTGTGGCCACGCTGGCACTCCGTGGCTGGTGATGTGTCTGTTTGGCGCAGGTTGAGGAAACGTACAGGCATGGAGGGCGTTGTCTGCTTACTGCTGGCCACCTGACATTCCCGTGGTCACGTCTGCTGCCATCATTTTCCCTCGAGACTCGATGTAAACATTGCATCCCTCGCCCAAGGCAGTAGTGACATACAAATACGTCAGTACATCCGTTCATATTTACCAAAGTTCGGTAAGTAGTGCATGACGGAATAAAGGAGAAAGGCCTGAAGAGTGGTAAGGAGGGAGCGAGTAAATATCTACAGACATGAGCCGATTGAGTCTTTGGTTACGAAGACGCTCTTTCGAGAATCTTAATGATACCTCATAGACACTAAACGAGCCGGTCGAACTGTCGCGTAATGATGGTGGTCAACCAGTAACACTAGACTCTGTTTACTGTCCCTTAGCCCCGAGGCGAACTAAGCCCATTTTTTGAGCTCGAGGTGACGTGTGATAAAGGATAACAGAGCAGCGCTGTACGAGTTGAGGCAGGAAATGTCACCAGGAAAGTTGTCAGTAAAGGAGAGGCCTTAGACTATTTCCTCCACTAATCAGAACAACGGTAACATAGAATAACAATAAAAAAAGAGAGATATGCTGCTGGAGAAGGGTGGCAGAGGCCGCCCACCCGACGCGCTGGCCAGCCCATAACACAAGATAATGCTTATAATTATGAGAGCCGCGAGACAAGCCGAGAAATGGGAGCTGACAGTATGGAGGAGGGCGAGAGGCTGAGGTAGAGGCTGCAAACGGATCGCGTCTCGTCGAAGGAGTGATCGTTTGAAGGTGCTGAAGGGGCTTGCAGTCTGGACGCTACCACAGGGCAACCTTTAAGTGGATGACAAGAGACTGCCTCCCATACAAGAGTTCCGCTCGTACCAAACGACCAATAAATAATGACGACACGGGGTACAGCTGACATACGCATTCCAGCCAGCGGTGGTGGTGGCCGTGGTGTGTGTGGTGAGGGTAGGGTTGGGGGTGTGGATGGCAGAAGATTAGTGGTAATGGTGGTAGCAATGGTGGTGTTGAAGATGTCACAACAACCACCGGATGCCCTGGTATTGGTGCTGCCCAGATCACGTAAACACATAAACACACACAACATGAATGGTTTAGTGCAGAGTAATTGTTGGTGGAATGCAAATTGTAATGTACTGCCGTGACTCACTAGTTGAAACTCATCTCATTATATTCCCTTTACTTCAACCTATACCTTTAGACAATGAGATCGATGAAGTACTATATATCATGCATTAAACGAACAATCATATTTTCTCAGAGTCATTTACTTCACACATTTCGAAACATTTCCCAGATGCTTCTCTCCTTCCAGAAATCCCTTGGTGTTTGCACTCCATTACTACCTAAACAAACACATCCAACACTACACCACAAAGACATCCTCTCGTGTCTTTCCATTACACCATTGAAACAACACCATGAAACGCGAACAATTGGAACACTCACACATGGATGCAGCGCTGGTCTCGTAACTTCTGAAGCCCCGTCCGTCCTCCAAGTGGCCGCAACGAAGTACCTGAAGAGAAGATATACAGGTTGGATCATTACAGAAGGAGGTACCTTACCCTTCTCTTTGTTGGTTGCGTGTGTACAGGACTTTCCGGTGTGATGTGATTGTGTAAACTCGTACCTGGAATAAAAATGTTTGCTTGACTAATCAAACTTACACATGCTATATGATTATGTTGGAGTTATTGTGAGGAAATAAAAGGAGTAAATGCATGATGTGTTTTGTTGGTGTAAGTGTATCTATTTTTTTCCCCTCAACAGGTGGTGTGTAACAAGAAGTAAGAGACAGGGCGGGAAAGTCTTCTTCGACGAGGCTGTTTCACGGCCAACTAACTTTCTGAATTTATCTCTCTCTTATTACGGAGACGTGAAATTAGTTCCATTATAAGCCTTTGTGATATTTTGTGATCACGTTTTGTGATTAGAAAATTAAAAGCTTATTGCGTACCTCACCTGCAGGACAATTGCAAATTAAATATGCTTTCCATTCCCGGCCATTCCTTCCACGCCAAAATGACAGCATGATAATGGTAACCCGTGCCGTTGTTCCCTTGTGTCCAGCGCCTCAGAATAATTTAAAGTGATTTTTTTTTGTGTGTGTATGTGTGTATCAGTGGTTGAATAATTGTTTTTTGTTTTGTGAGGTAAGAATGACGTTGGTATGTTTTTTTTTCTCAATTGCTGTAATAAAGATCAGCTTCACCGATTGTTTTCTAAGACAATATGTATACGCATCGTCAATACGAATTATCTTTTTCAGTTCTTCGTTCTACATATTTCTATAGATGATTTCTTGTCCCTCCCGTTGATGGAGTTTTAACTATTTTAAACTCGTATTGCTTGAACATTACATCTTTTCAGTTTTCTCAATTTTTCTTCATTAGATTACCTTGTTTGCGCCATAAAACATGTTAATCGTCACAAACTTCCGGGATCTTTATCTGTCACTTTCTGGTTCCTCAGCGCTGAAGGTGTGCACGCCTCTCGTTAACTAAGCTGAGAGACTGTCGAGGTGGTAAGACTCCCGCGCCTCACCTCGCGCCCCCGTGTCACCTCGAAAAAGAACGAAAAACACTCGGTGAAATCCGGCAGGAGTCAGGCAGGTCAGGTGTGGGAGGGAGCGGGCAGTCGGCGTTGACGGACGGGCACCACAGCCAGGTATCATTAGACATCAACACCTTTCTTATTTCAACCCCAAAATTAAGGCTGCAAACACCATTAGGCTCTTAATGTCTGTTATCAATGGAGATGAACACAGGGAGGAACTGGACACTACGTTTGGCTTGTTTGCCGACGTTTGAGACCTCGCGTGACCTTGTGTGTTTATCATGTGATGCTGCAGACGGCCCTGTCCAACGTCCTGTGATCACCATTTGCTACAATGTTTGGAGAGAAGCTTGAGAACCTACGTTGTGTTTCCCGTGTTGGCAATGTGTGTTTTCTTACGTGTTTCTCTTTTTTTGTGTGTTCCACCTGGTGTGACGCAAAAAAAAAAGAGTGATTTGGTGATTGGTTCGACAGGGAACACCCACGTTTCCACCTGTCTATTCCCTGTTTAAGCTCTGCACCTACGTCCACCCGCCACCCCGCCTCTCACCAAGAACTGGCGGTGGAACGTCCTACGTGGTGTGGAGAGGGTGTGGAAGGAGACAAATTTCCACTGAGGTACAGAGATGGTGATATCGTGATTAAAGGAAGAAACAACGTATGTATTTACGAACACAATAACACTATCATGAAGAGTCAAGTTTATTATCGTGTTACCTTTCATTACTATTGCCGTGTGTGTGTTTCCTTCACAAGCAGGAGCGGAGGAGTGTCTAAGTCTCCGCGCCGGCCAGGTGGGACAGGACCTGGCCGCAAGTGACCCGCCTCGAGGAAAGACAAACTCGACTAAGGTGAGAATTACCGGGGCTGGGACGATACTGATCTACGAGCAAGGGATCATTGGCATTACCGGCAGGCACGTCACACTGACATTATTTATGGGCCTTCACCGGCGAGATAACGTGGGGAGCGGCACCTCGCTATTTTAACAGGCGCGGTGATGTATCGTCCCACCGAGGAGGAAGTGTGGCGTTATGCAGATGGTCAGGATTAGGTCTTTGTACGTGTGGCAAACACCATCCTAGAAGGAGAAAAGAAGTAAAGAAAGCAGTATTACTTATAATGCACTGTGGTGTATGAGGGGGGGAGGGTCAATGAGGGGAGGAGCCGAGTGTCTCCAAGGAGTGTGTTTTCAAGCACGAGAGACAGGGCGTGAAGCCTATCAGTTAACAATCTCAAGACGGATGAAGGAAATAATAGTCAAACATACGTGAGCTTACAAGTTCAGGTGGTGTGGTTTTAAGGTTTAACTTTTACAGGTCATCCCTGCACTCGTCGCCTCCCCTTTGCAGCTCAGGTAACTCAGGCTTCGTCGTCACCCATTACAACTCAGCCTCGTCCCCTCCGCGTCCGGGATGCTCGAGGCGTATCTCGTCCGAATCAGCAAACGAAGTGCGGGACTGTTAGCATTCCCCACTTTTTATGTGCCGCGGGCGACAACGGACACAAATCATATATTCTGGCTCAACTATTTTTTGTTTTTTTCGCGTGTGTGAGGTGTAGGAAGAAGAAGAAGAGAGAGAGAGAGAGAGAGAGAGAGAGAGAGAGAGAGAGAGAGAGAGAGAGAGAGAGAGAGAGAGAGAGAGAGAGAGAGGAGAGAGAGAGAGAGAGAGAGAGAGAGAGAGAGAGAGAGAGATGAGAGAGAGAGAGAGAGAGAGAGAGAGAGAGAGAGAGAGAGAGAGAGAGAGAGAGAGAGAGAGAGGAGAGAGAGAGAGAGAGAGAGAGAGAGAGAGAGAGAGAGAGAGAGAGATGAGAGAGAGAGAGAGAGAGAGAGAGAGAGAGAGAGAGAGGAGAGAGAGAGAGTAGAGAGAGAGAGAGAGAGAGAGAGAGAGAGAGAGAGAGAGAGAGAGAGAGAGAGAGGAGAGAGAGAGAGAGAGAGAGAGGAGAGAGAGAGAGAGAGAGAGAGAGAAGGGAGGATACATGGGATAGACGGAGGGTAGATGGCAGGGCCGCAGCAACACGTCAGAAATGTGCAAAAACTAGCCTATCTCCCTCGCCATCGGTGTTTCCGCATCCCATGTGTTATCACGGCAGATTCCAAAATTACATCCCAAAAGGTCTAGCAAGCGCCTTACAGATCTTTATTTACCAACAGAGAACACCGGCTGTGGGCTGCCATTACGACCCCGGCTCTCGCATTCCGGCTTGGGATGTCCGAGGAATACACGAGCCTGGCTTCCCTGGTGGTGAGGAGAGGCGAGGCTGCTGCGAGCGGTGATTACTAGGCTTTAATTATCCATTCAGTCCGTGCCTTACTGAGCGACAGAGCACCTCAGGCCTCGCTCTCGCAGCACAGACAAATGGGGACTTCGGGACAACACAGAGCTATTCACTGCGGCCACATTAGGTCTTGGGGATGGTGGTCACAAGTATAGGTGTGCCGGCTGCGCCACACACAACGCGGGGTTGCAGCGGAGCAGCACCCACGCACCTCACCATTAAACGCTTTGTTCACCTAGAAACGAGGCAGTAATGGTGGCTTGTTGAGGCGCTCCAAAAAAAGGGAGGAAAAATGTGATATGGTTGATGTGAGTATTTATTATGTAATTACATTTTTACGTAGGCATGTAGAGAGGCGGGTGTTAAGGGCAGGAAGAAAGGCAGGAGGGCCTGCCTGGAGCCTCTTCTCACCTGCCACCACGACCTTGACCGCACGTTATTATTGCTATCAGATAATTATCGCTCGGCACCTCCGTGTTCACATACATTTTTAATGACAAGATAAATTAGACTGAGGTGCGTGAAAGCAATCGAAAGTAGTGCATCAACCTCCGCCGGCAATAAACAACATACATTTTTTGGAGACTGACTCGCTTTAGGATGTTATCTCACTCTTCAAAATAAATCTCCAAATAAAGACAATTAGTGAAGCCGTTGGTGTGTGTGGTGGGCGACAGAGCCACTTGGCGCCCGCACCTCAGAGTCGTGGACTTATTTGTTATTTTGATAAAGATTTCAATCCTGGAAGCCTAAAGTGTATATTCAGGACAGAAATAGGAAGCCTGCAATCAATAAAGAAACCTTAAAGAGATCAGATACAACGCTGATGAAGGGCTCTCACGATACCAAGATTGCCTAAACCATTTTTTAAGCGAAGGACGTTCATCGTGGAGGCTCGCCCCGCCCGCATACGCCCTTTACACTCACGGATGATGAGATATGGTATGAGAAAATTGCACTATTAATCACTCCATATCAAAACAAGGCCCGAGGACCCGGCCGGGCGGCTCAAGAGACTGACCACTTAGACGCGGTCAGAAGGGCCGCGCACTCCTGAAGGGCTGAGAAATGGGTGTTTCGGGGCGACTGGGTCCATTTCACTCTCTTCTTAGGAAACACATATCCGCTGCGTACTGCTTTTTGCTCTCATTCGTGCGGTTGCCTTTTAAATTGCTTTGAATCTGGGACGTTTTAATGTATTTTGAGGTGAATCTAAGTAAATGTTAAGATTTTGGTGTTTGTATGCAGTCCTGGTGTTATATACATACACCTCCCTTGCTTGTTTATTTAATCATTATACACTCTGTGGTAGATTTAAGTATGTATCACATCTTGGTGTTTGTATGTATTCGTGAAGCTATCTACACCGCCCCTGCCACGTTATTTCATCTCCCCTACCGGGTTGCCTCACATCCCCTGCCACGCCTCTCCACCTCCTCTGACAGCTCTCTACGCCTCCCCTACGTCTCTGTCAGACCCCTACATGTTCCCCTGTTTGCCTCTCTCACACACTCACTGTATCACCTTCCGTCCTAAAACCCTTCCCTTCGTGCACTCACATTCATCTTCACCAGGAGCACGCAACACCTGCATCACCATCCCATCCTTTCCATGTCAACTTCCCAACACCATTCCTGTCACCTTATTACCCAGACATATACATCCCCCATTAACACCCCCTCCCTCTCCTCTCTCCTCATCTCTTCCTCCCCCCTAACACCACACTAATTCTCTCACCTCCACCCCTTCTCCTCTCACACCCTACCACCCACGTTCCCCCCCTCCATCATCATGCATCCTCCTCCATCTCCCTTACCCTCTACCCCTAAACCACCACCCTTCCACCTTAGCACCACCCCCACCACCTCCCCCACCACCTCCCCCACGCCTCTCCCTACACAAGTCTCCTCTAAAGAGAACCCGACGTGGACTCCAGCGGCAGACTAATTTCAAGGTGAGCGACGTCCGCGCCAGGTAATCCAACATGATGTCCGACACCACGCCGCGGCGCGCTACAGCCTCCTCCGCGCAACCTGTCCGCTCCTTCGCGTTTCTCTCTCCTCCTCCTCCTCCTCCTCCTCCTCCTCCTCCTTCTCCCCTCCTCCCTCTCACACGCCTCGCGCTTCATCCTTGTTCTTTGTCTGAACTTCGACGCCACTTCGCGGTTCCTGAAGCCTCCGTCGGGCGGTGCCTTAAACTCGCGACTCCTGGCGGTATCCTCCCTTAGTAATTACATTTGCGGCACGTGTTGGCTGCAATCATTGGAGATGAGCTTAAAGATTATGATTGAATAATTTACCATCTAAATGATTGATGACCTGGGCCTAATTACACCTAATGTACAGGTGGCTGCAGCAAGTTGACTGCCTAGACTGATGGTTCTCGATATTCAGCGGCGGGCCAGCGGGAGGCGGGATTACGGAGGTGATGGATGGCAGGAGACCTTTGGTGGCCTCTGATGCCTCCCTCGTGGTCACCTGCGGGACATACTAAGTCACGGTTGCTCACACACAACCAGCAACAAGTTAGAAATATTAGTTCAATCTAATTTATTCACCCTCAAGTATCATTCCTTCAGAGGTGACAGATGGACGGATGCACAGAATCGAGGGGTTTACGGGAGGGCAAAAAAAGCTCGATAGAGGACGTCGCTTGGAGACATAAATGCAGGATATTGTCAATTACCACAGTTTTTTGCCTTACAAGACGAGGACACGACGTCAGTATTACGAGCAATGGAGGGAAAGACAAGCCATTAACACGCGATAATTGTTAGTTGAGTGACGCGTTGGTCCTTGTAAGTCGCCGTCCTCTGTTGGGGAAGATATAGGGGGTCTAAGATGCCCTTGTTGATTGGATGTTTAGTTACGAGATGCACGGCTGAATATTGACTTTATTTCTAGGAAGGAACTTTAGTAAGCATGAGGTTATCCGTTGAAAGATAAACACCCGAGTTTTGTATCTTTTCTTTCCTTTCTGACTATTTCTGAAGTTCTTTTTATGTCTGTGCAGGTGTATGTCTGTCTATTTGTTCGTCTGTCTATCTACCTGTCTCTCTCTCTCTCTCTCTCTCTCTCTCTCTCTCTCTCTCTCTCTCTCTCTCTCTCTCTCTCTCTCTCTCTCTCTCTCTCTCTCTCTCTCTCTCTCTTTCCACACATACACACACACACACACACACACACACACGAACACCTGAGAGGGACCGTCACGACCCCTGGCTAAGGTATATCACGCCCCTCGCTTTCATCTCGGTGGATCCAGATAACCAACGCGTCAAGAGTTGGTTTAGCGAAAATAGCACGAACAGCACGAAAGAAAATTAAAGAAAATCTGTCACGACCTAAGCTTGGGAAGACACGCGATGAATTGACTGACAGCCGTGGAGAGTGTGGGTATAACGATGGTGGTGGTGGTGGTGGTGGTGGTGGTGATGGTGGTGGTGGTGGTGGTGGTGGTGGTGGTGGTGGTGGTGGGTGAGACTGTCCGTGGTGATGGAGGAGGCTGTAGTGGTGACATCTGAGGCATTAATGAAGTGTTGGTGGAGGGTTGATGATGGTGATTGCGGGGTTGTTGTCGTGATTGAATGATAGCACAGAGGTGGCGGTGTGGGTGGTGGTGCTCGGTGTCGTGAGGATGAGTGGGGCGGCGGCGGCGGCGGTGGTGATGGTGGTGGTGGTGGTGGTGCTGAGTTACGGTGGTGATGATACGTCGCAGAAAGTTGATTCCTAAGGTTCACGTTGGTGGTTCATTTTATGCTTTATTCTGTCGTATGTTTGACTCACTATCCAAGACTAACTATCAGAGGAGTTTAATTTCCCTGAATCTCGTCGCGGTCGTCCGTCAGTGAGGTTAAAGATCGTGGAACTTGATGAACTCGATGAATTTGATGCGTGTCCCCCGCTGAAAAGTACGCAAGGGTAACTAAAGGATGCTACAGCTTTTCTACCGTAAGTATTTGCACCTGTCAGTTTCCAGGAAGCAATCTGTCTTCTTGTATTTACGTTGCACTCTCATGTAGGTTTTTTTTTCATGTATCAGCCTCGCAATAGTGCCTGTGCCCCGGGGTTACGGGAAGCTTCTTTTGTGCAATTGTGAAAGACACACAAATTATATGAAGCACGGAAATGGAGGAGTTGAAGTTCATGAAAATACATGTTGTGAGAGATGATTTTTCGCCTGCTTCTCCTAAAACACGAAGCCACTTACACTAATACCATTCATATCCATCACGATCGGCGTCAGGATGAGTGGGGGCAAGGGAAGGGAGAGGACGGCTCAGACCTCCCCTGCCTTGTCTGTCCTGCCCGCCAGTCTTGTGGCCGCGATCCCTCACATTCCAGGCCGCTGATTACGTAAATTATTCGTGGCTTAGTTTATCATGTGTACAGAATTACAATAGTGGCTCAGAAACATCCCAGTATGCAAAGGTAATCGGGGATCTTGTTTTATTTCATTACGATACACTCGTGAGAAGATATGAGATATTTCGGATAACCCTCTAATCTGGCAACGACACGCAGATGATAGAGTGTTCTCTTATTACAGTAATTTTCAGCGGCTGCGCCCAAGGGTTGTTGAGCTGTGTCAACACACGTCTGTGATCAGCAGGACCGGACAGCAGGCGGCCGCCTCACAATGGCGGGGAAATTCGCTCTTGAGGCGCTACATCTTACGGCGTCGTGGTTGGCGGGCGGAGTGTTACAGGATATTGCAACCTTTACACTTCGACATGTCTCTCCTCGTTCCCCTTGCTCTCTCTCTCTCTCTCTCTCTCTCTCTCTCTCTCTCTCTCTCTCTCTCTCTCTCTCTCTCTCTCTCTCTCTCTCTCTCTCTCTCTTTCTCTCTCACCCTCGTCATAGAGGAAATGAACAGTTGTCTCATGGCTGTTCGGTGACACGAGAGGTTCAGAAAGGTGTCTGCCGTGGGAACTCGAACATGTGTCATCCGTGGGATCAACAACCAAGAGGCGCGTCAAGGTCTTCAGTAGGCTGATGAATCTTTTGTTTTGGTCGTAAATTGATGCGAGTTTACAGCCAGGTAGTGAGTGCACGGAGGGTTGACCGCGTCCCTCCGAGTGTCTGTTGCTTGACATAAAGGGGATTAGGTTCTACAATACTTATTATTAACGATATGTTTAGTGTTTCCTTTGCTGATTTTCCACATTCTTAAGGTTTTTTTGAAAGCAGTGTTGATGATCTTTTTTTGTTCGTATTCTTTAAAAAGACAATTTATGTAACTTTCCCATTATCATAGAGTGCCGAGTTGATCTTTCCCGTTGGTTGGAAGCCTCTAAGGTGAGCAAGTAAAAGGTCGAAGGTTGGCAGGTAAACTGGAGTTCCTAGGAGAGAACATAACACTCAAGTGTTTCCTTGTTTGGCTGCAGGACTAGAGGACATTCCTTGAGGTGCAGGGACGGACGCAGGCCAGGAGGAGATCAGCCGCCCACCCTGCATCCGGGGTCCGCGTCTTAGCCACGACCTGGGGCAGCCAACACTGATAACATCCTGGGGTCGCGCCGCAGCCTTATTTATCCGAACACTAGACACGGCCCACACGTAATTATCGAATTATCGGTAATTTATCATCGTGAGAGATGGCGGATGAAGGAAGACTCTCACCTCCCGTGGCAGGGAAAGACACCAAGCTGGCTTAGAGGCGGCGGAACCTACACCGCCAGCCACCTTTTACACATGTATTGCTGCTTAATTTGCATATTTTTTAGAAAAAATAGAGAAATAAGAAAATAAGCATCTAGGAGTCTTTTCACTTGACATTAAATAGAACATTATATAAAGTACTATTTATTCACTATACTGTTAACATCTCTACAGTTGGTCATTCATAAAAGGAAATTTTCTTTTTTTATTTCCCTAACATAATTTACAGTGTTATTTCATACTGACAGGGAAGAGGCGCGGCTTAGTGTCTATCTGCCAACTCCACATCAACGACACCTCCATTAGAAGGTCGAGGTGCCTAAGGGTGGACGGAATACAAGAGGCGGGAACATTTACATTCAAGGATGAAACTGTAAGACGTAGGAAGAAAGTTTTGATTTTGTTTTGATTGTGAAACTTGATGAATGCAAGATAAGACCACACAAAAAGAGAGAGAGAGAGAGAGAGAGAGAGAGAGAGAGAGAGAGAGAGAGAGAGAGAGAGAGAGAGAGAGAGAGAGAGAGAGAGAGAGAGAGAGAGAGAGAGAGAGAGAGAGAGAGAGAGAGAGAGAGAGAGAGAGATGAGAGAGAGAGAGAGAGAGAGAGAGAGAGAGAGAGAGAGAGAGAGAGAGAGAAGAGAGAGAGAGAGAGAGAGAGAGAGAGAGAGAGAGAGAGAGAGAGAGAAGAGAGAGAGAGAGAGAGAGAGAGAGAGAGAGAGAAAAAAAAAAACCTCAACACACACGAACGAACATATAAAACTAAATGCACTACTTACAATTCGTTCCTTATCGCTTTAACAGTTGGGTTGCGCCTCAGGATAATTATAAGGAACATTTATATTCAGCCATTCATCAATACCCTTCATCCTCCGCTGCTCTACATGCACCAAACCATTCAGCGCACCTTGCTCTGCACCACACTGTCGTTATGCCAAACCAGACCAGTTTCATTTGGTCTCGAGTGGGGCATCAATAGCTAGTTCTAAGTCTAATTTTACGTGTACTTCCGACGTACTGTGGTCCTGATGGGATATCTCTGCCTTCTTTATCCAATACAAATACTGATCACATTGAAAAAGGATAAAAAGTGACTGTTATACTCTTCCATGGATGTATTACTGCTGCAGTCTACTGGTTTTCAAGATTCTTTATCTGATCTTCACCGAGAAAAAGTTCAACTCTTCGCCTCGTGATCATTCATCGTTGTGACTTGCATGCACCAAGTATATCTTTTGATGGTGGGGTTCTTGTATTTCTTTCTTTATGACCATTCATCCTCCTCACCTTTAACACTCCAAAGCTTGTGCTACACTAACTGTGCACATGAAGGTCACGTACAAGCCTTGTGGGAAACCTGATTTACAAAGTACGAATCAAAGCTTTTATGTGTTCTTTCCGTGTTAACCTTTGCTGATAATTGAGAAACTGAACCAAATAATGTTGTTGTTTTTTTCTTACGGTAATAAAAATAATTGCCGAACTTGCATCTAGCCTAAGTTATATCCTCATTTCTGATCGATACACATCACTCAACTCTTACTTGAAGAGACACATTATTTCGTTGAATAGTCCCCTGAGATATTATTGGTTGTGTTGCAATGAACTCGAAATATAAAGTCTTCCGGGTGTGGTAATCATGGTCAGGTGAATTCAATGGTTTACGTCTAATTAACTCCTTACATGGATTCTATTAATATTTTTCATCTTGCTTTATTCTCCCAACTCTCTCTCTCTCTCTCTCTCTCTCTCTCTCTCTCTCTCTCTCTCTCTCTCTCTCTCTCTCTCTCTCTCTCTCTCTCTCTCTCTCTCAAGTGTATTTTCTATCTTTAAGCAAACATATGTGTATTTCTTGACAGTTATTATGATTACTTGTTGAAAGGGTCATGTATTATTTCACCATCATCGTATTTGATCAATAGGTAAGCTGAGTCTATCTTTCAACCCTATGATCCTTAAAAGCTTCCAGTACCACAAGGTCTTCCCAAAACTTAATCAAAACACGTTATTCTAGAAATTCGTGTATAAGGTACGTTAGTTTGCCTGCCATTACTTCAAATAGGGAGTAACTATAGTACATTTAGTAAACCCTCGTCAACAAAGTATGGAGGGGGAAAAAACTTGAGTCAGTTGGTTAAAGTAACTTCATAACCATATCTATTCGTCTATCTAGCAGGGAAGAGGCGCGGCGGAGGGGATGGCACTTGCGTGTCGGCGTGATCATGGTGATTGGCGGTGATGCATGTGCCTTGGTAGGATGATGACTCCCGTGCTGCCGCCCCGCTCCTCTCCAATCATGTATGTAGACGATTACCCGTTCCTGCGCCTGTGTGCCGGAGTAAGTAATTTCGGAAGGGGGTGAATAAATTGCATGTTACGGGAGACTGATGAGTGTGACTTGGGTGTATCGAGCGATTGGGCAAACCTTCGGCGGTGCACGGCGAAGCTCTTTTCGATTCTTCACGGCAGCAGAGAAGGAGTCAGGTGGCGGAAGGGTGTGGGGAGGTGGGCAGGACGCTCGCACCCTTCCTGTTTATGATGTGAGGAGCAAGACGCTGCCCTCTTCACTGCCTGACAGTCTTGTTTAAACCTTGAGGGGACAAGTGACTTTCAGTGCAACAGGACCACGTGCTTCTTGGTATTCCATCGCTCAAGGAGATTATCTTGGCGGATGCAAAATTATCTCATAGTGGAAAAAAAATTACATCTTGGTGTTTGAAGATCCACTGATACGAGGATGATGAGTCTCCGAGGAAAGGCAGTGACCTTGAAAAACATGAATGAATGCATATCATCTTGGCTAAAAGTTTTCCTGAAACGTCCTTGCAGCTCACACAGAACATAAACCCAAGTGCCCATGGTCTAAGCCTCACAAATAATGCTGAGGGAGCCAGCAGCAGCCCTTCCGCCGCCCCCTATCCCCTCCCCCACCGACCTCCCGCCCCACCAGCCCAGAACGCGGCAACACCTGCATTGTTACATCACCTGCATCACCGCCGACGATGAGGAATATAAACGGGTTACTTTGGGAATATCAATCTTTGACCCACCTGGTTCACCTTCGGGATGTATTTATCACCAGTCAAGAAAAAAAGGTCCATTACATAAATGATTCATCCATCTTGTAATTCCCGTACAGTGTTACCAGATGAAAGTTGCGGCTTTTCATTTCCCCAGAATGTAGGGAGTACGGTGAAATTGGTGCATGTGATATTATACATAATATCAAATAATAGTGCTCTGGGCAAGGAATGTTTCTCGTAACTCGCACTAATACACAGTTTGTTTTGAAATACATGAAGGCCGCATCCCTCTGCTTCAAGTAGAATACCACACCAATAATTAGTATCAGCACATAATCCTGTTCAGAGAGGCCCTCGCATAATATGACCCGATATTAATATTGTGTTGACACGCGAGCCTCATTGCATACCCCTTCGCCCTGCCCTTCGTCGCCCTCCGCCCTCCGCCCTCCGCCCTCCGCCCTCCGCCCTCCGCCCTCCGCCCTCCGCCCTCCTCCCTTCACCCTCCAGCCACCACCCGCCGCCACAGGTCGCCTTCGTAACGCTGGAGTCAACACTAAGCTGTCATGTCGCACGCCACTGTTCAAATGATCCGCAGCAATAACAGAGGCGGCGCAAGGTCTCCACCCCGCCGCCGCCGCAGCGTCCAGGACTACATACACCTTATCCATTTTCTCGCATCAACCAAATCCATAATTCATCTGGCCCCTCAGACCCGTAATCTTCCAGTCATCTCCCAGCATCTCTGTAGTTTAAACACCCCGTCCCTCTATCTACACATCTCCCGCGTACATCATACATCAGTAGTCTATTAACATCAAGGTAAAAATTGCAGGGCTCTGTCGGGGCCGAAAACACAGTCCAGTCCGCGCCCGGCCCGCTTCCTTGCCCTAAACATTTGCGTTCCCCGTGAAGGTGTTTATTGTGGTTTCAGTATGTTTGGGGTAATGTTTGGTAATTTTCCCCACACTGTGTCTTGCAATCTTAAGAGAACACCACAAGATTAACGTGAAAAAAAGGAGATGGAGCAACTTTAAAAGGGTTAAAATAATGACAGTGTTGCGCGGTTTTTTTTTCTTCCTTCCTTTTTTTTTCTTTTTTTTTCTTTCTTTTTTGTCCACGAGCGAATTATCTGGCCGCGTGATGAACGCAGCCGCCATATTAACTTTGCTCATCTGGGCTGATTTAGGTTTGATCATCACACGGCCAGGCTGACAAACTAACCACATCCTCATACTTAAGTTCGGAATAGAATATCCCACTCTATCATTTGGTCGTAACTATTACTATTCGAAGAGAATAATCACAACTCATCTTTTTCGTTGCTTTTCTTAATTGTTTCTGGGACATCGTGCACTTCCCTTCTGTTTTTCTTTTTTCTTTGCGTGCTTCCTATTAAAACCTTATTAAGCGTCATCGATCACCTCACCTCGACGTCTACGATGATTAAAAAAAAGGTATGAAGATTTCAGGAGAAACAATCCCGGCCTAAAGTGAAAACGTCTAGGGTTACCAACACCTGGATGTGAAAAACTCGTTGTAAAAATGCTGGAACGCGATCTGGCCGGGTCGGTCGAGCTGTCCGTTCCGAAGCCACTCTTATGATCTTC
>JAPQNM010000045.1:19114212-19121712 GCA_029783475.1 Metacarcinus magister
TAATACAAGGCAATTTGCTCACCTTTGATTGGCAGGATCGTTTTTGACGTCACTAGGCGGCGTCCGAAGTTGACTGGTGAGAGTGACGTCACCTTACACCCTAGAGTGATTAGGCGGAGAATTGCAAGAGAGAGTTTAATGCATATTGATGAGTTAACGCGCGCAAATCACTGTCACAGCCAATAGCCCTCTTCACTGTTTTGGTATGATTTAATTTATTTAATCGACGCTTGAGGGCATCGTAGTAGCTTTAGTCTTAATGATTATGATTCATGTGTTGGAGATGGTGGTGGTGATGGCAATGATGGCGTAGGCTTTGTTGGGGGTAAATGTGAGGATTATGGTGATGACATTGAATATGGTGATTGCCGTGTCGAGAGCAGCCACTGCCAATTGGACTATTTTATTGATGGCGATCAGAGCGGGCGGGCGGGCGGCGGAGGTGGGTACAGGTGGGGCGGAGAAGATGTAGGGAGGCACAAACCAACACCGTAATAAATAAATAAATAGCCGCGGCACATCATTGGGAACACCAGCGGATACGAGGCTTTACAATGTGTATACTTTCCACTATGAATTCAAGGGCAAATGTCATCCCAGGTGGTGCACAGGTGGAGGACGTCAAATTATTCGTAAAATATATAGACTGTCATTCACTTTTATGACAAAAAAATCTCTTTACTTCTCCCTCGCAGGTGAGAGACAGGGTATAAGGGCGGTGCTCCATTCAGTTTTCCTCTACCCTAAACACAGCTCCAGGGCGAAGGTATGCTATGCAGCTGACGGGGCGGCAAGGTGATGAAGGGGAAGGAATTATGACCATATGTGTGATGTACGTCACAGTATCGGAACACTGGTAACGAGGGTGAGGGCAGAAAGGCCGAGACTGAGATCGCAAGATGAGTCCAGCCACGAGATCCGGCAGAGATGCACTGTGTGACCTGGGAAGTTTGCAAAAGTTATACTGTGGCATCAGATTTTTAGTCGTAGTTAACGCTCAATTTACGTAGAGCATTGAAGTCTTTTGCAGAAACAGAGGCAGGAGAGCAGACACAACACATAAAACACGCTTCTAAAATCCCCCTCACTCAGGTTCACCGCCAAAAGCACTTGGTATTTTCATTCATCCGTCAACAAGTTATGAGCAAATAAAAAGAAATGTTCATCATATACCAATACAAAACGCAACTGCATCTACGTCAGCACAGTATATCCTTTCACACTAGTACAGTTGAACTCCGCACACTGGGCAATATAAATACACAAAGCTATACATGAAATTAATTAATGTAATAGAACAAGAAAAAACAAAAAAATGGCGAATGAAAATTACATACAGCATTAGACTGTAACGTTATATAAGAACAACGTTTTTACAAATATGTCACTGTCTAGGCCGTGAAGAGTGAACCAAAAGACAAAACACGATTGCTGGAAGGTGTTAGGTTAGCGAGGTGCGGCGAGCAAACTTTACTAAACCTCCCCCACGTGGCCTGTTGTTGTGAAAAGAGAAGCCAATCAAGGAACAGCAGGGATAGGAGTAATCTCTCTCTCTCTCTCTCTCTCTCTCTCTCTCTCTCTCTCTCTCTCTCTCTCTCTCTCTCTCTCTCTCTCTCTCTCTCTCTCTCTCTCTCTCGTTTGTCTGCTGCTGTGTGTCTGTACTTTGTATGTGCAATTGCATGTTTTCAGTTTTCTATTATTCTGTAAGTGTCTTCTTGCCTCCTTGCGTGCGTGCCTATCTGTCTGTTTGTTTGTCGTGCCATTCTGTCTACCTCAACACACACACACACACACACACACACACACACACACACACACACACACACACACGTAGATACATATACACATAATGATACGGAACTCAGATAACCTCCCCGGCCGCCGTCACCCCTAGTCTCTCATCCATCACCGTCACTCCCTCGACACCATTACCAAGCCTCCTGCAGGTGTCGTGCCCCCTCGTGCCCCTCCATAATTTCCTCTCACCGCAAGAGTCCCACACGCCTTCCTTGTTCTTCCACGTCCGTGTTTCAGTATCATTGTACTCGTTGTGTAAACCTTCCCTCTTACCTCTGTGGAAACACTTGATCAATGGTTTTTTTTAAGTATTTTGGGAGGTAAGTTGATAGTTTCATACCTTGTTGAGTGATTATAATACACGAAAAATGTACTGTTTTTTTTTCTGGTAATGGTAATCTATGCAATGTTTCTTTTTCTTTCTCTCATTTTTTACCTATCTTTATGGACACACTATATATATGGTTTTTTTAATCTACTTGTTCCCTCTTTTCTTTCTTGAACATAACATTTTCCTCTTTCAATTCTCACTTCAATCGTTCTTTCTCCCAGTTTATTGTTTTTCCCCCATCTTTTTCCTCCTCCTACTCCTTCTTTTCCTCTCCTTTTCCTGCCCTCTCAGACGACCCTCCCACCTTCTCCTAACCACTGCTCCTTCTTCCCCTCTTTCATCTTCCCCGTGGTCTCCTCTCATTCCCTCGCCTATCACCTCCTCCCCAATTGGCACCTTCGCCTCTGTTCCCCTCCTCCCATCTTGCTCCTCCTCCCCACCTACCCATCCATCTCCCCACAGTCCGGGCAGCACCCCTTCCCTCCTACCCTCCCCACCTACATTCACCCTCCCTCCGTCCTCTCTCCATTCACCTCCCCCACTTCCCTGCATCCTTACCTCCCCCCCACCAGCCATCTTTACCGCCAGATAGCACGGAGAGTTGGATCTTGGTAATGATAGCAATACTAGTGTGTTCTCCAGAGTTGCCAGGCGCGTTTCCCCTTCAAATTCGCATGTTTTGAGCATTAAAAAACGTATGTTCTCTTCGTCTTGTCCTTCCTGGGTATCGGTCGTGTAATCCTTCCATAAATTAATCATTGTGAGGTGTGAATCGAGCATCGTCTGTCCGTCTGGTCGCCTGTGGTTCTTTGTGCTGTGAGTCTCGAGGCTTGAGGGCTGGGGAGGATTGGCACCCCTGCTCGACGTGGAGGATACAATAATGACGGGCTCTCGTCTTTCGCTGCGTACACAGTAATTTATTTTGCCAATAAATTCACCTTGATTAATTTCGGGTATAATTTCAAGCCTCACCTGCAGTGCTGATAGGTGGCGGTTGGCTGGTGATTGAAGAAGACGCAGGAACAGACGGATGGCAAAGCTTTCTTTCGCTGTCTCTCTCTTTACCATTGTTTTTCGCCTCGCGCTCTTATTTTTGCACTCTCTCTCTCTCTCTCTCTTCTCTCTCTCTCTCTCTCTCTCTCTCTCTCTCTCTCTCTCTCTCTCTCTCTCTCTCTCTCTCTCTCTCTCTCTCTCTCTCTCTCTTTCTTTCTCTGTGGTTAGGGCGGCGGGGTCGTCTGCAGGAGAGGCCTCATTATCAAGACGTATTGGTCCCATTAAGCAGACACCCGTCACTCCTCCCTCAAACCCACAACAACCACGTCCTTCTCTCCTGTACTGGCTTGCAATTTTTCATGTTTCCTAATTTCTGGACAGTTTAGTGCATTGCGGGTGATTATGTGCAGAAATATGATGTGAAAGAAAAGGATGAATGGATGGGTGGGAAGACTGAGCAATCATAGTTCCTTGATATCACGGTAAAGTAAAGATTTATGACATTAAAGAATTTATGTCTTTCATACGATATGTATGTATATATATATATATATATATATATATATATATATATATATATATATATATGTACATATATATATATATATATATATATATATATATATAATATATATATATATATATATATATATATATATATGTATATATATATGTATATATATATTTATATATATATATATATATATATATATATATATATATATATATATATATATATGTATATACATATATATATATATATATACATATATATATATATATATATATATATACATATATATATATATATATATATATATATATATATATTTTTATATATATATATATATATATATATATATATATATATATATATATATATATATATATATATATAAACGGAGAGAGAGAGAGAGAGAGAGAGAGAGAGAGAGAGAGAGAGAGAGAGAGAGAGAGAGAGAGAGAGAGAGAGAGAGAGAGAGAGAGAGAGAGAGAGAGAGAGAGAGAGAGAGAGAGAGAGAGAGAGAGAGAGAGAGAGAGAGAGAGGAGAGAGAGAGAGAGAGAGAGAGAGAGAACCCTTGGATAATGTGGCAAAGCTTCAAAGGCTAACAAGTGTTCGGTGTGATGGTGGTGATGATGATGAGTGTTGATAGGGCGAGTTAGCAGAGGGAGACTCGGTTAAGTATCATGAATGAGACACAAACATAGTGATCAGGAAAACAGATGGCCCAAAACACACTTTGCGAGCAAGGCAGAGTTATGGGCGTCATGTATCACCGATGGCATCTTTATCATGTATGAGGTGCATTGTAATTTATTGAGATAACTGCAGACTAAACCTGAGGAGTATTAAGGAAAATAATGGGATGAAATTTGTTCTCATGAAGCATAACTTTTCGCCAGGAACGAGTGAGCAGCGCGCAAGGTGGGCTGCTTATCCTTCCTTCCTTTCCCTCGGCAGCCTCTCATGGAAACAACATAAACAAGGCGTTGGTGACCCTTGCACTCCCTACTTAGTGTATCTCGTTGACGGGCCTCCAGGCAGCCTCGTCCGTGCCTCTGTCCTTGAATCAAACCCATTAACCTGGCGGGGAAGGACATTTCCTGTGCGTTTTTCATTTCTTTTTAATGAATAATTGCATTACTAGAAGCGTGATGTTACATTTCGTTAATTTTTCTGGCATTCTTTTACCCTTTCCAAATATTTTTGTAATCTCTCAAGTATAGTTATTTACTTTTTAAATAATTTTTTGTGATTTTCCCCCACGGAGGTATTACTACTTCGGGCTAGTACATCAGGATGCCTCTCATTTCAATAACAGAGCATCACCTCGAGGCAAAAGTATGACCAATTGAGTAACCCTCTGAAGGACGCTTCCACCTCCTATAGTTTGCATTTTCGCGGTGAATCTCTACAAAGTGCTGCCTAAAGTCTACGGAAGAATCCACTACCCACCCACCATTCTCAGGTTGTCTATACCGCCTTAGCCACAACCTGACCCACCCTCCATCCCAGTACTCGTGGCCTCCCTGCACTGCCCCCACCGCTGATTTATGGTGCAGAGGCCTGAGACCTTCCACTATCGAGGTATTAGTTTTATCAGCTCTGCTCCTACAGTTATCTAATGCATCCCGACAGCTGAGCATTATCTTTGTCTTCTGAAATGACGCGATTGTTTTGTCAGATCTTATAAAACAACACCCAGGGAATGTAAAACAGATGAGAAACAAAGAAAACTATACACTGGAGGAAGAACAGTTGCCGCAGGGGAAGAAAAAAAAGGAAATTGCATTGTAGTGTAAGGTTGTGGCCACTAAACGAGCAGCCCGAAGACCAGCATGAGGGATTGAAAGGCCGTAATCGGTCCTCGCTGAGTCGCGCCCCGCCGGAAGACTCGGCCCTCCCCAGATTATTATCACGAGACAGCGCGACGCATTGAAGTCTCCATATAACCTTCACAGGACGACAGTAAATAAAGGCCTTCGAACCCCATTTCTCTCCCCTAATGAGGCTGGGAGGGCAGCTGGGCCATCCTGATGAGAGGGCGTCAGTGTGCACCTTGCTGGTGGGCGGCGGCAGAACGGCAGTGTCGTGTGTGGGCGCCTCGCTCAGCCAGGCGGACACTGGAAGATCCTCCCGCCGGGAAAGGGCGTCAAGTGCGCTGGGATTTCACACACCGTGAAGCAGCGTGTGGAATATTTATGAGGTGACTTCTGTGGGTCAGCGTGATAACCTGAGATTCCTTCATCGAGTGGTGTGAGGGCGTGCGGCGCCTCACACCCACGGCTGCGTCATATGAGATGCTGGCCTAAGCTACGTGGGAGATGCACATCGCGTACCTCTTCCACTTGTCGTTGTCACTAAGATACAATCAATTGTGTCAGTAATATATCAAAAACGAGTACTGTACATATCTTATAAAGCGATAGAAAGTACATTTCATTCCCACACTCACCCCTTCCTCGGTCCTTAAGGAAAGCATATATAATTTTCTCTAAACTCCACATAGTCTGACTTTTCCTTAATAATAGTACTACAAGATCACAAAAACATAAATAACACAAGTGGTACACGGATAACCTCCACTCGCTACGAACTTAAATCGAAACAAAAGCTTCCTCTGACAATTACGCCAAAGTAAGCTGAAAATCACCATTCTAAGAAACACACCGAGAGCAGGGATACAGAACGTGATTGCATGCAAACGATCTCTCTGGCCGCTCTGCATAACATCGTCTACTCTGAAGCGTCATCTCAGCCCCGTTATCTCACTTTGTATCCTTGTAACGGGAATTTCACTGAATAAAAGTCTCATGCTTGAACAAAACAGCGGTCTGGAGTTTTCTCGACTTTGTGAGGTGTGGGAATGTAGCAGTTATCAGCTTGAACATGATCTTTATATATTCGTATCTCTCTCTCTCTCTCTCTCTCTCTCTCTCTCTCTCTCTCTCTCTCTCTCTCTCTCTCTCTCTCTCTCTCTCTCTCTCTCTCCTTCTCTCTGTTCCCCACACAAGCACGGGTCGGGCCACTCTGCCCCATCACCCAATTAGGGCTTCACTGCCATAACAAACGGCGCGATATGGCAAGAGGCGAAACGAGGAGTTTGTTGCTGATGAAGGCCTTGGCCCCCCCCCCACCTTCCCTCCCCCCCTGTTGCGGTAATTGCCATACATGATCCAGGCCAAAGATTGAACTGATAATCTGCGGCCAAGGATAATAATAGTAGTTTTATCCTAAGGGGCTGAAAATTTCCATGCTGCGATGAGAGGATTTCTGGGAGTTAGCGCAATCTGGTCCTGTCTTGAGCTTTTGATTTTTGAGGACGCCCCTTAATCTTTTTTTTTTTAAGTATTTTGAAGTGCTTGCCTCTTGATCTTTACGTGGTGCTGAGTAGACTAAATCACTGTGCTTATGTAGTGAAGTGTAAATACTGAAGCTGAGATCAAGGTTACGACCGAGATCATTTATCCGCGAATATCCCGCCAACTGTAGTGTTCGGAGAAAGTGTGTGGGCGCACGCATGCACACACACGGACACGCACACACACACACACACACACACACACACACACACACACACACACACACACACACACACACACACACACACACACACACACACAACACAACACACACACGCACCATGCATTATTCCTTCATAACTTTAAGACAAAGCAGAATCTACTGAACAAAGAAAATTATACTTTAATTCTCTTCATCAGAAAAAAAAAAAAAAAAATCTCCCCCAGTATGTGAGTTTTCGGACACATTTACGATGCAGAAATGATACACCGTTTAAATACACATATTTCTACCCAGCACGAGGCAAATCCTTCCTTATTACCTCCACAAACAACATCCATCAGTGTTATCAGCT
>JAPQNM010000045.1:19126712-19134212 GCA_029783475.1 Metacarcinus magister
GCCGCGTATGGGGAAAATGTATTTCATTAAATTTGTGAGGTTGTGACGGCCCCGTGGAGTGGAAACCGTGGGAAAAGATGTGACGATGTGTCTGTGTGAGGGTGTGGCGTAGACGTGGAATAAGGCGCGGAAGGAAAGTGTGGAGGTCATTACCAAGTCAAATCTGCATAGCGAAGAGCGTGACTGTGCTGGTAAAGGAGTGCGTGCTGGCGCCACAAAGGGAAGCGCAATGAGAGGAGAAAGAGCATTGAATAGTGGTAAGTCCGGTCTTCTGGTCATGCATTCTCTGGTTTCAGTAGTGCAATGGTTTAGTGCCTGCGTGAGACACAACACGCTGCCTTTGTGCGCAGCTTGAGTGTACTGCAAGGTGTCACGAGTCTGCACGATTTGTACAACAACACTTGTAAATTCTTCATCAGAATGGTAGACTTTCATGCCTAGAAGAATGAGTTCCTCGCTTCGTAAAACCCTATGTCTGTGGATGCACGTTTGGGAATTTTGTTTAATTTATATATTACAATACTTTCAAACTCACGCTGTCTTGAGCCAAGGTCCACTACCTGACATTGGTAACAACAATTTCAATTACTACTTCGAGTATATAGATCAAATAATTACCAAATATAAAGTGCTCTGGATGACTACAAACTTTTACAAACATAACACCAAATGACCTTCCCACTTTTTCAGCGTCACCGCGGGACTCCACGACAAAAAGCTTGCAGGGAACACTTGACATAGACTAAGGACGCAACAGATTATTACAAGTTGTTGACGCTATAGTATCATCACATTTACGTGACAACCCTAAACGACTCAAAAATCCTAAGAAAAAATAACAACAATTATGAATGATTATATAGTTGAATAAGTAAAGAAATATACAAATAGATTAATGTATAAAACAATATATAATCCTCAAAAATTATGGACACGCGACTCTGGTCCTGGGAGCGTGGAGGTCTTGGACAATGCCTGAACACGAGTGACCTGGGAGCCACGGGGATGGCTAAGATTGTACTGACGTCACTGTTAGCCAACGCAGACAGCACCACCCCAGCCTGCTAAGAGGATGAGGGGGTGGGGGGTGGAATGGCATTGGACCTCTTAAGTACAGTGAGCGATGAGGAGAAGGGCAACGTAAGGGGAGAAGTAAACTTGGGAATGAAACTAAATGGAATGAAAGTGCAAAAAATATGTAAACAAATATAAAAAGTAAACGTTTCCTTGTATATGAAAATATAATATGCGTACCATTGTACTTGAATATAGAGCCTCAGCCTGTCTACTACGTGTTCAGGAGGACAATGATACCTGGCGCGGTCACTCTTCCCGGTAAGCGTCAGCCGCTGCGACGTAGTTATCTTCCCTCAGTGCTTCCACGTCTCAGCGGCGGGAAAACTACAGCTACACGCAACCTTCTGGTGAGCTTACGAAGCTTAAGCCGCAGATAGCATTTCTGAAACACTGTCTTGCTAAATGAGGGAACACAAGTAAGAGTGTGAAGTATATACAACTGTCAACTTTCACTGTAATCTAAAGTGAGGGAATCTTGACATACTGGTAGAAATGTATGTATTCCAACACCTTATTTTGTGCTCGTGGATACTGTGAAGTGGAATGTAATCTTCAATTGTATGATTGTTCCCTGATATCAACTATTGTCCACTGCTTGGTCCAAATGGAGACTGACACATATTAATCTACAAGTTTGACGACAGAATGAACGAGGTCGTGAGGTGAGAGCAGGCTTTGTGGTCGCCGCCTCTCAGCGGCAGGGACTGGTGAGGCACAGTGGAGTCTGTTGACCCCGTGACGGCAGCAGCTCCAGGTGGTCGAGAGTTCAGCGACAGGTCAGTGACAGGGCAGCGGACGGGTCAGAGTAGGGCACCATCTGCTACGCAGCCTTCTTACTACGTCAACAGCCAGGGTAATTATGGATTTTTTTCACATCAATGTTGTGCATCTTGGCATTGCACTCAAGATGTTCTAGTGCAGTTATAGAGGATCTTGCAAAACAATCCTAAGAATATTACTCTGCTCTCCCACAGAGTTCAGTGTTCCTACTGAGGAAATTTCTATTTTGCTGCACTCTACAGTTCACATTGCAGTAGAGGCGAGTTAACGATTTGATGCAGGGAAGCTTCAGGCAGGGAAGCTTCAGGCATGATACAGGAACGGATGTAACCAATTGCACCAGTATTATTTTAAAGTTAAGTGACACTGGATGCAGTAATCATAATACACTAGTAATACGTATGGCAGTAATTGAGGGTCTCAAAATAGTGACTTGTGTCTTAAGCACGGATTGAAAAACTTATTTTGAAGCCAAATACAAAACAACAGCTAACAAATAAGTTAAACTTGATAAACAAAAAATGTGGATATTTTTACGAATATCATATTGTGTAATGTTACCTAACGACGACAACAACAACAACAACGACGACGACAACAACAACGACGACGAATATGATGACCACGACGACAATGATAAAGACGATGATAACAACAGCAACAACGATAATGACAACGACGATGATGACAACAACGACGAAAACGACAACAACAAATACTACAAAATTGAAAACGGAAACGACGACAACGACGATGATGACAGCAACGAAGACGATACCGATAACAACGACGACAACAACA
This sequence comes from Metacarcinus magister, assembly GCA_029783475.1. NCBI lineage: Eukaryota > Metazoa > Arthropoda > Malacostraca > Decapoda > Cancridae > Metacarcinus > Metacarcinus magister. The sequence continues at coordinate 19,129,371 of JAPQNM010000045.1, forward strand.
ACCACGAATATGACGACGACGACGATGACGACGATGACGACGACACCGACCACGACAATACTTGGGAAATATTAAATGTTCATGGTATTCAACTACACAAAAATACATGATTCGAATAGACAGGGGTGAGGAATATGATGTCAGATAGACTAGAAAGACTTGCCAACAGTTCCTGATGACAGTGACGCTAGGTGGGTGAAGGTGATGCTCCTGGCGTTACGGTGAATGGTAACGCGAATGGGTGACGTTAATGGTGACGTAAATGCTTGAATAGGAAGTGAGCCGAGAGAGAGAGAGAGAGAGAGAGAGAGAGAGAGAGAGAGAGAGAGAGAGAGAGAGAGAGAGAGAGAGAGAGAGAGAGAGAGAGAGAGAGAGAGAGAGAGAGAGAGAGAGAGAGAGAGAGAGAGAGAGAGAGAGAGAGAGAGAGATTCTTACTTTCTATTTTCTTCGAACTCTTGACTTCACAATCTTTTTTTTCGTTCACTTCCCATTTCACACAACACATTACATTACATGTTTCATAAAGTCTATATGTATATTTATCCTTTTGATCATTAATTTTAATATAGAAATGCATAACGCGTGAAGGAGAGAGAGAGAGAGAGAGAGAGAGAGAGAGAGAGAGAGAGAGAGAGAGAGAGAGAGAGAGAGAGAGAGAGAGAGAGAGAGAGAGAGAGAGAGAGAGAGAGAGAGAAAAAAAAACGTGTGTGACAATAACAAAAGTACTACTACTGCACTACTACTACTACTACTACTACTACCACTACTATTAATACTACCACTGCTACTACTACTACTATTACCACCACTACTACTACTACTACTACTGCTACTACTTCTACTATTATTACTACCACTGTTACTACTACTACTACTACTACTACTACTACTAGTAGTAGTAGTAGTAGTTGTAGTAGTTGTAGTAGTTGTAATAATAATGATAATAATAACAATAATAATATTAATAATAATAATATAGTGTAGTAGTAGTAGTAGTAGTAGTAGTAGTAGTAGTAGTAGTAAGTAGCAGAGGAGTTAGTATAGTATTTTTTCATTCATATTATCATTACAATAACAGAAATAGTGACACCAATACAAGCAAAAATTAATAATAAGTGGTTCTCTTCATTAACAAGACAACCATTATGACGAAAATTTATAATAGATCATTACAATGTTTAGCAAACCATCATTACCATAAAAAAATTAAACAAAAATACATTAAGATATCAAATCACAATGGAAACTTAATGTCTACCAAAGCAAAGGGCTTGTGACGGGTCGATGGTAGAGGGAGGGGCAGCGACCCTAGCGCGTCTCCTCGGGGCTTACGAGCACTGCCCTTCAGGAGGCGTTGACTATTGTGTTACGTGTACCAGCCTATGTTGTAACAGGCGGCACTGAGGCACACCGACACTATGCAATCTGGCTTACATGACCCTTGCGTAGCTATGTTATGCAACGATAGGGAGGATAGAGCAGGGGCGGCGGGTAGGGAAGGAAGGCTTGAGAGAGGGAGGTCAGGAAAGGCATAGAGAATGAGGGCCACGGCAACATCGCATGGGAAGGTGGAGGAATGACACTTAGGTGGAGGTAAGAGCGAGACTAGAATGTAGGGATAGAGAGTAGGTAGGGGGAAGAAAGGAGGGAGGGGGAACGAGAATGACTGACACGATTTATAAGTTAGGTCTGAGCAACACTGGATGGATGTGACGAGAATGAAAACAAAGTAATGAATGAAAGGAAAAAACGAGTATGAAATGAAGACAAGACAAGACAATTCAAGTCAGGAAACGTACTCAGCAGAACAACAGTTACTAAAATTGCTACAAGAGAGACCCAGGAAGTGAAAGAGAGAGAAAGGCCAACACAAGGTAATAAATGAATACAGAGAGTTATTCACGATGGAGACACGATCATTATTTATATAAGATAGATTACAGGCACATCGACCAAGGAGATAACAGCCATATATAGATCAGATGGAAATTATACACAATGTAAGCAGCACCAACACATCAGCAGCACCACAACAGCACCATCACCACCACAACCACCATCACCATCACTGCCAACACCACCATCATCACCATCTTTACCACTACCATCACCATCCTAGCACCACTATCACCATCACTACTACAGTCATCACCAATATCATCAGCACTATCACCATTATCACCACTAGCATTACAACACCACAACTACCACAGTCACCACCACTATCACACCTCCACCACAATAGCATCACCACTACTACGTCCACCATTACAAGATCACCACAACTTTCACCACCACCACCACCATAAACATAATTTATATTACCATAACTAAGGAGAGAGAGAGAGAGAGAGAGAGAGAGAGAGAGAGAGAGAGAGAGAGAGAGAGAGAGAGAGAGAGAGAGAGAGAGAGAGAGAGAGAGAGAGAGAGTAGCTAAGGAAGGAAGGAGACAAAGAATCAGTGTTGAGTTCTTATGCTGGTGTTGACTTCATTATAGTCGCCCAGATCATGATGGGAGATTATGGTAATTAAGATCCTGATCGATTCCCTGTGATTGATGTTCTGATGTTTGTGATGACACGCGATGAGTGATGACGCTGACCTTGGCGGCAGACGTTGATGTAAGTTCGCGGGACGCTGCTCGTAATGGATCAACAATTTACATGATACTTGAAGACCCGGTGCCCTCTGATGTCGTGGTCTTTTGTATCGTGGTTCAAGAAAGGCAATGAGAGGAGGTCAAGACGGAAAATATGTATGTACGATAAATATTGAAGAAATAAACAAAAGAAAACAGAAAAGTCTATTAAACGTAGATTCTCGTATTAGCCAAGATCACAATTTTGTCTCTATCAATAAAAGAAATAAGCTTAGAATTCCACGCGGTAAAAAAATCAGCGTTGTTTCAAAGTGCGTTAGGGTGTGGGGAGAGTGCGGAGCGGAGGCCGTTTTCTGTTTGTGATGTGTCGGCAGATACTTTACTACTACTACTATGGACAGACAGACAGACAGACGCTCCACTTGAGTACAACACTTATGAATGATGATGAGATTGACAAGTAACTGGATAGAAAGATCAATACACTTAAGGATAGACAGATAGACAAGCGGATAAATAGGTAAGTAGATGCATTAACTCACAGATAAATGAATAATGACTGATGGGCAAAGAGATGAGCCTTACTAACGGCAAGTAGAATTCATAAGTGGAATGACCAGAATTGTTCATCCTCACACACACACACACACACACACACACACACACACACACACACACACACACACACACACAGACACACTGATAATAATAATACATTCATTAACGTAGAAGAAAATGTGATTTAAAACAAAAAAAAAGGACGAGAGTTCAAATGTTACAGTCAGTAGTACAGGTGTGTGTGTGTGTGTGTGTGTGGTGTGTGTGTGTGTGTGTGTGTGTGTGTGTGTGTGTGTGTGTATTCATGAGGCCTCGGCCATGAGTGAGGCTATCATGTGTGAGTGACTCGTCTCTTTGTCAGTGTTGAGCAAGAGAACGTCCGCCATACATCGCTGTCCAGCCCCGCCCCGCGTCCCCGCCCCTCCCTCCCTCCCTCCAACCCTCTCTCTCTCACTGCCTCTCCCTCCCTCTCCCTCCTGTCCTCACTTCCCGCTAAGCATCCTCACCCATCCCTCCTTCTCTTCCTCTCCTTCATCCAACTTAGCTAACACCTTCAATGCTCACGCTTCCATCCTCTCTATCACGCCTTCATCTGCCCTCATCATAACCACTAATCGCTCCTCCTCCTCCCCCCCATGCCTCCCCCTCTCCCCCTGAATCTTCACTTTGTCTAACCCACACCACCGTCCGCTCTTTTCTTCCATACCACAACACTTTCTACTTCTCCATACATCATTCTTTACTTGTTCCCTTACCTACCTACCGCCCACCGAGTAATGGGGCTTCTCTATCCCTCCCTCCCTTACCCATTACGTCACCCTTTCACCCCTTCAGTAGCTAGCCTTTACTTCCTCATCACCACATAACCTCCTGCTTGTTCCTCTCTCTCCTTAATCCTCACTTCTCTCGCAAAAGTGCCAGAACATCCTACTATTATGACCCAATTAGAGTGTCAGGAGTCAAGATTTGGACGGCACCCCGGCGCCTCTCGTCCTCCCACTGGTAATGAAGTGACAGAATGATGTTTACACACTCAAAAAGGTGGTTTCCCTCGCTGCAAACCTCACTACGTCAACGCCATCACTGCCACCACTTACCAGGAGTCGTCGTGGTGTCGTTTGCACGGTTCCTGAGGCTGCCAACGCGGGGAGAGACGGTAATGTGGAAGATTTACGGCTATTATCACACAGCGCCTGACACTGACAACAAAAGTACTGCGTGGTAACCGAGAGCACATGGTGAGCGCGCAGTGATGACGGTCGCAGCGCGTTATTTAAACTTTAAATTTCTTGTTTTGAGTAATATAGGAATGCATAAAAATGGTAATAGATATGGAATTAGATTTCTCCTGACCTAATTAAAGATGGAAAAAATAATCTTGCATGCATATTAACAACACATACAGTACTTACATGCAGCAAATAGTGGCGTTATTATGTCTAATATAGCCTAGTAACATCCAATACGGGGGAAATCCACATCAAAAAGCCTATTATTCTGTAAAACTTAACATCTACATAAAAAGAGAAAATGTGATTATTATGTGTAGTTTGCAGTTATATTCTTACTACTACTACTACTATACTACTACTACTACTACTACTACTACTACTACTACTACTACTACTACTACTACTACTACTACTGCTTCACTATTATTAGAAAGAGTAAAGAAGAAGAATGTG
>JAPQNM010000045.1:19139212-19154212 GCA_029783475.1 Metacarcinus magister
TATGTACAGGAGGATGAGCTGGAGGAAAGGCAAGTAAGTATAGGTGGAGGAGAAGGATAAGGTTAAGGTTGAAGACGAGGAAGTGCAGTTGGAGGTGGAGGTTGAGGTGGAGGAGAAGGGAATGGTAGAGGTAAATTCAAAGGAAGTAATCATAAGAAAATAGAAAATGGAAGTAAAAATAAATAAAAAGTGTAAATGACAATAAACACTGAAAAAATACTGATCAATATAAAATGTTATTATACATATTTATTCATTCATGCATTTATTTTATTCTATCATCTATTAACCTTTTCATTTATATATCTATCTATTTATCTACCTACCTAGCCTATCTACCTATCTATCTACTAATCTATCAACTAATCTATCTATGTATATATCCCCTTTTCCTCAATAGGAGATACAAACAAATCCAACCATACCTACCTTCATCTCCTCCTCCTCCTCCTCCTCCTCCTCCTCCTCCTCCTCCTCCTCCTCTTCTTCCTCCTCCTTCCCACCGCTAAAATAATATAACCAATACCGGACACAGGCTAGCAGTTCGCCGCCGCATAAAGTATTGGTCTTATATGACTTCGGTCTGGTGGAGTTGTACATATTTTTCACTTTTCCTTGATGATTTGCATACCAATTTTCCTGAGCGTCCAGAAGAGGTGGTCATTATCGCAAGGTGGGGGTACTACAGCATCGAGGCTTTATGGATTCTCGCTAATAATTTTTGAGTTTTTTATTCTGTTTTATTTATTTATGGTTTTTACGATACGTGTCTCGTGTTTGTTTTTTGGTTAGTTGAAGTTTTTTTTTGTGTGTGTGTGTGTGTGTGTGTTTTGTTTGTTTGTGTGTGTGTTTTGTTTTGTTTTTTTCAGTGTGTGTGTGTGTGTAATTACAGCTGCTGGCTGGTCCGTCGTTGTCAGTGGTCTTGTTTATGCCGGAGGTCATGTTGTTTCAAGTCTCCACACACATCACGATCATTACCTTCATTATTTATGGCTCGTTCGTCAGAGATTCATAGCAGCAATTCGAAGCGGGGCAATAAAATTCATCAGTTCCCTCAAGTACCGGACACACACTGGAGCTACGGACGGAGGAGGAGGAATGGAGGAGAGGAAGGAAAGGAAAGGAGGGAAAGCAGAACGCACACGTGATTGGAGGATTCATGTTCTGGAGTTTAACCAATGACAACTGACTCTGATGACTGTGACCTGACTTAACCTGACCTGCCGTGACCTGGTGTGTTGCATGCGGCAGGCCACTCCTCGCTGCCCACACAACTGGACGCGTCACTCACAGCAGCCCACTCGCTACCCCCCCCCCACCTACCCCCGTACCATCCCACCCGTAAATACACCTGCACATGACCCTCCATTTCCACGGCAAGTGAGCTGCCTGACCCCTGTGACCCGGCAATAAACCCGGCCACTAAAATAACTCGATGTGGGAACCATGTGGGTGCTCCGGGGGGCGGGGGGCGGGCGGGGGGCGGGGCTACGGTCGGGCGGGTGCATGACAAACGAGCAGCTGGCAGTAGGGCGGGAGCGGCGCGCGGATATTTATGCGCGGCGGGTAGGCTGCCTCCAATTACCCAGCAGGGTTCGTCTCCCCCCGTCCACCCGCCTGTGACCCGCTCGTTACTCTCCCTGATGGATGCCCTGCCCGCCCTCCTCCTTCCTTCCTCTCCTCTCCACATCACCAATCCCTTCCTTCCACATACTCCTATCCTTCTCTTCACTTTCAACACCTTTCGTTCGCCTGTGCCTCAAGTTCCTACATTCTCTAAGCTGATCTCCTCTCTTCATCGCCATTGACCTCCTTTCCCCCCTCCGTGTGTCATCCTCATGGCCTCGTCTGCTTCGCCTCCGCCCATCACCCGCCCCATAATAATCTGCCACTCCAGAGATTTATGAGAGGAAGGAAGGTCTCAGCTTAATTTCTCTTAAATTTCATCACATACTTTATGAGGCGATTCAGGCAATTCTTCAATTTCCCGGTGGCCGTCTTCTCGCTGCACCCTGTCTTCCCCTCCCACACGCCGCTCAGCTACCTCTCTTCCTCTCTTTGCGGAGTCCATGCACACTGCGTCTTCCATTTGTTCCTGCCTCAATTTTTCTTTTGTAAGCTTTGTTTATTACTGAGATTTGCATTACCTGTATTTCCTCTACTTCTTCTGACTCTTCACGGTCTGTCTGCTCTGTTGGTGGCAGGAGGCACACAGCATAACTCTTCGTCCTTCAGAGGCACTAGCCCTGTTGCTGAGATGGAGGTCAGCCGTTGGACTGGACTTGCCGCAGGTCATCCAGCCACTGACCCGCCATTACTATTCTGATGAAACTCTTCCTGGCGGGGAATGTGCTTGATACTTTTTTTTATTGCTTTTGAAGACAACAATCTTACTATTTACGTTCCCCAGAAGAACTCAGCTAATGTCTATGATGATATGTCTGTTTGCTTTCAGGCATGCTTAGGTTTGTCTCAAAAAAATGTCTCTGATAGAGTTAAAATGTAGGCTGTATGTCCCTCCTCAGCCTGTCATCGGCGTCTGTCCTGAATGGACGAGTTTTTCAGTTCTGAGTTTTGTAGGGCATCTCACGGGTCACCGGCGAAGACACTACCTGACGGCACCCGAGTGTGGCCCGTGGGAGCGGCCCATAGCGTGCCTGGGGTGAATAAGGTGTAAGATCTGGAAGAGTGACGGGGCTGCCAATTACCCAGCGGGGTTCGACTCCCGGCCCGCGACCCGCCGTCCCTCATCTTCGGCACGCCCACCTGTCACCCCACGCCCACACGTCTCTCCGCCGCCCTCCCAAGCCCGTCCTTCCTATCTCATTTTTATCTTTTAAATGGAAACCAGTGTAATCATAATAAATATTTAGCTTAAGTTGTATCTGCCTGGAAAATGCTAATTAGCAAAAGAATAGCAAGTTATTGTTGTGTCTTGTGTATTAGCTCAACAAGCCAACCTAAGTCGCAGGTAGACTCCAGGAACTCGGCTCTGATGAGACAAGGTTCCCCTCTCAGGGTGTCCGCTGACAGCGCCTCGAGGAGCCTGGTGGATATAAGATAGCGTGGAGGCATCACACCTCCGACACCGATGTGCGATAGCGGAAGAATATTCCACCGACCACCAGGCTACCAAATGCATATTGTGGACTACTTCATTAATAATAAGAAAGTAGCTGGGAATTGTATTTACACCATGCAGACTAAATGATGTGGCCTTGAATGACTCCTGTTCATGATCATCTCACTAACTGTAGAAGGTTCACACAATACTGCCTGCACCACGCAGTGTGAGTACAGCTTCTGTGTCGTCACTTTCTCGGGCTGGAGGAATGCACCAAACGTATTGCTTTCCAGTTACTCTATAAGTCTTCGTGGTCCACTCGGCGAGGAAATCCTCTCAACCACAAAGTCTTTTGTATATTACCCGAAACTATTATTATGATTATTATACCACCTGCCCTTTGAACCCAGTCTTTCACCTACTCACTGAGCTGCACCGACAGAGGAGCACCAAGTGTGCCTGTTCCATTTATAAAGATTTTCAAGACATTTTCTCTCGAATTTTGCCATATCGTGTACATGGGTTGTTCACAGGAAATAAACTGCATAACAAAAGAAATATATATATATATATATATATATATATATATATATATATATATATATATATATATATATATATATATATGGGGACAGGGACAAGACGGACGGAAAGCTATTAAGGTAAAAGGAACATACATTTTTCATTCCTAGAACATTTTGTTTACATAGACAAATTAACAAAGGTTGAGATTATATTAAGGATGCAAATGAGGTTTGTACAGAGAGCTACGGATAAAGAAATAGATAAAAAGACAGACAAACAGACAAACAAACAGACAGACACAAACATACAGACAGACTAGCAGACATATAGGCATACAGACATGAAACATAATAAAGAAAGATAGACAGGCAGTCAGACAGACAAAAAGATAGGAAGACTAAAAAACAGACATACATACATTCAGACAAACAAAGACACAAATTGACTGATAGAAGGACTTACGAAAATATAAACTAATAGAAATACACACACACACACACACACACACACACACACACACACACACACACACACACACACACACACACACACCCACACACACACACACACACACACACACACACACACACACACACACACACACACACACACACACACACACACACACACACACACCACACACACACCACACACACACACACACACACACACACACACACACACACACACACACACACACACACACACACACACACACACACAACTTGGCCTCATGTGCTCCAGACAACATGGAGGTTGAAGGAGCCGTCCTGGACCCCTGATAAGGTCATCTTTATGTGCCTCGAGTTCTCGCTCGTCTTCGCTGATAATCTTCAGTAACTTATCCGTTTCATCTCCTCTCGTCCTTCACACTACTTCCCGTCCGTCTAATTTTTCCATATTTCTTCGTGTTACCGATATCCATCTCTTTCTTCAACCTTGTTCTCTTTCTTTCTTGCTCTCTCTTTCTCTCACCTCTCTCTCTCTCTCTCTCTCTCTCTCTCTCTCTCTCTCTCTCTCTCTCTCTCTCTCTCTCTCTCTCTCTCTCTCGCTCTCTCTGTATACATGTGATCAATCTATTATAATGAAAATTAGACACTATAAGAAACCCCAACGCTTCCTCTTTTCCCCCACGGTGTGGTGCAGCCTGAGCCTTGGGTGCTGAGTCCCTAACGTCCTTCATCTGTCAGCCTGACCTGGCACGCTCACGCCCTTCCCCCCCTACCCCTCAACATAACGGGGAGGCTGGTGCATACGAGTACACGTCCAGCAGAAGGTCACACTCCTGATATCCGACGCCTTCATCACTTCAAGGGAATCCACATTGAACTAGTGCACTCAGAGGCAAGTAGGGAGGTCTTGTCTGTCTTGCATGAGAAACGATGTGATGTTATTCTGTTGTGGTCCTGCCTCACATCCTCCTAAGATTATGTTTCTGTACATGATGATGATGCTTTTGTAGAAATAGCAGCAGTAAGATACGGGTTACCAAAGTGGTTGGCAGCCTTATGGTAGTGTGACGAGGCCTCGCGAGGTCGTGTTGTGAGGCGAGGCAGCACATGGGTAATGATATTCGGGGCCATGTATGAAGAAGTGGAGGGACGACTGGTTATGTTGCGAAACATCAACTCACGTTATGCTGTTCTCCTACTGATTCACAGAAGGAAAGGTCACCACCAAGACATGTGCAGTCATTCCAACATCATAAGGAAATACATAAATGATAGATAATAATAATAAAAAAAAAATATATACATATAAATATAAATATATATATATATATATATATATATATATATATATATATATATATATATATATATATATATATATATATATTATACTCGAGTATACACACACATCTGTATGTAGTAGAAAACTCGATTCAATTTGCAAAAACGAAAAAAAAAATACCATTAAAATCTTCATAATCTATTTTCTACCTCAACAATCAGGAAGTTACGAAAAACCACGGGTAAAACTAACACTTGTTTGTTGGAAAGTAAATGTTTTATTTTGAAATACAAAACTGTACAGGGAAGCAATACTGATAAAGCTCATACGTATACAACTACAGTGTCACAAATATTACACAGAATCACAACACATTTTCGTAGGGATGACTAAAATATTTGGATATCAAATGACAAATAACAAAATTACTAAAACTCTTCCATAGTCGACAAACTCGTACGGGTTACTGATGTAAACTATATACTCGCATAGCTGCCACCGTGTCCTACAGAGCAAGGAAATAATTGGAAATGTTTGTGCTTCCATTGAATATATTCCTGCTCGTGCAATTGAAAAAAATGATGGTAGCAATGAACAAAACATTCAGTTATGGAAAGATATGGAGTGAAGACAACACACGCCTTTCATCCACAGTGCACAACGTACGTGAATGGACGGCATGGATGACGCTGATATCTTCTTCAGTATATCTATATTTTTGTTATCTCATTGATTCCCAAACTTTCCTATCTATGGTTTACTTATGGTCATCTATGGGAGGTTTTGTTTTAGTACTCAGCGCAGTGTGAGACAGCAACATTACAGAGGCACAGGTTAGCAGGGGCGGCCTACGCAGGAACATATTTGGGTCACTCAGCTCATCATCATCATCATCATCATCATCATCATCATCATCATCATCAACATCATCTTCATCATCATTGTCATCATCATCATCATTAGACACCTTTACTTTCTTCGGGTTATCATCCTCTCTCTTCATTATCATCCTCCTCACATAACCCTAACCAGCAACATGACTCTCAGCACCAGCACCAATGACAGACAGTCTCTAACCGTGCGTGAAGCGTCCTTGCTTTGAATAGTGACAAATAAGTCATAATAAAATGGTAATAAAAGAAAAGAAAGTTAAAGGGGAAAAACAAGACCTGGTTAGTAACAGCGACGCATACTTAAGTTGGTCGAGTTATGCGGCACAGAATAACCAAGATTTCTGTCGCCTCACATTGCCAGCTGAACGGCATAGAGAAAAGAACGATAGATAATCTGCAGTGGTCGCAGCCCATCATCATCAGGGACACAGCCTACGCCTGCTTCCCCGTCACGTCCCTCAGACCATCATCATCATTACCAGAATCCTTCCTCCACAGCCTCACCAAGCCCCAGTCGCTGCCGGGCCTTCTCATCTCGATCACCATGCTGTCCGCACCTACATTATCACACCAACACCACAACAATACCAAAAGCACCACTCCATTACCATTATCATCACCGCTTCTACTGTCATCTCCCTCTTGCGTCATCTTTGTTCCTTTTATATTTATATACCTCGCCATTCTGAGCTCGGTTTATGCCATAACTACGCTGACAACACCCATTGACGTTATTGCCTCGGCGATCATCACCACACCAGCAGGACGAGCACCGCGCCGCCCCAGCACGTCAAAAGTCCGGTCACATCCTGCTGAGCGATGGTTGTGTAGTCAGGCGTCAATACATTCGTCTACGCCTTCCATCAAACACTCCATTTGCGTCCAGAGCGCTACATCGTTTGTCAGCATCCACCTGCAGGGAATACTCAGTGGCCGGTTCACCATGGCCAGTTCACCTGCTTTGTGGACGTGAAGGAGCGCCGGCGGACCTCCTCAGCCACCCTCAGAGAGAAAGAATGAGAGAGAGAGAGAGAGAGAGAGAGAGAGAGAGAGAGAGAGAGAGAGAGAGAGAGAGAGAGAGAGAGAGAGAGAGAGAGAGAGTTCTTACTTTCTATTTTCTTCGAACACTTGACTTAATCTTTTTTTCGTTCACTTCTCATTTCACACAACAGATTACATTATCCACGAGTCCTTTTCATATCTATAACAACATGTGGTCAAGCCTCAGCCTCAGCCACGGTTCTATGCGGTTGTCACTTCGCCAGTTTTCTAAAAGCCTAGTGGTGATACGTAGGTGCTCGAATGTTTTGTTGTGGTGGTAATGGTGATTCAAAACATTATAGTAGTGCTGTAGAGTGAAGCGTAGGCTCACCAAGAACACACAGGAAGGAAAACTGACTAATAGATTGAGCGAATAATGTATTAAATAAATGTAATTGATCCCTTAGTTTGTAGGAAGTATATAGCCTCGTCTCGTTAAACAGTAAACTAGTGGCAGGGATTTAGAGGTAGAGTGAATCAGTGAATCTTCTGAAATGACACTAGGAAGAGGAAAGCATACATCATAAAAAGGAAACATCTTCTTAAATATGATAAATATGATATAAGATCTTATTATGGTTACCAGAATTTAATATCTTGATGTCCAGAGCTGAAAATTAACTTGATCACAGCGTCACAGATGGCGTTGTGTTCGGAGCTCCACTGCCTGACACGAAGCTGTAGACAAATTCATATTCTTTATATATGCCTATAAATGAGCAACATACAAACCTTAGATCACCTTCATACTTTAATAATCAAATATGTTTCCAAGACAGTTTTTCTTATTATATATTTATTTATCTATTTATCAATTAACCACAAGACTTAATTTTCCCGCGTCGCCTATATGCCTCCCGCCTATCTCTCCCCCGCCTCGCCTAGTGGTGCCACAAGTACGATAATCATCATATATGTACCCAGTTACTAAGATTTAATACAAGTTCGTGAACACTGCGGTAGAATGTAATCACACTGTGCATTATCAGACAGTTTTTGAACAGCTTATATATAGTAACCCATATAAGATAACTAAGAAAATAGAAGCACCCGATATGCTGCTCGTCGGCTGTACAAGGTTAGGGAATCCAGGAAATATAAGCTGCATATATTGTCGCCTGGAGGAAGTACATAATTATTGAGTTCATTGAGGCAAGAAGATGATTATATTACTAAAGATTATTTATTATTTGCTTGACAGCTTCACAGGCAATGATTGCTTGTTATATATGCATGTGTGTGAAAAAGTGGGTGTCATTTATTCGTTTATCTAGTGCCAGTTAGTATTAGTAGAAGTATTAGTATTAGTATTAGTGTGTGTGTGTGTGTGTGTGTGTGTGTGTGTGTGTGTGTGTGTGTGTGTGTGTGTGTGTGTGTGTGTGTGTGTGTGTGTGTGTGTGTGTTCATGAAATACAGCTTGTGTGGGCTACTGGAAAGAGCATGATAATAAAACAACAATTTTTCAGAACTGGTGCGATGACTCTCCTGTGAAAAGGTGGCAACAGTGTAATCTTTCTGCGTCATCAGTCTCACGTTGTTATGGTGGGCGAGTGTACACGTGTGACGGATACCCTGCCTTTTAATCGTCCTTCCTTGAACTGGTAACCGCAGGAGTACCCGAGACGCAGACCTGACTGATGAGTGCGTCCAGTAACGAGGTGAGAGGACAAGTTGTTTAAATATATGGCTAATGATTATTATTATGTGGTGTTGTGATGCCAGCCGTGTTTAGGTCTGGCTGGCTCTGGCTCCGTTTTTTATTCTCATCGCCTCCACCTCCCCCCGCACCTAGTGATCCTTGGTAGTGATTGTGTCCTTGACGTCTTCATTAAATCATAATTCGTCAGTTCCCTTGTCGCGCCATCAAGTGTCCCCGGCTGTGGTGCATCCATTGATTTGGTTCGTTGTGGCGTAGGAACATGTGGTGAGTGTCGTGTGGCTGGTGTGGCCACATATGAGTGGTCACACCAGCCAGGTGCGAAGAGGATTGTAGTCAAGTACCATTGGCATCATTAGCATTCATTAGGATTACAAGCATGTATCGTGTTCCTTATAAACATCATTACCATTACCCTTAATATTTATTACAACAAACATGATTATCATTACCATATTTATTTCATCTGTCATTATAAACAATATCACCATTATCATTACATATTCACCATACCGCCATTATGATTATTACCCACAGGATCATTATCACATTCATTATTCAATGGCCACAGCGTCATCGTCATTAACATGGGCATCACCGCCTCACACCGTCTCTGCAAGGAACACAGTAGAGTCGTGAGGTTCATTACTTGCGTTGCGCCGCTGTTGCATCACTGAATGGAAGGAAGGGAAGCGAAGTATACGTATTGAGGATTATGGAATCAGTGCGGGACTGGTTGTGGCTGTTTTTTTCAGACTCAATGTGAGATTTATCGCACGTACGCAGGAAGAAAAGGTTATCATTGCCGGCCTGCTGACCCTTCCTACTCCTTGCTCTGCCGGCGTCCGGATAATTGAGTTGTCTGGATGAGGGAGTACGAGGCAGCACCCATAAGCTGTACACCTTTCATATCAAGCGAACAATTATTTGAGTAACAGAGTCCTCCCATTGCCCGGGGCAGCCACCGTCCCCGCCCAGGCCCACCTCCCGCCGGCCCAGCAGCTGAGCCTCGTGCTCCACTAATGCTATTCACCTCCATTCCTCCGCTTATCTGGCCGCCCTACCTCACCCTACACATTTCCATTGATACGCCATTACCGTGACAGAAGTGACTCAGAAGGAAGGAAATTAATCTCGAAAAACACATTACCTATTGTCTTTTCCTCTCTCGCAGAATATTGACAAGTGAGTTCTGAATACGCAAATGAGGCCGGCGGGTCAACGGGACAACTTTCACTGTTAGAATATGAAGGTGCCTTAAGGTGCTCGTGTATTTTGTTTGTCGATTGTGAGACGACTTTTGTATCAAGTTTATCCTGAAATTCTATTCTGAAAAAGATGTATAAAATAATTGTCGGCCATGATATTCAAGGTTCTTTAAAAACTCTTGTTATCATGTGTCGTGTAGACCTTGTTCAGTAAATGATCAAATTAATCAGTCAAGAGGTGGTTGTATTCTGAGAAGTACTCACTAACACTAGTCTTTAATTTTCCCATTAGACCTAGCACGAGGCAGCACCTGTAGACTGGCGGTGCTCCGAATTGAGTCGTGGATCGTAGCCGCTCGAATATTCAGGTGGATATAATAAGAATCAGGCGTTTATGTATAGGCGGTCTTCAGCGAGGAATGAACAGGCTCCCCGGCGTTTCATTTACATATGTTGCCGGACGTAAATCATTTACATATGTTGTCTGGCGTAAATCATTACACAATAAGTATGTAAATAACGCATAAAATACCGAGGGTGTTCAGGCGGAGCCGAAAGGGGGCGTCGCCGGCTATGATAGACGACTGTGGAGGGGCGGTGGGATGAGGGCCGAAGGGGGGGTCGTTCGAGGAATAAGAGGAGAAACTGTGGGAACATAGTGAGAGGAGCGAATGAAGAAGGGGTAAGGTGGGGCGGAGACAAGGGACGTGTGTTATAGGGCAGCACCACAAATGAGGGAAATCCTTACCACGAAGAAATGCGTTTCCCACCGAGTATAGAAGAGAGAGGTAATGATGAGGTGGTGGTGGGAAATAAGAAGCAATACAGGGATTGGTTTCCACTACAGGTGTATACGTCATTTTTATTTCAAAGTTCAAATCAAGACTGTAATAAAGTATTTTGTTAGTGAAGGCACGTTAGCGGGAGATCAAAAGAGAAACAAACTTATTTCTTGCCGCGGCATTCTTCTTTGTGTGAGTGGCGTCTGTAAGTGTTGTGTGCACCATGCACGTCGGACAACGCAGCGCCTTTTAATTAGAAACCCTACTTTTAACATCCATCACCAAGCAGCCTCCACAACTACACTCCCGCCGCGGCCGCCAACGAGACCACTTCACACCACAAACAGACGCCCTTGCACCAGACTGAGAAGGCTGAGTCCTCGCTCCTCCCTCCCTCCCCGGCCTCTCACAACACTCACGTAATTACTATAATTTCTTAACTCCTCCTCAGCCCGCGGTGGTTCCTAAATAGCACAATAAAGACATGAAATCTACGAGAAGAACATCGCAAGAATGGTTTACCTTGTGGCACAGAAAGAAAAATAGCTGGGAATACAAACCATAAGTTAGGCTTTAAGGATGAGGAACCTGATAGTTAGAATGTAAGGCAGTTAAGGCATATATGAAAACTGCTAACTAATGTGTCTAATAGAAGGGCACTGAGGGTAAAGGTGGGTGTTGGACACGCTATCATTTTGCTCCAAGACACAGGAATTATGCCAACTAATGAGGTGACGTGACCAGGTCCCGAGAGCGATTAAGCTGCACCGCCTCCCTCCCTCCACGGCGAGACTTTCACTGACGGTCTGGTCGTGGCGAGGCAGGTCTCCCTCGGTGCTCTGACGGGAAGTTCCTTTGAGACCAAGTCATTCAGCCTCGTGTTGTGCACCGTTAATGTGTTGGTTCTTTTCTTGTTCACAGGCGTGCGTTCCACACCTTAGTTTTGACGCCATGAAATTTTTCCCCATTTGCAGCGAATCACCAGTAGCTTATCAGGACTATTATGAGCGGCTTTGATCTTACATATGTACAAAGAAAACTACTCTGTTTCCGTGTAAAATTTTCCTGAAACCTTACATAAGTGGATTGATTGCTTAGGACGATGCATCAACACAGTTAAACAAACCCCTTTTAGGCTCCCTCGGGCAGCAGGCAGGCAAAACACGACGGACTTATTGAACGTGACCCAAGTTTCTGTCATCATCACCGTCCACCATCTCATCCTGTCACTCCCACGTACATTTCCACCACGTACAGGACATCCCGCTCAGCCCCACCCAACACACAGCACGCACGCCATGTTCATGTTCTCTTGGTGCACCGCTAGACCACCACTTGTGAACGAATTGTCTCGGAACGATTTTTTCCTTACCGATATTTTCAGTTAATTAAAGGATTGTTAACATTCTGTGCATCATAATTTTTTCCCTCCTCAAGTCATGGTACAGATAAGTCGGAA
This sequence comes from Metacarcinus magister, assembly GCA_029783475.1. Lineage (NCBI taxonomy): Eukaryota > Metazoa > Arthropoda > Malacostraca > Decapoda > Cancridae > Metacarcinus > Metacarcinus magister. The sequence goes on from JAPQNM010000045.1 coordinate 19,151,576, forward strand.
TTCGTGGTCATCACACTTCGAGAAGACGGTGTTTTTATTTTTTTTCCCGCCTTCTTTTGCGGGTTGCCTTTCATGGAGCATAACAGACGGTCATTTATTCCTTCGCTAATCATCGACACTGGTATTCATTGGGCAAAGAAATTATGATTCAAGGACATAGATTCTCAGCCACGGGACTTTACCTTTATGTAGTCATCCACTTTTATCTTGTTTTACTCGTCTTTGGAATTCTTTGCCTTTTATAGTGTTTATTTTACTAGTCTTATTGTTTACTACATCACCTGTACTTCCTTACCTGTTCACTGATGATTTACACCATTATTGTTATTATCATTATTATTATCATTATTATTATTATTATTATTATTATTATTATTATTATTATTATTATTATTATTATTATTATTATTATTGTTATCATCCTCATCTTGCTGCAGGACAAAAAATAATGTCTTTCCAAACCTCCACCATTCAGATGTATCGTTAGTTTAATACACTTCACCCATACGATTATATTCTTCACTACTCTCTTCCCTTTCATATAAATGTCTTCTTGGCAAAGTTATATTCCTTTGGGTCTGCTTGCTATTCCGTCACGCTAACTCTCCACTTGTTGTCAGTCGTGCAGATAACATAGCCTGCTTTGCTTGCTTCCACCACTTCCGTGTCCACGCACTTCCCTACAGTCATTATACCGGCTGTCCCTCCTCCCTCCCTCATTCCTCGCTCGGATGGGCACTCAGAGGGAGTAAGTAGATCCATTGTCAGATAGTCTGGCAGACATAGGAGCGCCGTAACTACTCATGTTAGCCTTGAATATTCATACTTGTGCCTCAGCCGGGAGAGGGGGCCGCGAGGGGGAGGAGAGAAGGCAGGGCAGGAGGAGGAGAGGGTCAAGTCGGGAGTGTGGATGATGGTCGAGGGACGAGGCCCGACACGGGTTTTCACGTGTCTCGTAATTATAAGCCGGAGAAGCTTGATTCTGACCCGTGTTTGCGAGACATGGAGAGGAATGGCCCTGCCTTGCCCTGCCCTGCCCTGCCCTCTCTCCTCACCTGCCGCCCCGCCCCGCCCCGCCCCCAAACCTCTGCTTGGCGTGGCGTCTGGGAAATGTTGTGCTTCGAGACTCTGCTATATTAACTTGATCGTTATGAGTATCGTGTCCGTGTATGTTGTGTTGGTCTCTCCTTCACTCTCTTCTCTCCCTGCTCCCTCCAGTCCCCTCCCACGGTATTTCCTCTCTAATGATCCTGTAAAATATCCGTTCCAGCGTTAATATTTCCTTAGTAATCTCCTAATACGGAAGGGTTGTATTTTTACCGAAGGAAAAAACTTATGTCTGTATATCAATAATGTTTTTAGTCTTTAGTTTTTTTTTTGTAATTAATTTTTCATTTTCACTGAGGATATCATAATTGCCAAGACAGCAGAGTGAATACTAATAACTGATAATGAAGCTCCACATTCTTTTCCTCTAGTGTAAAGTAAACCGTCTATTTGAGTCATGATTAATAGAAGAAGAAGAACAAAAAAAGGACTATGGTAACCACAGCCCAAAGTTAAAAGCGGAAAATACCCTTTAATTGAGGCTACGAGTAAATTGACCGTTTTCTCAAGGGTAAGACAAAAAAAAAGAAAAAAAAAAACACAAGGAATAGAAACGCAAAAGCTTATGAAACGTTGCAATGATCAGATCTCGCCACATCGTATAAATTATCAGCTCTTATTACGCGAATAAGAGGCCGGATAATTCGCCTTGAGTAAGTCGTCGCATCTTACGAGCGGAGGAGCGGAGCCGCACTAACAAGGGGAATAAACACAACGGTTTACGAGGCGAATCAAAGCTTATCCCAGAGAGCCGTGATGCCGACTGCTCAATTATGTATTATTCACGACCGGCGCCACGATACCAACAATTACACTACACAGCCTTGTTGGTACTTCCCCCTCCTTACCATCCTTCCTATCCCCTCCTCATTCCATCCTCTATCCCTTCTCCTTCTCCTCCTCCTCCTCCTCCTCCTCCTCCTCCTCCTCCTCCTCCTCCTCCTCCTCCTCCTCCTCCTCCTCCTTCATTTCCCCCTTAACCAGAATCCTTATCCTCCGTCAGTCTCCTCCTCCTCCTCATTTTCTCCCTCTTTCCTTTCTCCTGCTCATGTCCTTTCTCCTGATTCTCCTTCTCATATTTGCTTCCTCCTCCTCCTCCTGCTTACTGATACACACACACACACACACACACACACACACACACACACACACACACACACACACACACACACACACACACACCACGGCCACCACCGACAATAACGTTTCATCACAACAAGCAAATATTAAACGAAATTCAGTTTATGACACATGGACGTGTAATTACTTCTTCGCTGTAGCCTTGCCTGTTCGAACCTGACTTGGCCTAATAACATTATAATCCAAAAATACATGCACTATAATTTCCTGACACAATAAATCACGTGTAACAATGTATACAACAAACTTTACGAGTCCTTGATCTCTGACAAGGCGGTGAAATCACTTGACAGGCGGAAAATAGCTTGGCTGGCCTTCCCAAGCACCCATACGCAAGGCTCAAGGACTGCCTCACGCGGCCTCTCTGATCTGACCTAAAGATGTGTCGTC
>JAPQNM010000045.1:19159212-19186712 GCA_029783475.1 Metacarcinus magister
AATTCGTAGGTAAATCACTGAAAATCGAAGGTCATTATCGCGGTGAAAAATTGAGGTAAATTCGTCGCTTATTATTCACATTTGATTTGAGTAAAAAAAACATGAATGAAAAAAAAACTTACAAAGGAACAGGAAAGTCAGCTTGTACAGTGCCAGGACACTTGCTATTTATCAGCATCACGTGTTCTGGAGTGTGACGCCCGTGACTCGCGTTTCGTCGTAGGTAACTGTTTCCTCTCATAATTCTTACCTAAACGACCACCTGTGCCGCTCGTCCCTCCCTGGGTCGCTCACCTTCCCGCCGCCTCCCACACCTCTCCTCCTGAGCCAGGCTGGACACGAGGCCGTCTTGAGGGCTTCATTATAAAGGTCAGAATCATTTGTCGTGTCGTTCTAATTCCACTCACCCTGAACAATCCTTTCCATCTTGCGTTATGAATGAATTTCTTTTTTCCTCGTAAAAGAATTGTATCTGAAATCAAAGGTTGAGTGGCGGTCCAAACCATCGCGACTTTGGGTGTTGGTGACTGTTCGTAAATGCAACACAAATACTTATGATAAAGAAGTATTGAAAAATTATATCTAGCCAAGCTTGCCTTAAGATATATTTATTCACTGAATACCATGAAACTAAAATCTCTACCCGGAGTGAAGAAAAAAATCTTGTGACCCAACATGGCTTCGGTCGGGGTAATCAGAGGAGCATCAGCAGCCACGGCGCCTCCCAAGTCCCAACACGAGGCCTCATGCGGGGGGCCCCACACCCCATCAAGATACGGCCGCCCCTCACACCTCGCGAATCTGTCAGTCATGCTCCGCTCTCATCTATCACCGGTGGCCTGATAACAGAGTGTGCTGACGTGGCGAAGCTCGTTGTGGCTCCCGGGGAGAGCTGGGCTGAGCCTCCATCCACAGGGGTGAGGGAGTTCACCATTGTTCTCTGGGTGGTGTCCTGTGAGCGGAAAAAAAAGTGTCGGGCATTGATCTCACTATTACAAATACCAGAAACACCTGTCAACACTCTCGTTAGGTTGCTCTTCTGAAATCACATCTTATATTTTTTGTATTCACGACAAACTCAATATTAACTTCGTACATTTCATGCTGCATGTAGACGAAGGGTGTTCTAGATAATCGTTCATGTGGTAGAGCGTGGAGGCAGACGCCCTGCTCTGGGAATGTTGTCAGTCATAGGGATGAGAACCTCTCCCTCGCCGAGGTGTGATCATTGGGCCAGACAAGGGCCAGGCTTGGGGTGTGGGCATGAAGGGAAGTGCGTTGCGCTGATGTGTGGCAAGTTGATCTGTGCAAGAATGCCAGAGCTGCTGCTGCGAGTATATGTGTTTGTATGTCCCTGGGAATGTGTGTGTGTGTGTGTGTGTGTGTGTGTGTGTGTGTGTGTGTGTGTGTGTGCGTGTGCGTGTGCGTGTGCGTGTGTGTGTATGGGTATTCACTCTAGTTTGTCGAGAAAAAAAATGAATACGTAAGTTATGTGCTGTGTGTTGCAATTATTATTTGTGGAGGAAGGTGTGGAGGGCAGGGTGGAAGCTGCATCATTTTGAGCGTGAGGAAAAGAAAAGGGAGGCTGCTTGAGGACAACATTTAATAGGCTAAGCGAGTGGTATTTGTTAAGTTCAATGGCGCGAGAGGAAGGCAGTATGATACCAGGAGGGTGTGTTGGATAGGGTAGAGCACCACACTGTACAGGTGTGTGAGCGTGGCGTTATGGTGTGGACTGTTTGGCAATAAATATATTAATGAGATAATACACAAAATGTAACCAATAATATAGAAATCAATATTATGAGAAAAAGGAATTTGTAGTATTTATTTTTTCTTTAAAGGCAAACTTCTAGGTTAAGAAAAAGTGATTATAATTTATCTTGTCAAACTATTCGTTGGTCGTGTCAATACAATACTTAAATCACATTATACCTAAAATACATTCAATAGCACATATACCCTGCCTTCCTGTAGCACACACACACACACACACACACACACACACACACACACACACACACACACACACACACACACACACACACACATCACATCACATCACTCTTCTCCCACCCACGCACATGAACAACAAAAAACTGAGGCTGCAATGACGTTTCTAGCTGCACGGAGACACAGGGAGGCACAGCTGCATGAGGGTACATCGTTTCCTTCACCCCGTGTCGCCCTCTAAACAAGGTGGCCACACGCTTCTGACGGCCGAACGTCCCACGCCCCTATCAGTCGGGGATCGTGCAGCCTCCAGCCGCGAGATGGCTCTGTCCTCGCGTGGTGGCCGCCGTGGAGATTAATGGTGATTTCTGATTATCACCGTGGCCAAGGTGTGCCGGGCGGGGCTGTGGGTTCGGCTGGTTTATTTGTTTATGTTTTGAATTATTTGTTAGCTTTATATTATCAGTGAGTGGATGGAGCAGTGAGGTGTGTGAGTATGTTGGAGTGTGGGGGGGGTGGTGGAGGGGGAGCGTGGTGTGTGCCGGGTATTGGTTACTTCTGTCGTTGGTGTTGTTGTTGTTGCTGTTATTTAAGTTTCAGTTTTTGTTGCCATTTAGAGGTGGTGTTAATAGTCGTGGTTATGGTAGTAGTAATTTCCGTTGTAGTAATAACTTTATCATGTTTGTTAGTTATTAATACCAATGCCGTCATTGTTTTGTTGTTGTCGTTGTTGGGGTCGGTGTCCGTTGTTGTCATCATCTCATAGATTTCCATGTAGTACGTCAAGCTGAGGGTGGAGACATCTGGGCTCCAGTTTACAGATTTGATCGCTGCCCTTCCGCCACGCCACTGTCTTCCTTACTGTTACTTCATACGACTGACAGAATGAGACACTGTGTGCGTCGCGTCGTACATAGATTTGATCCGCGGCAAGAATGGGTTTTGGCAATTTGTTGTATAAAAAACGTGAAGGGTGTAGCCAAAAAAAATATTTACGTTGGTGTGTTTAGAGTGGATATAAAAAAACAATTTCATGCTGTTGCAGAGTAGTACGTACGTATGTGTACGTGTGTGCACATGCAAAACACACTCATACACACACATACACAAACAAACACACACAAACATATACACATACACAAACACACACAAACATATACACATACACATACACATACACACACACATGCAAAACACACACATAAGCATGGAAAACACACTCATACACACTCATACACACACACACACACACACACACACACACACACACACACACACACACACACACACACACACACACACACACACACACACACACACACACACACACACACACACACACACATACACACACACACACACACACACACACCATATTACATCAGAGACATGGCGCACTAAATAGATTGCACCTGCTATACTTAATGAGATCTGTTTTCGTTCCGTTCTCACAGCCAAATTGTCATTATCATCTATGAATCAATAGTTAGCTTATACTAAGTTAAATATGTGGTTCTTGTCAAAAGTGACAGCTGGCAACACACGCGTCACGCCAACACAGGCCTCGTCCTCAGCGTGAGCGTCATGCACACTAGTGGTACAAACAGCGATAAATGACACTGACGTTAATCAAATGAGCAGTTCTTAAAACCATTGAATAGCTGCACCAGTAAGGCGAGAGTGTTGTGTGTTTCATAAGAGTGTACTGGAACTTGATTTCATGTAAAGAGAAGAAGAGGTGAACCTCCGGCGACGAGTGTGACCAGCGGCAGGAGCGTCGCTGACCCCCTGCCTCTCGTGGCTCCGCAGAAGCTGGCCCCGACGGCAGGCCCTCGGCAGCCCTGGGGAGGTGATGGGCACACAAGGGCCGGCCTCCAGACCCCCTCCCGCTGCTCCTGACAACTACATTCCGTTTTCCGGCCCCAGAATCGTGCGCGACCATATTATTTCACATTCTTGTCCGGATAAGACCAACAGAAATGTGCGTCCACTTTCTACCACGACTCGGTAACATGATTTATGTCTTACCTTCGAGGATTCACAAAGACATGAGAGATGCAGTAAGTTTAGCCATGCTCCTCAGACGGCGGCCCCCCGGCGATCAGAGTGACAACTACAAACCTCCCCAGACCTGCAGCAGCCTCTGGACGCCGTGATAATTGGCCATTTTTATCCTGCGAGGCAGTTCGGCCACTTCGCAATTAGCGTCTACTAAGTGTATCGATTCGAGGCAGCAGCGTCACCAGTGTGCTCGCTTAATTACCTGCTCTTGTTCCCGTCACTGAAGTTACATTTTTAAGGGTCAAGGTGAAGGTTGAGGTGGGGATCGGAAGGAGGAGGAAAAGGAGGAGGAGGGTGTGAGAAGGGAGGAGAAGGGTGGAGTGAGGACGAGGAGCAGCAGGAGGTGGAATTAGGTGAGTATTGCACCCTCCCTCACTACATGTTTCTTTGTTATTTGATCTGACATTCGCGCAAAGTGTCATGTACTAACTACTAACAAAGAAAAGTATAGTATAACGTCTACCACATCTGAATAAATATCATAGCTCTTCTCTCAGCCTCATGCTTCTCCTTACCACTTAAGGGAGAACAACAATCTCAGACGCTCCGTAACCATACTCGAGCTACTGTCATGTTCCTCTCCATCCCTCAGTCCCCTTGTTTTATTACCAGCTGCTGACTCTGTGTCACGTGGCGGGGCGGCTCCTGGTGTTCCTGAGACCAAGGAGGAGTAGTTATGCACGAGTCTCGTTCTCAAATGCACTTATCTGTCCTTTTCCTTTTCATTTCCATTCAGTTGTTAGAGTGTAACATTTATCATGCGTGTTGTATAATCAGGTGGTAAGAAAAAAATGTGCTCCCTCCTGTGATTTACGTGGAGGAGGAGGTACAGGGACGGACAAGGATGGAGGGCTGCAGGTGGGACGGTGAGGGAAAGGAGGAAGCATCGTTGACGGATCTCTCTTCTTTTTTTTTATCTTCATCCATTTAGCATCGCTCTACTTTACCAAGAAAACATTGAAAACTCTGAGTTATTAAGTAAAATAAAGTAAAGAAACTAAGCTTCCATCTCGCGAGACTCTAGAAGAATTACGTCCCTCGCGCGACCCCCTGGCGGGAGGCGTGACAATTACAAACAACCGAGGAGGCTCTGATGTGCCCATCTCATTTATCCCTTTGCATCACCTGACCTTAGTAGCTTTGTTGTCAAGGGATTATAGTCGTGCGATGAAGTAAATTCAGTAAAACTTTCATAAAGCAAAGTGTGTTTTAGTGGTGGAGTCTCTGCCGTGCATGTAACTACACAAACAACGGCCATTGAGAGGATGAAGTCTCAGGGAATCATTTGTCAAGTGTTCTGATAACTCTTCGCGCCTTGGCGGGAGATAACGAGGCGGGGAAGAAATAAGGCGTTGTGGATCCTGGGGCTGGGACGCCGAGGTTAAGGAGGGGCCGCACGTGAGGCCAGGCGGCGGACGCGTTGCTAAATGGCTCCACGCGAGGGTGATTGGGATCGCGCTTTAGTACATGTCAGCTTGGACTCGGAGCAAGTTTTATTTAGTGACCTGAAGACTTCCCAGGTGAATGCGTTTGAGACTGCTGCTAGTGTTCTATGTTGGTGAGCTTCAGGGACCTGTGGCTGGTGATACGAGGGAGTTTTAGACACGGTCAATGACATTATAGGTCTTGGAGTACATCATGAGGAAGCAGGTGGAAGTGGTGTGACTCGCAAGCGTCTTCCTGCCTCATGTTATTGCCCGTCTTCCTCCAGACTGGTTCAATATCCGCTGTGAATACCAAGGGTGAGGGTGGCGTGATGGGCTTTGGCAAGATACAGGAAGGTGATTCGTTGCTACACCTGCAGACATCCTCCTTCCCAGAGCGGGGCACCACCCGTAGAGGCACGCCTGGAGAGGCTGTGTGAAGCTGTTGTATCCTTCTAAGTCTTTTTGCCTGATAACGACTTCTGTGAGGCGGCGCTCATGTGTCGCTGTTCTGGTGATGCCAAGAGAAGGATTGTCATGGATGCAGGAACATAAAACTTAGAGATGATACAAAATAGCCAAAGGACGCACTCCGCTGCCCAGCAGATGCACATTTTCACAGGAATTGTTTACTTTCTGTTTATGATGCACTGAAGAACACACTGGAATCTGCTAATGGAAAAAATAATGATAATACAGAGACTAATTTCTCATAAATTTAAAGTAAAATTTCAGAGTTAGTTATTTCAGCTGTCTTAATTTTTTTTTCTCGAAGCCACAACCACAGACAGGCAGTTCATGTCTTCTCGTTTGTGAACATATACAACATCCAGGGGTTAAGGGCGGCGTGATGACCAAGAATGTTGAGACCGAGTGACATTAACCACCACGAAACTGCTCCTGGCAGAGGCCACGAGAGGGCCAGACACTCACACACTCGCCCGCCTCGGAGTACACACAGCACACAAAGAAGGTTCAGGAGCAACTTGGCAGCGGTGTGACGTGTGATTGTCGCCCCTAATCCCCAACTCGGCCTCGCCCCCCGCGGAGCCTTGCGGACCCCCAGCTGAGAGCGTCCAGCCACCATGACAGCCCAGGCGGAGGGAGACGACTGGGCACGGGTTGGGGAGACAGTCCGGCCGGAGAAGGAGACAAGTGGGCAGGGAGGAAGGGACAGCTAATTATTTGAGCAAAGGACAGGAGTACAGGAAAGGGAGACGGCAGGGAAGATTCATATAGAAAGAAAGGGAAGGGATGGGGACTATGACTAGGAAGGGAAGGGAGGAGGGTAAGGAAGGCAAGGGAAGGCAAGGACATCACGAACAAAGAAATCTAATAAAGCGAAAGGAATGGAATGGAAGGAAGAGAAAAAGTAAGGAAAGGAAAACTAAGGGAAGAGAAGAGTGAAAATGTTTCGTATAGTGTGTGTGTGCGTGTGAGTGTGCGTGTGCGTGTGCGTGTGCATGTGCGTGTGCGTGTGCGTGTGCGTATGCGTGTGCGTGTGCTGTGTGAGTGTGAGTGTGTGGCTGTGTTATGGGGTCGCTCGATAGTGACTTGCAATTTACAAACTGAGTGGAGGGAATTTTCAGCGAGGAAGCTTTGTGAGGCCACGAGGGACGGGGTTTGGCCTCTCCTCCAGCCGGCAGCGGGAAGACCAGCTGTGAAATTTCGCTCAAACTACCTTACAAAAGTTCCTGAAATATGAGCACTCCGTTGGCTAAAATTATACACAGTCGCTTTTGATAATTTTGCTGAATAATCGGTTAAGACTGATAAGGACAGAGGACACTTAATGATATATATTTAAGCCTTTTTTTTCTCTCTTTTCCAGCGTGTCATAATCTTAACTATATTTTATCTTGACCTTTCAACATGTAGCCACAAAATAAAAGTCCTGTCGGGATTATCATATACTTATACTGCGCAAAACTTCACGAGACTTTCAAAAATAAGTTACAAATCATAGCGGCAGGAATTTCTTCTCCCTCTTAATCAGAAGCATCACCACCACGCCGGGAAGGTCGGCAGCTCCACAAGCTTTCCTCAGCTCACCGCAGCCACGCTCTCCCAACACCTTACTAAGCGCCGCGACGTGGAGGAGAAAAAAGAAAAAAAAACACTATCTGCTTATTTTGTGAGGAAAATTTTTGGTATTACGTAGTCTCGTGTGATTTACGTGTATTTTTTGACACCAGTGTTTTGCATATGTGTGTGCTTGAGAGAGAGAGAGAGAGAGAGAGAGAGAGAGAGAGAGAGAGAGAGAGAGAGAGAGAGAGAGAGAGAGAGAGAGAGAGAGAGAGAGAGAGAGAGAGAGAGAGAGAGAGAGAGAGAGAGAGAGAGAGAGAACCACGTAAGCACATTTCCACGTATGTAAAACAGGAGAGGCATGATATATTTGGTGGCCTCACCTGCTTCCGTGTTGATGATTCACACATCGATGCATACATAGTTCAGGCGAATATTCAGATTAATACTTTTATCCCCGCCAATTATTACGATATTAATGAAAATGTGTTTTTTTTATCGGACTCCCGGCGGCAGATACCAAACAGGAACGGTAACGGACACACTCCTCCCTCCCTCCCTCTCACTCCCTCCCTTCCTGCCTCTCTCACTCCCTTACTCCTTTCCTCCCTCTCTTCCTCCCTCCCTCCCTTCCTCCCCACCGCCCTCCCCATCCCGTCAGCCTTCCCTGAATCGAGTACCGGAAAAAAAAGAGAAAAATAATGAATATCTATACCAGCAGTTTCGTTTTTTTTCGAATCATCTAACTGAAAACATTTACATATTAGTAGTTCAACCCATTCTGTATTTTCCTCTCATGTTTTCTCTCTTCATAATATTTTTTTTTTTTTCTAACATTTTTGCGTTACATTTTTTTGTTGATTATATTTTCCAGTCCAGCGGTTGATTATTCTATTCAAAACTTTTTATCTCTTTGTTTTCTTCAGTTTTTTTTTTTTTTTCCTCTCCACTTTTGTTCTTCGTTTATCTTTTCTCTCCATGTTGTATTTTACATTTTTTCTGATGTCAACTCATATCAATTTATGTTTTCTGTGTTACCTTGAGTTATCTAGCCTGGCCAAGCAAAACACATCCTGACTCGCCTCCTCCTCCTCCTCCTCCACGTCCACCTCCTCCTCCTCCTCCTCCTCCTCCTCATCATCATCATCATCATCATCATTGCTACAGGGAAAACCTACAGACAAACGTACAAGCAGTGTGACAGGTTGCAGATAACTTCATGATAACAATGTCTTTTCAAAATAATGTAAAAAGAATATATGAAAATCTGTGTTTACAATTCTATTCACAAACCAAAACTTTTATCTTCTTTTTCCAACAAAATGTCCATCAACCAAACACACTTACCTCAGGTTATCTGTATATAAAGACATTGGTTGCCGCGTTTAAGCAGGGAATAGAAGGTTAAGTAACACTGTGTGCATTAACTCGCCTTACCCTTAGTCAGCTTAACAGCCAATGATGCTCCCGCAGTCTGTTTGTCCAAAAAGTGACGGCTTCAGTCAAATTTCTGTATCTGGGACACCATCTCAGGGGGCGTGGAGCGCGCGCGTCGGCCCCCTGGTGGCGGGAGAGACAATTACAAGAACCTACCTGCAACTCGATCGTTTCCACCAGTTGCCAATTAAATGAAATATAAACAGAAATATAAACATAGGAAAAAGACCTTTGAATATAATCATGATTACTGTTCTGTATTTTGCGGGGAAAAAAATCCACACAACATAAATTTACAGATGCCGCCTCGTGTCTTGGGTTTTGGGATCAGCGGCCCCTGCCTCCTCCCCCACCGCCCCCACACCCACCCCCCAACCCCCCACCACCATCGCTGCGGCTGGTCGCTCCAGCAGAGGGAATCGCTACCTGAAAACAGCTTTCGGCTGTTACATAAACATAACTGGCGCCTCCGCAGCGATAAAAGTCACCGTATCTCTGTGTTGTGACTCAGTAATAACTCTGGCAGGCAGCTACACGGTCTGTTTGCCAATACTCGCACTATCTGCGTTTTTATGACAAGTGGATTGTGTTTGTAAACATTCCTTTTCATCTCAAGTTTTACTGCTGCTCTGGGCCGTAAACGTCGGCTTTGATCATATCCAAAATTTGTGCAATATATCGCTAGATATCTAGGGAGTTTTCCCCTGCGGGTGAAAATCGGTTTCAAATTCGTGCTGTCAATTAATTATTGTACCTGAATTTTTCCTTCCCATTGCCGTCACATGCAGTAATACAAACAAAAAGTATTTATTGTGCATCATTGTAGCTGTTTTTCGGATTTAGTTTATGATTTATTCGTGTTTCATGTTTTTTGTTTAAAAATACAGCCTTGATGAAAACGAAAGATTCCTTTGACAATCCAGCTCAGAGACATTCCGAGGCTTCTTGTAATTAAGATCTCTGTATCACGTCTCGCTCGCTCGCGCCTCAGCTGCTCGCCGGAGATTCTATTACAGATTTTGATGAACTGAGCTGACGGTGTACCAGAGGAGGATACAAATCTGTGTTCTCCAAATAGATGGAGCGACAGATGAGGAGGGCGGCGGCCAGGTTGGAGGAGGTCGGCGGCGTATGAAGTATATCGCGTCGTGGGAAACACCTTTTCCAGAGAGCTTGAGAAAGGTACACGTAAAAGAGTAACATGGAGGCCCCTGGACCCCTTTAATTGATGAAATACAGTGTTAATTGAACTAGAACTAAACCGTCTTCAATAATTAACAGGACGTTCAGACATGGATGTATCATTCAAGTAACAGTAACATTAGTGCAACACATCTGAGGAGAACACACTACTTAGCTTTGTATAATTTAGTGAACTCACGTTAAGACACTTCAATGGCTAATAATTAGAGGGAGGAAAGCAAGGCTGTCAATACATTACCTGAGTTAGCTCACTTCACATCACTGTACTGTGCTGCTTGACGTTAACTCGTAGTCAAGGAAAATATGTATACTCAATGAGAAAGGGAGTGAAGAAGCAAGGTACCAGTGGGGGGTGTGACGGGCATGGCAAGGGAGTGCGAAAGAACAAAAGAAGAAAAAAAATCTGAGAATAAGTAATGAAATGATAAAGTTTGAATTTTTCTCACTAGTGTTGCGCGGAGGAATACCTGTGAGGTGAGGACGAAGGTGCGGCCGACGAAGGGGACGCAGGGCACAGGAGGAAGAGGAGGAAGAGCAGGAGGAGGAGAAGGAGGAAGAGGAGGAGGAGGAGGAGGAGGAGGAGGGAGCTGGGCTGGAGTACTGCTGAGGGAGGAGGAGTGGCGTGAAAACAACACCCATGGAGATTTGAATTTAGATATGAATTAAGTGGATGATGACAAGTTAGAATAGATGGCGGGCCAGCTCACCTCCTTCCTCTCTCACCTCTCTCTCTCTCTTTCTCTCTCTCTCTTTCTCTCCCACATACTATCCCCCTTTTCCCCTCCCTCCCTCCCTTCCTCACCCTTCCATACCCTTGCTACCGACTGTTGCTTTCAGATTTTTATAGCGTCACCGTCGTCACCGTTATCGTTATCATCTTAATTCTAACATCATTATAATAGTCACTGTCATAATTTCTCGTATGTTATCCTCACATTTCTCAAGCATCATCCTGTCCACCACCATCACCATCATCATCATCATCACCATCATCATTATTATCATCATCATGGGATAGAGTTGGATGTGGATGATAGATAAGCCTTCGTTACGGTATACTGACACCATCATCCAACATCCTTTTATCTATTTATGGTTATCAGTCAGTCAGTCAGTTCTCTTTAAGGCGCTCAAAGTAAGGCAGGCATTAAGGTCGGAGGGGAAAAAAAATACTGTGTAAATTTCTAGCTAAACGCCGCTTGTCACCACCACTTGCAGGAAAATTTTAGGCGCCACAACGAAACGATGAACAATATTTCCTCTCCTGAAGTGCCCTGACAGCTGAGTGGAGAGAGAGAGAGAGAGAGAGAGAGAGAGAGAGAGAGAGAGAGAGAGAGAGAGAGAGAGAGAGAGAGAGAGAGAGAGAGAGAGAGAGAGAGAGAGAACACCAATCCCCCTAAGACAAGAAGAGCACACCAATTTACCTCCAATTAAGCCACTACATTGTTTTCTTCATCACCATCGTCATATCGAGTACATTGCATTCTGTTTTCCTTTTAAGTAAGTACATTGCATTCCCATCACAAGAGACCGACAATCACCCCCAAAACACTACCTTCCCCGTGCTTTACCTCATTTTTACTACCTTGTCTCCTCCAGTGACTCGGTACTTTTTATAATGAGCCGGTGCTGTCCTTCCTCCCTGGTACAAGAGGCTCCCGGGAACATACTGCGTACTCAACTTAGGAACTTAGGAAGACTTCGATTACTACATAAGGGAGAGGTTGATACTCGTGTACTGTAGGATGTGTTTAACCTTGGGTGAGTGCATAGAGGTTTTGTTAGGTAGTAAGGTTAGGTTCTCTTCTCCTTGCTCTGGTTGTGTAGTGTGTTTGTGGGTTGTGGAAAGGGTTTGTATTTAGTTGGTATTAATGTTTTGAATCGGATGAAAGAGGAGGTGAGGAAATGAAAGTGTGAATGTATGTATGATAAAGGAAGGGAGAGATGTTTGTGTGTGTGTGTGTGTGTGTGTGTGTGTGTGTGTGTGTGTGTGTGTGTGTGTGTGCGTGTGCGTGTGCGTGTGCGCGTGCGCGTGTGTGTGTGCCAGGTTTTGTTCCTGTTTGTTTGCTTGTTTATTTGTTTGTATTTTTTTGTTTTTTGTCTATTTATGTATGTGTTTACTATATAATTATCCGTTTGTTTGTCTGTGTCTGTTTTCCTTGCTCTATCTATCTTTATCTATCTATATATATCTATATGTCTGTCTATCTGTCTGTTTATTTCCTTATCTCTCTCTCTCTCTCTCTCTCTCTCTCTCTCTCTCTCTATATATATATATATATATATATATATATATATATATATATATATATATATATATATATAAATATATGTGTATTTTTTTTATTCATTTGTTTATTAATTTATTTGTTCATTAAATTGTCTATCTATCTATCGATCTATTAATCTATCTATATATCGTTTTATCTATCTATCTAACAAATTATCTGTATCTTTATCTATCTACCAATCTACGTAGCTATCTGTTTGTTTGTGTTTGTCTGTATGTTTTATCTCTATCCATCTTCCTATCTATCTATCTATCTAACTATCTGTCTATCTATCTATCTAACTATCTGTCTATCTATCTATCTCACTATTAATCTATCTATCTGTTTATGTATCTGTATTCTGTGTCTGTTTTTGTGTTTGTTTATATGTACACCTAATTAATATGCTATATGTGTGTATGCCGAGGGGTGGGTGGCGGGGGGGCACTGTTTATGTATGTCTGTATGTGTGTCTTTGCATGAGTGTGTATGAATACCGACACAAGTATGGAGATAGATACTTACGTGTGTGTGTGTGTGTGTGTGTGTGTGTGTGTGTGTGTGTGTGTGTGTGTGTGTGTGTGTGTGTGTGTGTGTGTGTGTGTGTGTGTGTGTGTTTAGTTGCTTACCTTCCCATACTGCACCTGAATGTATAAGTATCAGCAGGTGTTGCACGGACAGGCGTCGTACATACTAAAGTAGCGTGGAGGTTGTTCATCCTATAGTTTAGAATATTATCTTTCATACTAAAGTTGTTTTAAAGGAGTATAAAGCGAGTTATGTAATGTTTGAGAGAGAGAGAGAGAGAGAGAGAGAGAGAGAGAGAGAGAGAGAGAGAGAGAGAGAGAGAGAGAGAGAGAGAGAGAGAGAGAGATCCGATCCAAACAATGTCACAATGGACGGAAGTAAGACAGGACCTTCCAGGAGGGTGGCCACTGACCCGAGACTGTCCACACCCGGAGAGGGAGGAGGAAAGGAGAGAGAGAGAGAGAGAGAGAGAGAGAGAGGAGAAGAGGAGGAGGAGGAAGAGGTTAAGAGGAGGAAACTGCTCTACACGTGAAAGGAAATCAGTAAATGAGAAAAATTATCCTAAAAAGCATGTGCGTATAACCAAGAACTAATAGTATATGAGAAAAACTGGATAGTATCAGGAGCAAGGCGGTTGGAGGAGGAGGAGGAGGAGGGAATACAGGGAGGGGGAGAGAATGATGGGATTGGGGAGTAGAAGAGGATGGGGGTGAGAGGGGAGGCTGGTGGATCGAGGAAGAGGGATAGATAGCTAGTTGACCAAGTTTGGCGCTACATAAAACGATGGACCAGCGGGGGTGGGAAGGAGGAGAGGTGAGGTGAGAGTGTTCGTGCCCCGAGGCGTCTTGTAACACCTCGAAGAACAGGATATGATTATGTCGAATATGTCCTCTCATTGGTTTTTTTGTCGAGTTGATTCTCATAATGAACAGGTGGATGGTACCTGCTTGATTACGTTATTCTATTTCAGTTATCGATAAACGTGTATTTTTCGTAACGTATGTGTTGAAAAAACGATTCGCAGCTGAGCATTAAAGGTCGTGGTATACATTAATATATACTTTTTAAGAGCTGATAAGACATTGGACTTTACATTGCAACACCTGATCTGCATATACTTAAACAAGAATTATTCGTGTATCTACTGATGGATCTCGTTTTGCGTCCAATAGACAGGATAAACCGCGACATCCGGACACATCTATTTTTACATTCCTCAATACTGTTCCCTGAACGTCGCCGGGAGAGGCCGTGACGATCTCTATCAGCAGGATGTGTTTCTCTCCCTCTCTCTGGCTTGTTAGTAATTAGGTCCTGCAGGTGTGTGTGTGTGTGTATATATGTGTGTTTTGTATTCTGTATTTTTGTCCTATTCGTTGCATCAAGTTAATATTGTTTCTTTAGTTATTTTATTATTTTTTTCGGTTTTTCGTCTCAGGACTGCAAGTTTAACATTTCATATTTTGTTCATCTCTCTCTGTCTCTCTTTCTTATTTTCTTTCTCTCTCTCTTCCTCTCTCAAATACCCAGCGTCAATGTATCCCTTCACCATCATCATCCTCACCTCTTCCTCCTCCTCCTCCTCCTCTTCCTCCTCCTCCTCCTCCTCCTCCTCCTCCTCCTCCTCCTCCTCCTCCTCCTCCTCCTCCTCCTCCTCCTCCTTCTCTTCCTCCTTCTCCTCCTCCTCCTCTTCCTCCTCCTCCTCTTCCTCCTCCTCCTCCTCCTCCTCCTCCTCCTCCTCCTCCTCCTCCTCCTCCTCCTCGCGTTGCCTTCTTTCGGAAAGACTGGCTTTCCAAAAGAAAGCAACGCGTGTCGTAAACGGTAAATCATCTAACTGGCAAGACGTTAAAAGCCATGTGCCACAGGGCTCAGTACTTGGTCCCATTTTTTAAAAAAAATTTATGTCAATGATATTGATGAAGGCCTCACCTGTAAGATATCAAAATTTGCCGACGATACGAAAATCACGAGTAAAGTAACTACAACCGCCGATAAACTACAATTTCAATAAAACCTCGACACGTTAGTCAGTTGGTCAAAAAAATGGCAAATGAAATTTAATGTTGATAAATGTAAAGTTTTGCATATCGGTAGCAATAATCAATTTACTAAATATACAATGAATGGCTTTGAACTTTCCAAGGTTAACCATGAAAAAGACTTAGGGGTAACTATTAGTAACGACCTCAAACCAGATAAACATTGTTCAGACGTTGTAAAAAAAGCGAACAAACTGGTCAGCTTCATCGGTAGAACTTTTGAGTATAAATCTGAAAAAGTTATCCTTACACTATATAATGCATTAAATTTTGGTCACCATACTATAGAAAAGATATTAATAAGCTGGAGAGAATACAAAGAAGAATTACTAAAATGATCCCAAGATTGCGAAACAAGTCTTACGAAGAACGACTAAAGGAGCTGAACTTATTCAGTTTATCCAAACGTAGGCTACGAGGGGACCTAATTGAGGTTTTTAAAATTTTCCATGGTTTTGATAATATTAACATAAACGACTATGTAACTACCGATCTCACAAGCACCACTCGTAACAATGGCTTAAAGATCATTGGTTAGCGTTTTAGATCGAATGAAGCGAAGCACTTTTTTTTTCAATAGAATCGTAAATCTTTGGAATTCTCTCCCAGCGCAAATAGTTAACAGTATTACAATTGAATCTTTTAAGAAGAAACTCGATAATCACTTAGCATCCGTTCACCAAGTCAAATATTTCACAACTGCGTAATTTAAAATTTTTTTTTATTTTTTAAATTTATTTATTTATTTATTTTTTTTTAGCATAGATTACTGCTATCAAGTAGATATTATAGTAATAGTGTAGCTAAACAGACAGCCTCGTTAGCTCCAGTAGGACTGTTGCTGTCTGTTCTTCCTTTGTACTCTTCTTCCTCCTCCTCCTCCTCCTCCTCCTCCTCCACACTGATCCTTTCCCTCGTTACGTTCGTTTCCTTGCTTCGCGCTGCCTCACGCCCTCTACGCCACCTTCACAAAACATCCCGTCCTTCCCTCCCTTCAGGTCCGGCTGTCCATTATCATCTTCCTCTCCTTTATTAACTACTCATCCGCGCTCCTCCACCTTTCTCTTGGTGCACAGACCTCCCTCCCTCCCTCTCCCTCCCTCACTTCCTTCTTCCTTCTTCCTTCTCTCTCTCTCTTTCTTTCTCTCTCACGTGTATGTTTCCTGCTTTTTATTTTTTACCTTTGTGGTCAAGTGACTCATCCTTTTTTTTTTCCTTTTTTTTTATAATATATGTGGTTTTGTTTTAGTATCAAGTTTTATTCTTATTCTAGTTGTTCGGTTTCATTATTACTCTCCTCTTCCTTCCTCATTGCTTCCTGCTCCTCCTCCTCCTTCTGCTCCCCCTCTTCTACCTCCTCCTCTTCCTCTTCATCTCCTCCTCCTTCTCCTCTTTCTCCCTCTCCTTTACTAATACCTTACGTCATCCCTTCAATAAAATTCCTTCACTGTACATAGTTTTCTCGTCCATCTCTGTTATTCGTCCGTATATTTTTCCTTCTCAGTCCCTTGTCCTCCCTCTCCTCCCCTTCTCTGTTACCTATCCATTACGTCACTGCTCCCTCGCTGCCCCTGAGCCCATTCCTTTTCCTGTCTACCTTCTACCTCCTCCTCCTCCTCCTCCTCCTCCTCGTTGTCTTCTTCTTCTTCTTCCTCCTCCTCGTTTGGTTTCGGACATCTATTCTTTCTATCCCGAATTCCTTTTTTCAAATATTCTTTTCGTCTTTTTACGTCTGTGTTGTTTTATTTCCTCCTCTCCTCTCCTCCTCCTCCTCCTCCTCTCCTCTCCTCCTCCTCCTCCTCTCCTCCTCCTCCTCTCCTCTCCTCCTCCTCCTCCTCCTCCTCTTCTTTCTCCTCCTCCTTCTCTCCTCATCTTATAAGTAACTGTTTTCCTTTTGTTTTTGTTTCGTTCTTTGTTCGTTTCGTCTCTCTTGTTTCTTCCTTGTTATTTTATTTTACTTGCAAGTTATTTATGTCTGTTTTGTCAGCATCGTTCTCTTTCTTTTGGTGTAACTGTCTTATCTCTCTCTCTCTCTCTCTCTCTCTCTCTCTCTCTCTCTCTCTCTCTCTCTCTCTCTCTCTCTCTCTCTCTCTCTCTCTCTCTCTCTCTCTCTCATCACCATCATCATCACTATTCCTGCACATTTATCTTCTGCATTCAGTTATCCTTCACACTACCTCCGCCTCGCATTCTCTCGTCGTCCCAGTAAGGATGGTCGAGGGAGAAGACCGAGGCGATGGAGGGACGGAGGGATATATTCATAAGATAAAGTGGCATTTATGGGCTGTAGTGTTGGCTTAGGTTGACTCCCGGCTTGGTGGTGCTGGAGGTGGTAGGGGCTCTGAAACGATGCTGAACCTGGCGCTCTGTCTTCTTTATAGCCGGTGAATGAGGTGATCACGCAGCCTGGATTCACTCTGAACAAATTGCTACATTCTGTGTGTTTTGGGAACGACCAGGTTTAAAAGGGTTTGGGAAAAGATCTGGGGTTTTTTTTGTATATGTTTTATTTTTTATTTTTTATTCTTGGTTATTTTGTTAAGAAATCGTTTATAGTGTGTGTTTGTCAATTGTTCTGCCATATGTTTTTCTGTTTTCTTTTTGTCGTGGCAGCGGAACACACACACACACACACACACACACACACACACACACACACACACACACACAAACACATATATTTCGTACATATATATATATATATATATATATATATATATATATATATATATATATATATATATATATATATATAAGAAGAAAAAAATCAACTTACCAAGCTGGACATAATGCAGTGACTCACGAAGGAAGAAAAAGAAAAAAAAAGTTACATGCATCATTATAGTTGAAGGGTGATAGTCAAAGTTGGTGCGGTACACAGCGATCGAATCACTAAAGTATCTGCTTAGTGTCATGACCCGTGTGCAGTTTATGGGCTGCGCTGAACAAGAGGAGTCTGGCTCATTACCGCTGGTTGGTGGGGCAAGAAGAAGAAGAAGAAGAAGAAAAAAAAAGAAGATAAAGAAAAAGATGAAGAAACTGAGGAATAATGATAAAAATAATATGGAAAGGAAGAAAGAAGAGAATGAGGAGGAGAAGGATATACGTGTGTGTGGGGAGCGGAGGGGGAGGGCAGCAGAAGAAGAGAAGTCTATAAATATGAGTGAAGGCAGAGAACACCAAAGTAAAGATGTAGTAGGAGTAAAGATGGTGGTGTGATGATGATGATAAATCTGAAGATACAAGAACGAAAACCTGAAGACAAATAAATGAGATTAGGAGGAAGGGAACAGGAGGAGGAGGAGGAAGAGGAGGAGGAGGAAGAGGAAGGTGAGGAGAGAGAAAGAGAACATGACAGCTTTATCAGTGTTACGGGTGACTGTTTTATTGCAATGAACTGTAACTGTTTGAAACCAGATCAAGAATAATGGTAATGAAGAGGATTCCATGGCTGCACTGGAATACACACACTCGCACACACACACACACACACACACACACACACACACACACACACACACACACACACACACACACACACACACACACACACACACACACACACACACACACACACACACACACACATACGTACACACACACACACACACACACACACACTCATCCGCATTTGTGCTTGTGTATCCGCGTGTATTTGCCATAACGAAAGGGAATATGGGTGCGGTGCCGATAGACAACAATCCATCGTGGAATGAAATGAGAAAACAAAAGGTAAATTAGGAGAAAACGTTTGTTAGCGGGAAAATATTTATATCAGGATGAAAGTTGCACGAGAGAACAAGACAATGGCGCAACAACAATGGTGGACCAATATTAGGAAGACATTACGAGGAGAGGAACCAGGTGCAGAAAGCAGAGAGTGAGGCTCTTAAGAAAGTGTCATTTATACTTACTCCATTACTGACTCCTTTTCCGAGGGTTTACATGGCAAGCACGTGGTTGGGTGCAGCAGTATCCTGGGTATTACAGGAAGTGTTGCGTCGTGCAGTGTGAGAACCTGAGCTTCTCTGTTCTCTTCCTTGTGATGGGAGTCTGCCTATAGTCACGGCCATCGTGCACTTGTCAAAGTCAGGGATGTGATGCGTGAGATACTGGTGGATGAAGAATGTGTGGAAAACAATAGTCAAAATGTAAAAGTATAAATGTTTCTGCACATTTCTGTTACATGCTGATATGCAATCAGGAAATGCATGTGTTATGGCGCAATGCACACACTTTTTTCACGTAGTGGCTTGGTTTGTAATAAAGACAGAAGAGTGTGATAAGGGGCGAGTCTCCGGTCCCACGGCACCACCTTCATCTTCCTCAGGTCCTGGAGCGGACCGAGTTGTCTCTAATCATCTTTACGAGTGGCGTGGCCGAAGATTCAGGGGAAGATACTACAAATAAATATGACTGCCCGACAAATTGCATGTTAGTAGGAGAAAGAGAAGGAGACAGAGAACAAAGACGACTCTGTTTAAGATAACTTGTGGGACAGAGCATGGAGGTGATTTAAGGAATCATTCGTTGCCATTACATCAAAATATTACCAATTACCAAAGAAACATCTTTTTTGTTGTATACAAATTGGTCCTTTACATACACATTGAAAACTGCAAAACTTCCTGTGAAATTTATGAAACAATTCCAAGGAAAAGAGTATGACTAATGTAATGAGCAGTGCATATATATATATATATATATATATATATATATATATATATATATATATATATATATATATATATATATATATATATACATACATATACACATACAACACATACATATAGTGACAAGCATCAGCTGTATGTTGGATGAGGCATAACAGGGCTTAATAAGCGTCATCTATTCAGAGATCAGATAACATGAACGAAGGAACAGCGACAGCAACAAATGCTGAGCCTCCTGCGAAGACTGTATGGTTACTCTTTTAACAGTACTGATAGTTGTAGAAATAGTAATAGTAGTGGTAGTAGTACTAGTAGTAGTAACAGTAGTGATTACTACTGCTGTTTCTGCTGTTTGGGGGGGTAGTGATGATGGTGGAGGTGGTGGCGTTTTGTTGTTATTGTTGTTGTTATTGTTATTATTGTTGTTGTTGTTATTGTTATTGTTATTATTGTTGTTGTTGTTATTGTTATTGTTATTGTTGTTGTTATTGTTATTGTTATTGGTGCTGGTGTTGGTGTTGGTAATGGCGGCAGTGTTAGCCAAAGGTGGCATGATGATCAGCATGGGCGACACACACACACACACACACACACACACACACACACACACACACACACACACACACACACACACACACACACACACACACACACACACCCACAGACACACACACACACACACACACACCCACACACACACACACACACACACACACACACACACACACAGTAAATGCATTCCATAGATAACTTCTTCACTATTTTGATTACAATTATAAACTTGGGAACATTTCAAAGCTCTAGCTCTCTCTCTCCCCCCCTCCCCCCCCCCTCCCGCGGCTCATGGGGGGCAGGAAATGGCGGTGCGGCCAGATGGACGCCCCCGATAGACCCTTTAACAAACTACCCACCGGCTCATTCAGTATACGAAAACGATAAATTGCGTAAATCCTATAAATTTTTGTGCCGGCCTAACAACCCGCCGCGCCCCGACAGTACAAGTCGAAGTGTCATCGCCGGCAGCATCAGTGAGCTTTATGGGCACCTCCTTCAGGGGTGCACGAGGAGGAGGAGGAGGAGGAGGAGGAGGAGAAGGAGGAGGAGGAGGAGGAGGAGGAGGAGGAGAAGGAGGAAGAGGATAAGGAGGAGGAGGAGGAGGAGGAGGTGGTAGTGATAAGGGAAGAGGATAAAGAGGAATATTAGGATGAGGATGAAGAAGAAAAAGGATCGAAATAGAAACATTGAATAGAGGAAAGAAGGAAAGATTAGGATGAACAAATCTGAAAGGTTCATGACGTTACATCGTGTGAGTCAGATCTGGCATGTGAGTGTGTTATGAAGGGAGGACAGGTGACGCCAGGTACAGGTATACCAATACATGGAGGTGTTTGGGGCTGGGGAAAAAATCTACACATAATTATATAAATATGTATAGGGAAATGCGCCAGATTTTATCATTAAAATTTGATGGTGATTTGTTAGAAAATATGATTGATAATATAGATATAATTATATAATAATAAAGAAAGTTGTGTGTCAAAGAACGTAACGTGAAATTAATGGAGAAGGATAATGGACCATGAATGATAAAGGATAATGTATTCAACGTAAAATACAAAATAGAATATAAGTTCCATCTGGTCCTTACCTTAGTGAGTGTTGCGTCGCGTTGGTGAAGGTCGTACAGCAGACCACGTGGCGCTCTTTGCATATTTTCTAATACAATATCTAAGTATTTAACTGATAACTGATAGACTCGCCGCTCACATTACTTATCTATCAAACCAGACAAACCAGTCTTATTTCCAGATACTTTTTTGATATTCAGTTCCATGATTGAGATCGAAAAGTATATTTGATTCAGACTTGACGTAACATATGAAATTTATCTTTCAAATATTCACTTACATTCCAGACAATTAGTTATGGCGGACACAAGTAGTGGTGAAAGGAAAGTGGATAATGCTTCTCCCTATTTATGATTTTACGTGGAAAGATCATATTCTAGAAGACCTCCAATACGAACACCATAATGTTTGTCTCAGAAAGGTGACTGCGGCGGAAAGAACTGCTGGAGATATTTTTTTCTCCTTACGCACTCTACCTCTCCTCGCCTTCTATTCTACATACATTACATAGAAAGAACAGATACCAGGATACTTGTTGGTCTATAACAAGGGTATCTTAGGATATATTAAACATGTTATTCTTATTACATCATCTTCGTTGCATCAATCCCATCACGTCATCACTTCTATCACCACCACCACCACCACCACCACCACCACCACCACTACCACGTCACCCTAACTCTGTCATCCAAACCTCGTCACCCACTTCACTTGTCACCTCTCCACCTGCACAGTGTCACTCACCCACTGTCTGCACCCCGTCATGGTCACTATAAAAAAGATTGCATGTCAGTGTCGTGTTGTCACTTCTCTGTTTACTTCCTCCTGCAGAACAAACAATTATTATTATATGTAGGAAAACCATTATTGTTTGCACTACTCTTCTTCTTTCTCCTCCTCCTCCTCCTCTTCCTCCTCCTCCTCCTCCTCCTCCTCTTCCTCCTCCTCCTCTTCCTCCTGATTTCACAATATAACTCTTTGTTATATTTGATCGGTATCTATCTCATGAAAAATAGTTATCTACTAAAATAATGATATCATTAAACAAACAATATTAGCTTCTAAGCTAAGATACCAATTGAACAAAGTGCTTTGTTTATTAGTTGGTAATTTCATAAGGAGTATCTGATATCTTTTCCATCAACATTGGTAAAGTATTAGATCCACCATACTGATTTTATCATCTGTTTTAACCCAAATAAATTCATTTATAGCAATAAAAGTTTCTGGTGAAATTAACTGAAACTATGCTGAAAGTCTTACATTATTCCCATGTACAACATAGTTTAAAAAAAACAAAATCGAAGAGGAAATTTTGCAAAAAATTTCCCGGAGTAGAAAAAATGACAGAAATACACCATATGTTGAGGTCAATTCTAGACATCCACGAGGGTCTGTAAGATGATTAAACGTGTCGTAAGGCTTAGTTATGAACTGCTTTAAGCTGTAACAGTCATTACAAGAATATTCGTGGACGTTAAGACAATATGTGTTCCTTACGGGGTAACGTGTCGTGTGTAGGAGTATACGCGGGTTACTGATGGCTATCATATCCTCTCGATGGAGCTTGACACTGCAATAAAAGTACTGCATTACATTTTTTAATGAAAATAAATCACTTCCATAGCCATTGGCACCGGTGACAGAGTCAGTAGTGAAGATTTTGATCGGCCGGTCATGACCGAGCGAGTGGTGGGAATTGAATTGTTTTCTGCCTCTATATACCTAATTCTAATGAGCCTTATCTTGATGCAGCAGCATTTTAGAATGAAAATAAATAACTTCCATAGCCATTGGCACCGGTGACAGAGTCAGTAGTGAAGATTTTGATCGGCCGGTCATGACCGAGCGAGCGGTGGGAATTGAATTGTTTTCTGCCTCTATATACCTAATTCTAATGAGCCTTATCTTGATGCAGCAGCATTTAAGAATGAAAATAAATAACTTCCATAGCCATTGGCACCGGTGACAGAGTCAGTAGTGAAGATTTTGATCGGCCGGTCATGACCGAGCGAGCGGTGGGAATTGAATTGTTTTCTGCCTCTATATACCTAATTCTAATGAGCCTTATCTTGATGCAGCAGCATTTAAGAATGAAAATAAATAACTTCCATAGCCATTGGCACCGGTGACAGAGTCAGTAGTGAAGATTTTGATCGGCCGGTCATGACCGAGCGAGCGGTGGGAATTGAATTGTTTTCTGCCTCTATGTACCTAATTCTAATGAGCCTTATCTTGATGCAGCAGCATTTAAGAATGAAAATAAATAACTTCCATAGCCATTGGCACCGGTGACAGAGTCAGTAGTGAAGATTTTGATCGGCCGGTCATGACCGAGCGAGCGGTGGGAATTGAATTGTTTTCTGCCTCTATATACCTAATTCTAGTGAGCCTTATCCTGATGCAGCAGCATTTAAAAAGGTCAAAGAAAGGCTATGTACACTACAGGAGTAATCAAACAGACTCTGCCATCCTGAAATAGTGTATAAAAACTTGTTTTCATCATATGTTCTACTTAAACTAGTTGTAACTCCTTTCGTTTTACTCGTATTGAATTTTCAAGCAATGCTTCAAAAGCTGCACCTTTTTCTGATCCTTATGGTATGTAACAAGTACTGATAAACACAACATTAAGAAAATATATATTACGTCCTCACGTAAATTACGTAGATTATATATAATGAAAAAAGAAACTAGACGCAGGATTGGAATGGGATAGGGTTTAAAAAGAGGAGAAAAATATTTATAATTTCACAATATAACTCTTTGTTATATTTGATCGGTATCTATCTCATGAAAAATAGTTATCTACTAAAATAATGATATCATTAAACAAACAATATTAGCTTCTAAGCTAAGATACCAATTGAACAAAGTGCTTTGTTTATTAGTTGGTAATTTCATAAGGAATATCTGATATCTTTTCCATCAACATTGGTAAAGTATTAGATCCACCATACTGATTTTATCATCTGTTTTAACCCAAATAAATTAATTTATAGCAATAAAAGTTTCTGGTGAAATTAACTGAAACTATGCTGAAAGTCTTACATTATTCCCATGTACAACATAGTTTAAAAAAAACAAAATCGAAGAGGAAATTTTGCAAAAAATTTCCCGGAGTAGAAAAAATGACAGAAATACACCATATGTTGAGGTCAATTCTAGACATCCACGAGGGTCTGTAAGATGATTAAACGTGTCGTAAGGCTTAGTTATGAACTGCTTTAAGCTGTAACAGTCATTACAAGAATATTCGTGGACGTTAAGACAATATGTGTTCCTTACGGGGTAACGTGTCGTGTGTAGGAGTATACGCGGGTTACTGATGGCTATCATATCCTCTCGATGGAGCTTGACACTGCAATAAAAGTACTGCATTACATTTTTTAATGAAAATAAATCACTTCCATAGCCATTGGCACCGGTGACAGAGTCAGTAGTGAAAATTTTGATCGGTCGGTCATGTTCGAATGAGCGGTGGAAATTTAATTGTTTTCTGCCTCTATATACCTAATTATAGTGAGCCTTATCTTGATGCAGCAGCATTTAAGAATGAAAATAAATAACTTCCATAGCCATTGGCACCGGTGACAGAGTCAGTAGTGAAGATTTTGATCGGCCGGTCATGACCGAGCGAGCGGTGGGAATTGAATTGTTTTCTGCCTCTATATACCTAATTCTAATGAGCCTTATCTTGATGCAGCAGCATTTAAGAATGAAAATAAATAACTTCCATAGCCATTGGCACCGGTGACAGAGTCAGTAGTGAAGATTTTGATCGGCCGGTCATGACCGAGCGAGCGGTGGGAATTGAATTGTTTTCTGCCTCTATATACCTAATTCTAATGAGCCTTATCTTGATGCAGCAGCATTTAAGAATGAAAATAAATAACTTCCATAGCCATTGGCACCGGTGACAGAGTCAGTAGTGAAGATTTTGATCGGCCGGTCATGACCGAGCGAGCGGTGGGAATTGAATTGTTTTCTGCCTCTATATACCTAATTCTAATGAGCCTTATCTTGATGCAGCAGCATTTAAGAATGAAAATAAATAACTTCCATAGCCATTGGCACCGGTGACAGAGTCAGTAGTGAAGATTTTGATCGGCCGGTCATGACCGAGCGAGCGGTGGGAATTGAATTGTTTTCTGCCTCTATATACCTAATTCTAATGAGCCTTATCTTGATGCAGCAGCATTTAAGAATGAAAATAAATAACTTTTTATAGCCATTGGCACCGGTGACAGAGTCAGTAGTGAAGATTTTGATCGGCCGGTCATGACCGAGCGAGCGGTGGGAATTGAATTGTTTTCTGCCTCTATATACCTATTTCTAGTGAGCCTTATCTTGATGCAGCAGCATTTAAAAAGGTCAAAGAAAGGCTATGTACACTACAGGAGTAATCAAACAGACTCTGCCATCCTGAAATAGTGTATAAAAACTTGTTTTCATCATATGTTCTACTTAAACTAGTTGTAACTCCTTTCGTTTTACTCGTATTGAATTTTCAAGCAATGCTTCAAAAGCTGCACCTTTTTCTGATCCTTATGGTATGTAACAAGTACTGATAAACACAATATTAAGAAAATATATATTACGGCCTCACGTAAATTACGTAGATTATAAATAATGAAAAAAGAAACTAGACGCAGGATTATAATGGGATAGGGTTTAAAAAGAGGAGAAAAATATTTATGATTTCACAATATAACTCTTTGTTATATTTGATCGGTATCTATCTCATGAAAAATAGTTATCTACTAAAATAATGATATCATTAAACAAACAATATTTGCTTCTAAGCTAAGATACCAATTGAACAAAGTTCTTTGTTTATTAGTTGGTAATTTCATAAGGAATATCTGATATCTTTTCCATCAACATTGGTAAAGTATTAGATCCACCATACTGATTTTATCATCTGTTTTAACCCAAATAAATTCATTTATAGCAACAAAAGTTTCTGGTGAAATTAACTGAAACTATGCTGAAAGTCTTACATTATTCCCATGTACAACATAGTTTAAAAAAAACAAAATCGAAGAGGAAATTTTGCAAAAAATTTCCCGGAGTAGAAAAAATGACAGAAATACACCATATGTTGAGGTCAATTCTAGACATCCACGAGGGTCTGTAAGATGGTTAAACGTGTCGTAAGGCTTAGTTATGAACTGCTTTAAGCTGTAACAGTCATTACAAGAATATTCGTGGACGTTAAGACAATATGTGTTCCTTACGGGGTAACGTGTCGTGTGTAGGAGTATACGCGGGTTACTGATGGCTATCATATCCTCTCGATGGAGCTTGACACTGCAATAAAAGTACTGCATTACATTTTTTAATGAAAATAAATCACTTCCATAGCCATTGGCACCGGTGACAGAGTCAGTAGTGAAAATTTTGATCGGTCGGTCATGTCCGAATGAGCGGTGGGAATTGAATTGTTTTCTGCCTCTATATACCTAATTATAGTGAGCCTTATCTTGATGCAGCAGCATTTAAGAATGAAAATAAATAACTTCCATAGCCATTGGCACCGGTGACAGAGTCAGTAGTGAAGATTTTGATCGGCCGGTCATGACCGAGCGAGCGGTGGGAATTGAATTGTTTTCTGCCTCTATAACCTAATTCTAATGAGCCTTATCTTGATGCAGCAGCATTTAAGAATGAAAATAAATAACTTCCATAGCCATTGGCACCGGTGACAGAGTCAGTAGTGAAGATTTTGATCGGCCGGTCATGACCGAGCGAGCAGTGGGAATTGAATTGTTTTCTGCCTCTATATACCTAATTCTAATGAGCCTTATCTTGATGCAGCAGCATTTAAGAATGAAAATAAATAACTTCCATAGCCATTGGCACCGGTGACAGAGTCAGTAGTGAAGATTTTGATCGGCCGGTCATGACCGAGCGAGCGGTGGGAATTGAATTGTTTTCTGCCTCTATATACCTAATTCTAATGAGCCTTATCTTGATGCAGCAGCATTTAAGGTCAAAGGAAGGCTATGTACACTACAGGAGTAATCAAACAGACTCTGATCAGTAAACCGCTTACAATCTTATTCAATAAATCCTTAAGAGATGTTAAAGTTCCATCAGATTGGAAACGTGCAAATGTAACACTAATCTTCAAAAAGGGGGACAAGTCACAACCTGGAAATTATAGGCCAATCAGTCTGACATCAGTTGTATGTAAATTAATGGAGACAATCATTCGTGACAATGTGGTGAAATTCCTTGAAGACAACGA
>JAPQNM010000045.1:19194212-19211712 GCA_029783475.1 Metacarcinus magister
TCTATCTAACTATCACAAACACACATACATATACACACACTCCATTCTTCCATTCTTCCTCTCTCACCCTTCCTCTCTTCTCCCTTCTTTCTTTCACCC
The DNA here is from genome assembly GCA_029783475.1 of Metacarcinus magister. Classification (NCBI taxonomy): domain Eukaryota; kingdom Metazoa; phylum Arthropoda; class Malacostraca; order Decapoda; family Cancridae; genus Metacarcinus; species Metacarcinus magister. Next base: position 19,194,312 of record JAPQNM010000045.1, read on the forward strand.
CCTCCTTCTCCCCTGCCTCCTTCCGTACCTCTCTCCTCCTCCTTCTCTTTTCCCCCAGTCCTTCCGTCCCATCCTCTTTCTCTCCTCTCCCTCCCTCCCTCCCTCTCTTCTTAATCGCCTTCTCTAAATTCTTTCCTCCCTACTTGATCCTATGATCCCCCCCTCTTCCCTTCCTCCTCCTCCGCTCCCCCCTCCCCCCTCTCTCCTCTACTCCATGGCCCTTCACCAGAAAAATCCCAACTACACGGTCAGTTGAACCCAAAGAGCTCTCTCTCTCTCTCTCTCTCTCTCTCTCTCTCTCTCTCTCTCTCTCTCTCTCTCTCTCTCTCTCTCTCTCTCTCTCTCTCTCTCTCTCTCTCTCTCTCTCTCTCTCTCTCCTCCCCTTTCCGTCAATTCCATGCCTTTTTCCTAATTTTCTTTGCATTTCCTTTTCCTTTTCTTTCTTTCCACTTCCCTTTTGTGGCATCTTTATCATGTTCTTCCTTGCCTTTCCTGTTCTGTTTCGTTGCCACCTCACCTCCCATTCTTCCTTTCCCTCTTCCTCACTTCATCCTCGGACCTCTCCTCATGTTTTGTGCTTGCGTTGTCATTGATTGTTTCTCTTTGTGTTTGCTGCTTCACTGTTTTTATTAATTGTTTTTATTATTATTATTATTATTATTATTATTATTATTATTATTATTATTATTATTATTATTTTTATCAATATCATCTATGGTGAAGGGCACAGTTAATGTAAATTATGTGAAAAGTCACTAATATAGGCATTCACGATTAGTTTCTCTATCATAATAAATCTTGTCATTGTAAGTTTTATTATTTTTTTTTTAGCGTGAACTATTAAAAAATCACTCATATCTTCCATTGAGCGACCATTGTCTCATATTTGTGTAATTAATAAGTTTATAATTTGGTTTGATTTGTTTATTTCACATTTGCATTGCGTTAAGTTGCTTGCCTCTCCGCCCAGGTGCTTGCTACGCTGCCTCCCGCCGGGCGTGAGGCGTGGCTGTCCATAGAGACTATTTATAAAAAGAATACTTGGCCTCGCCTTTCCCTGCATGTCCCTGTCTGAGAAGTGGCTCCGCCCCACAACCTGCCCCGCCCTTCCTCCTGACGAGGCTTAAAATATTAAAACTATTTCCTTCCGGGAATATAAATGAGTGTCTCCGTGAGGTTCAGATATAGTCATCGCGAAGTTATTGGAGGAATGCCTTTAACGTGTTGGGCTGGACACCCTTCAGGCAAGACCATAGTTGTTGTAATGAACTAAACAATGCTTGGATGAACTACTTGATACGTGGAAACAATATCAGGAAATACGTGAGTGAAAGTCCCCTGCGAGCTGCTTGCCTCACTCACTTTTGAATACATTCCTGAAACTGGTTCTGTAATTTTTATTTGCTAAACCATGAATTAATGACTGATTTCCTGCAGCAAATCTTATAATATCACATTACTAAAACAAACAATATAACTCAGATTCCTGCATTGTTTTGGAAGGCACGTGTGATCAGTTGGTGTGGCTTGTCTTGTTTATTTTGGATGTGGACTTTTTTAGTTTCTTTGATTTTTTGTAATGTTATTCTCGTCTTTCATCCTACCTCCAGTGTGATGAAAAGCAGTGAAGAAGATAAAAAAGACTGTCTCCCATTACATCAACCTACCTCATCACCTTCCTTGCATCGACCATCTTTGTGCCTCTTTAGTATAAGAAATATGCTATCAAAGACGTTAGTGTGATATCATTGTGTTATTACCGCTTATTAGTGAATATCTATTTGCACATGTATAATACACGTATGTTGAGGCAAGGGGGCCTGCATGTAGGGCTGGAATCAATGAGAACAGTCAGGTTTTTATTTTTTTTAATTTTAACCATAAGTTCTCGTTTCATAAAATTAATGTATTTTATTTATTTATTTGCACTGTCTCTATAATATATATTTCTTAGGCATGAATTTTAACTCAGTTTTTTTCTTTTTTCTTTTCTCACAACTATCCTAGGTAAGTGAAATTGAGAGGACACACAACCCCCATCTTTTGGCAGCTAGGGAAAGGCAGTGTGCTGAGGAGAAGCTTTGTGGAGCGGTGTTAAGTGGACTCGTGTGTTGGAAAAAGGTGAGATTTTGCATCTTGCTTTAGTGTGTGCGTTACCCATTGAAACAAAAGGATAATTTGATGAAGTCACTTACGGTGCATGAGTGAGAGTATGACAAGGAGACTTTCGGGAGTATATGAGCAGGGTGGGAATTTTTTTTGTTTGCAAGTGAACACATTGTAAACATTACTAGAAACCTAAATGAAAATTAAAATGAATAATAGGAAATCGTACAAGAAAAAAATCATGTTCATTGTACGTGGGGAAGAAAATCTGCAAATAGGCAAAAACATAAGAGGCACATTAGAAGAGCATTATAGATTCTATTAATCAGGGAAGGAGCAAGTGGAAGCCGCCCTTCTAATTGGACGAGCACGACCGTAAAGTGACTAATTGGAGAAAATGGACTAAATTGCCCCGTCTGATTGTTCCCTGATGGGCGTAATTGGCCGCCCGGAGGCAGAGAGCTGCTGCGGCTGACCGACAGTCTTTTGTTGTTGTCTGTGTTTGTTCCTCGCCAACCTTTCAGGCCCGGCATCGCAACCTCCTCCACCATCCTGCACTCTTTCCATTTTCTCTGCCATCCATCTACTGCCGTTGCACCTCCTGCGTAGCGTCACACCAGGGGCCTTGTAGCTCTACTGTAACACGCGAGTAGGGGCGCTAGGGTTTAAGGGCGGGGGCGGCTGTAGCGTGTGGTGGGTGGTGGGTAGCGGCGGGAGGGAGCAAGCCAGGGAGGTGAGTTAATGGACAATTTGGCTGCGGGGCCGAGGGTCAGGTGGAGGGGAGGCCAAACAGCGGCACGTGGGGCGCGGTCGGGATAAAAGGTAGAAAAATAAACATGAACCCCAGCAAGGCAATCACTTAGCCTAAAGAACTCCACAACACTGGTAACGCGGCTCCAGTGTTGGGAAGCCTTGGAAGTAATGCTTGTTTGGAGGTGGGATTAGTGAGACTTTGCATGAATCAATAATGTGTGAGAAAGTAAAGCATTTTTTTTATTTACTTTTGATATTAAAGGAAAATTCAATGGTTGTAGTACTGTGTGCGTGCGTGTGCGTGTGCGTGTGCGTGTGCGTGTGCGTGTGCGTGTGCGTGTGCGTGTGCGTGTGTGTGTGTGTGTTCTGAAGGGACACTATGATGTGATGTATCCATTAGTCTTAATCAGTAACCAGGTAAAAGTGCCCCAACTAGTTTTTCGATCCGTGATTTTGATAACCATGATGTTGCAGAACAAGATTCACTTTTACGCAGTGGATATCTTTGTTTGAGTCGTCCGGCTCTTCTTCTGCAGGAATGATAAGTTAGGAAGTCTTCAGAAGCCTAGAAATCGGGTTAACTGCAACAAGAAATGCAACGACACTGTGTTGATGTAAAGAAGAGTTGATAAATATAACAAATGAACGTGTATTGGCTGACCCTAACGTGTGTGTGTGTGTGTGTGTGTGTGTGTGTGTGTGTGTGTGTGTGTGTGTGTGTGTGTGTGTGTGTGTGTGCGTGTGTGTGTGCGTGTGTGTGTATGTCAAACCTTACATTGCCAAGGTCTGTACACCACACCACCACCCAAGCTTAGCACCTTTTGTATCTCCATCGTTACTCTTCCAAATCTTCAACAATCTACCATTCCACACCACCACCACCACCACCACTACCACACCACCACATTCACCACTCCGACAGCCACCGCGCCTGACGCCACCACCACCATCACCTCGCCACACCACTAGCCGCCTAAGAATGATGGTCGAGCCTCCCTTTTCATTTGATCTCACTGACCTCTCACTGCGTTGTGGAATCTCGGCGTAATACATATCGGTAATAGAAAATTTCTCACTCCCTTCCACTAAAAGGCGACTCTCGCTAGCCGATACTGGCGATGGAAGCCTTTCTTAGTTTATGGCTCAATTAATAGTCAGGTGATTGGTAGCGGCTATAAATTATTCCATTGTTGGAGGTGCGAGTTTGGCGGGGGTCGGAGGCCGGTTTAAATTACCCGCCATAAACACCATCGCTGTGACGTCATTCCTTTGTTGAGGGCGACGAGCCTAAAATCTTCTTGCCAGATGAGTGGTGTAAAGCCTCCGCCGCCCCTCTCACCGCGGGACCTGTAGTTTTTAGTATCTTGCGTATCGTTTCACTTTGATCTGTTTTGAAGGTACGGCAAGACTCTGAGTAACTATGCTTCTTGTCGCTGCGTTGTCTCGGTAAGATGATCGAGTTCGCTTTAGTCTCGGATGCCTTGGTAAGGATGAGGCAGCGCGTGGGGTCCTGTCCACTAGTTCTTCCCTGTTTACTCAGATTATCGGTCAGTGTCATGGGGGAGTATAATGCATCGACGTTGTGGGAAGAAGAAACTTGTATTTTGTTCTCTGATAAGCGTTTGGCTGAATTATATAACTGTTTAAGTCTATATTTTCCGATCGAGACCAACACGAAAATGAACATCGTGCTCCAGTGAAACGTTACTTGTAAGAATTTATAACTAGCTCAACACCTTCGTTTCATTGTTCCTTTATACAACACCATGTGGTTGAACTATTCTTTGGTATAGTAAGACAAATTTTCCTTTGTCGTCATTGCTCATGCACTCAACACATCCCAATAACCACCCTCTTTCCTTGTTCTCAAGACTTAAGATCAGTCTAACTCATGGATTTGTTGGGCGGAGGGCGGAGTGAAAGGCAAAGGCAGGAGAGGGCGAGACAACACAACTGAAGGAAACCGCAAATAGGAGAGACTCGCGTTGGATGAGAGGATGGATGAGCTGAAGCCACAGAGCAAGACTGAGGATGAGAAGGAGACCGTGGAATGTCCGGTGAAGGAATGTGGCAAAGGTTGGCTTTCTGCTGTGGAATGGACGGTGGAATTAATGTTATGGAGAGCTGAAGGGGGTCTTAGGGAATGAATAGGTGAGGAGCATCTCTTGGAGCCACCTCTCAAAGCCTAAACATGGTGCCAAGGGTTTAATGGCATAAACTTTTTTTCTTGTCTGGATCCCGAGCCGCAGCTGGTGGTACAAGACTAGTGTTGTAGTGTATGAGTGTGGGCTTTAACAACACCATCTGCATCTGTTCGGTGAAATACTACATCAGCCCATGGCTGTTTGAAATCACCAGCCACTCTTCACAATATTTTCTATCTTTCTTTGAGGAAAACAGAACAGCTGCCTCAACCCTAAAGTATTGCCACTGCTTCCAACACCTTGCTGGTGGTCGGTCTTTCTACCTTAGTGATCCTTTCACACGAGAATGCATTTTTTTTTTTTATGTCTTGTATGACGATATATATCACACGTACTGAGGAAAGTGGCGTTACCACAGCCTATCATAAATCATGATGAAGATCAGTGTGTTGGCCAAAGTGGTGTCTCTCCTATGTCGGAGTAACAGTGTTGATCCAGACACAGTCACAAATACACTCCATTGCGATAAGACCCTAAGAAAGCACAATTCAAACTTACTGCTTACTGAGCTTCATTGATTTTCCGAACATGATTTGATATCTTCACTTTGAGTGTGATATCCAAAACAAATACTTGTGCTGGAAACAAGCATATCGCGCCGCTGCTGCAGAGGATCATGTACCTTGCAGCATCGTGAAGATTTGTGTTCAGAGGGATTTATGGGTCTTTGTGTCTGGCCAGTGACGAGGTACATTATCTTGTTCAATTGTATATTTCGTCTGTTGTGGCACGTGTTTGAGGGGAGCGGCCATCACCTGTGGCTAACTCTGTCGTTGAGCGAAGTAATGTATTATTTGCGGTGTTGTACATTGCCCTTTGTGATGTCAGAGTAAGATGGTGGTGACGTCTTCCGAACCCAGAGAGTTTTATTGATCGTTTGTACTGTCGCGTGTGTGGCGATAATGTATTATGAGCGAGAATAAATGTTTCGGTTACGATAAGGGAGAGAATACACTACGGCTTGAACGTTGATGAAGACTGCGTACTGACTGCTTACTCAACACACCAGGAGAGAACGTCGACTCTGCCTGTGAGTAAATGAAGTTGTGTGTGTGTATGTGTGTGTGTGTGTGTGTGTGTGTGTGTATGTGTATGTGTATGTGTATGTGTGTGTGTGTGTGTGTGTGTGTGTGTGTGTGTGTGTGTGTGTGTATGTGTGTGTGTGTTTGAGAGATGAAAAGAAGAAAACAAACGAATGTGATTTTATGTGTGATTACAAACCTTCAACTAAGGAATTTCTATTGCATTAAATACGTTGTAGAAAGTCACTGGCTGAGAGTAAAGTATCTATACGAATATATAACTATTACTTTCGATGATCTTTCATGTATAACCTTTGCATAATCTTTCCAATTACCTGAAGGATAGGCTAGAGAGAACCTTCCTGTACAGCCGCTAGTGACAGCCTCGTAATTATTGGAAAGGGGCAGCAGTGAGAATCTTTGTTCGTCATTGTGTTAGTAAATTGACCAAAGAATAAACACAAGTCAGTGAAACGATAGATGCAGGAAGTGATTTGAGTTGTATTACGATTATTAGAAACCATAGATAATTTATTTGTACGTGTCACAAACAGCGGACCATCACATTCACTATGGGAGGAGAAGGTATACAAATAATGTGATGGCCAGGTTGAACACTCCTGTTGAGATTAATGCATGGGCCTTAGAAATGGCAATGAACTTTTGCTTTTGTTCCTCGATTAATTTTTTCTCGTGTTTGGTAACCAGTCCCAAGGCCGCGCGGATCTTGTCGAAGCCATGCGGAACCTTAGGTGGGCTTGTTGTTTCACTTTGTCGACGGAAAAGCCTCAGGAGGGATAGAGCCTTGTTGAAGAGGTAGTGTTTGGGTGGTGGCTGGTGTGTTTCCTTAACTGAATTGAAGATTGTCCACCTATGCTCTTTGTCATGTTTCTGAGGTGCGGATGAAACTTTCCCGAAGGAGTGTATGGTTAGGGTGGTCCCAAACTCCGCCATGAGGACCACCACCACGAACACCGCCGCCATAACAAGCCCCTTCTGCACCCTAGGAGAGGTGCTGTAATCCCTTGCCGTCACTTGCGGCTTGCATTTCATAGGAAGTATAAACATGTTGTCATACAGACTGGTGCGCGTCTTTTTGTAGCTGCTGGAACAGTTACTTAAACAGCTGCTCGACGCCCTCAGCACGGCGCCGTTGTCCTCCGCAATCTTATCATCGCTTGGGGGAGGAAGTGTTTCTTTCATGTTTTTGCTTGAAGAAGTTATCTTTAGGAAAATATCAGCAAAACTATAAAAAAAACCTGTATCACATGCGTTGAAATTGGCAGTCGTAGTGTTACTAAGAGTTGGGAGGCAGGTATGAAAATGAAACTTTAGTATTGTTCTTTAGTATGATACAGTGAATGGCTCAGTACATGTATGGTCAGCGGCAGCAAGTAAGGCGAGTAAGCACCTCGTCCACGACAGCTTCTTGGTGAGGGAAGCAGCTGTATGGTTTTATACTGTAGCGAAGAAGTATATTAATCACCTCTTTTTATTAAGTGAATATAAAGCCACAATAGTTATGTGACACCAAGTGAATTCAAACAAAGCTGGGTTGAAATAATGTAAATGTTCTTCATTCAAGGTTAATTCTGACAACTAATATCTATTTACTGTAGGACAACGGCATCTCTCAGATTCCTCTCTTGATTTATGTCTCCTGTTTTATCCAGTTAGTTCTGTATTGTTGTTAAGTTATTGTTGTTTAGAGAAAATATCGAAAATTGGCCGCCCTTACTGAGTACCTGCAAGACACTGGCTCCAACCACGACCTTGAGCAGGTACTTACATTAAGAGATGGTGACATTGGAAGATTATGGGGTAACGCTGAAGTTATCATGTATCAAACCAGTAATTGCTTGTGAGACCTAATCAAGATACATTATTACACAGTCCATTAACACCAACTTGCTTCCTACAAGTCGATGGGTTTCATGGAAGAGAAAAGCCAAGCCAGAGTTGAGAAGACCAGCCGGACGCTTAAATAGAACACAACTTGTTGGAAATGATTGATTGGAAAGTGTTTTGAAGGACGCCCACTTGAGGTTTGGTGGTATGTAGGCGTTCCGGGAATGCACTCACTGGATGATGCAGCGGCGCGCCTCCTGGCTTTGCTTATACCATCACCTGAATTTGCTATTAGAAAATTAATATGATACAGGTTCTCAGGTGACTTGAAAGAGGTGCGAGTGCGAGTACATTGGTAGAAAAATAACTTCCTCGTGGTCGTTATTCTTTAATTTCCTGTGATTCCCTTGTAATAGAGTATAGAGGTTCTCCCAGACCACATCTTGTGAAAGCCACTACATGCATCCTTCCTGGTAAATTAGGACTAGGAAATATGGAGGAATTTCACCAGTACTGAACATTACTTCAATGGTCTCTTAAAGTACACAACTGAAGAGACACAATACATAAAACAAATATTTTACTTTCTTTCTTTCTTGTGTGGCTATACATCAGTAACACTACATTCCAAGTAAAGCATGTTGTCTGCCTCACCCAGTCAGGTGCACACCGCCAAATTGTGTGTTGTGGACAGATGTATATTTGTGTACAGATGTATCATTCTGTGGATAACATCTTGGTTTTGTGCGGGTGGCCGCATGTTTAGCGTGAAGTAGTGCTTTGAATATAGTTGCGTGGAGGAAACCAAGCGACTAAGGCAGGCAAGTTTGACTAGTTGGCGGTTGGATGTGTTTACGGAGCGAATCCTCTTAATTTAGGTAATTACTGTGTAAAACAAATGAACAACGAATGTATAAGGAAATACAAGTATATATATATATATATATATATATATATATATATATATATATATATATATATATATGTATCATGTACGCAATATGAACCGCATGTGTTGGTATGAAGGCGTGCACGCCCTTTGTGTCTCCCCTCCTGTAATTTAGCTCACACCGCCTCGCACCACGCCGCCAGCACAAGTACTTGGCTGCTACATACAAATAGGCTGGTGAGGGGTGGAGCAGTGTGCTGTGCAGTACTGTTAGGAAGAAGCAGCAGCAGCAGCAGCAGCAGCAGCAGCAGCAGCAGCAGTACTTGTGTTTGTAAATGATCGCCGTTTTCGCCCCCCGTCACTCTGGTCGCCTCGCTGGTCACGGACAGTTAAGTTAATTAGCCGGGAACGTTCTGCTCACCAATATCGAGAAGAACCGCCATTATATAAACAAATATTTGATCGGTAATTTAATTAATATTCCCATGACGACATATTGTTTGGAGGTAAATGAGGCAATTACAGCCTCGCGGTGCAGCTCTCAGGTAATTAATTACATGTAACTGTATTTAATATATGTATATATATTTTCATAGGTTTATATAGTTAGTAATTAGAGAAGTGCATCATTATGGGCGACATTAGTGACTCCTTCTCGACGCTTCATTCCGCTCCTGCACATAGGTTTTGAATGCCTATGCACGTGCTTTTTTACTGGTTTTTTTCTTACTTGAGTTCCATAAATGTTAAATTGTCAGTAAACTATATTTAATAATATAATTCACAAATGGAAGGATAAAACAATAAATGTATTAAACGTATATGTGTTCAATATGTTTGTATATCATGTATAATTATGAAGGAATACATAAAGGTGACTTAGTGAAGGAGAAAGTGGGCAGGGCTGAGTAAGGGCGTGGACAAGGGAGGAAGGTCAGAAGGAGGGAGTGAAGGAGGGAGGGACAGCGTCACGGTGCCGTCTGTGTTATCCTAACCATTTTGGGAAACGTCAAATATGATGTATTGTGGTTTTATAACTTGTCAAGGTTATGGTGCACCAACGAAAAGCTTAAGTCTTGTTAAAAAGTGCTATTACACTTTAATGGCGGAGGAACATAGTGGCGGAGGTGGCGTGTCGCTCGGCAAGGCCCACCGCTGAGGTGACGCCTGAAAAAAATTGCCAACTTTATGCACAAGTCACCTCGCCATTGTTGTGCCGCAGTTTGCGAGGTCGGCGGCGCGCGGGTCGAGCGAGGAGAAAGGACGAAGGTGACTGAAGAAGAAAAGAGAGATAATTTGTCAAACTTCAGCCTCTTTGAATTTAGTTAGACCGTAGACTGTATCATAAAGGTCTATTACATCATATTTTCGGCTTAATGACTGGTAAAACGAAGAGTCTTTACTTATCTTGTAGGTCAGACCTGAAGGTAACAAAGGCGATGCTAGAAGAGAGAGAGAGAGAGAGAGAGAGAGAGAGAGAGAGAGAGAGAGAGAGAGAGAGAGAGAGAGAGAGAGAGAGAGAGAGAGAGAGAGAGAGAGAGAGAGAGATGCCCCACGTATGCAAATAGTCATCCTTCTTATCTCATCGCTATGCATGTGGCGAATTGTCTCGATAATTAAATTTTAATTTATAGTTAACAGCCTGCCAGAGTATAAATTTAATTTCAAGGGAATTATGAAGGGTATGCAAAGACTGTGGTGGTGCAGGGGATGAAGCAGAAAATTTGACATTATTAGGGTGACAAAATCCGTGTTGTGCTTTAATATTTTTAGAAAGTGTTATAGTGTGTGTGTGTGTGTGTGTGTGTGTGTGTGTGTGTGTGTGTGTGTGTGTGTTTGTGTTTGTGTTTGTGTTTGTGTTTGTGTTTGTGTTTGTGTTTGTCTGTGTGTGTGTGTGTGTGTCTGTGTGTCTGTGTCTGTGTGTGTGTGTGTGTGTGTGTGTGACGTATACAGAGCTTACCCAGCAAAGAATACAGGAACTATACGAGAGGCTGAATAAAGGGATGGTGGTGATTTTATTTACAATTTACAGTTATGGCGATACACATATGCATTAAACTGTGTGATGATGGTGGTTTATAATTGACATAAACTGTGGTCGTGAGGGTGATGCAGCGTGGTGATGGAGCGGGTGATGACTGCCGGTAATGGAGGGACCGCCAGTGACTCACCACACACCCACTCACTGACGTTTACCGATCGTGGAAATGAGAGCGTGATGCCCGTGCAGAGTGACAGGTCCTGTTTGCATTGAAGTTATTTGGGTTAATGAGAACAAGTGCGAGTGTTTATTTGTCATCGTGGTTCCTGGCGGTGTTAATGTGTGGTGATGATGAGTGGTATTAGCGAGGCGGCAATATTTTGTGATGTCATGTGTGTCCTGCGTGATGATCATGGTTGATTATTGCAATAGGGTCTGAGGGGAGGGGAAGGAGCAGTGTGGTATGACGAGTTTGGGAGAGGAGGTAAGGAGGGATTGGAGGAGGAAGGGTTACGAACACCATTACACCCACGAAGGAACTCTTGTTTTGCATGTCATGGCTGCTTAATCTCAAGCCTCTCCCTGAACATTACTCTCCATGATTTCGCGGCGTAAAAAGAAAATAAATGATAACATGGTTTGTATGAACGGTAACTGAATCTGGCGCAGAGGAGATCTCGGCGCGGTGGTCTTGCTGGCCTCCCCGCTGTCCTTGCTAATCTCTGACGGGCACATCTTATCTTTACGAGACCACTGTTAGGACGCTGGGCATATCTAATGAGCACACCACCCTTCCCTTCCATCCATTAATGAGAACATAACTCTCATTAAGTCATTCTGTGCCGACGGTTGTCTCATAAAGATATTATGTGCCCAACACAGCTCCTTGATGTATGCTCTTCCTCTTACCGCCTCCCACTGCCCTCAAGATGCTATCAGAAGCGGCCCCCGCGCCCATCACGGCCCCCATATTAAGACGTATCATATACTGAGCGGCCTGGAGAGGCGACCTGGCGCGACACAATGCACTCACGACCCTCCCACGAGGGGTCAGTCAAGGGGAGACAATAATAGCGCTGATGGGAAGCTCGTGGTGCCGTCAGCAGACGAGGCGGCGGCGAGTCGGATGTCGACACTCCCTTACCTCTCAGTCAACTTGAACTAAATCAAAATCGATGATTTGAGGACTCTCCTGAGATCCGAACAAGTCTCTTACAAGTTCGAGGGTGCCTGGAAAGCGTTTCATAAGTGCTTAACTGTTAGACAGACCCTCGGCCATCTTGAAAAACAAATGACAATCTCGTGGAAACAAAAGTGACTCGGGTCGCGTGATGACAGAGAGTGATAGCTCACGCGCGTTCGACCCCACTTCTGTGATACATTGATAATACGTATAAAAATCGATCGATCCCTTTATAATCCCTTCACAATGCCATCGTAGTAATCAAAGAACAGTACAGTAGGACGTGTGGGGTCTTAGCTTCAAATGTGTTCGAGAGCACATAATACAGACGTGATTCATCACGGCGAGGGTGCCACGACCTTTGCTTAAACAGGCCTCACAAGCCTGTCTGGTGGGTTTGCCTTACAATATTTTCTTATCATCCTTGGTTTGCTCGTCAATATAATTTCAACCTTTCTGGAACTTAAATCATCCCTCACAGGGAGAATGATCCAGCCACGTTTACCTTCAGGTTTGTTTCAAAGTATAGCGTCACACACACACATCAAGTCATGAGGTTAGAGCACCGCGTCCACGGCAATCCACGGTGTTCTGACCTGGACTCGAGGGGACCAAGGTTTAGTCGTATTCCGCGGGTCCCTCAGTAACAGGTTCTTTTTCTCTTGTTATGTAGAAAGTGAAGGCGCATTAGGCTTCAGGGTGACAGGTGTCGAGGAAAGGGTGAGGCGAGGAGACTGGAACACCTTACTGGCAACACTGCTAGGGCTAAATGCCTTGCTGTGATAGTACTGTTAATACGCGATGAGGCGGCAGTTGATCTAGTGTAGAATCAGTATCTATGTAAAACACACAAACATAATTTTAGTGTAAAGAAATATAGGGTGTTAAAAAAGAGAAAATGTTGGAATTTTGAAAGATAATCCACGAAGCAGCAACTGTGCGTGGAACAAGTGCCTGAATATCGCTTCAAGGGTCTATTGAGCCTCGAGCCGGGCAAGGGGCAAGGGGATGCCCTTAAAAGGAGATCAAATTGCATTATGGGGACTGTAAAGGGAAGTGGCACACATCATTATGCCATACACTGTTACACTCCTCTCTTTCATATAGGCTGTGAACACTGACTGTCGAGGCGTGTGAACCACTACCGCTAGCTCTCTCTCTCTCTCTCTCTCTTTCTCTCACTTTCTCTCTCTCTCTCTCTCTCTCTCTCTCTATCTATCTATATATATATATATATATATATATATATATATATATATATATATATATATATATATATGTTAGGTAATATGTGGAATATATTGCATTATGTTATCCTGCAGATGTTTCTAGTAGTTCTCCTTGAGGAATGTAATTATAAAAAAGGATAAAGTAGATTTAAAAAAAAATCATATAATGCTTATAAATATAGTATGTTGTTATTACATTAGATTCAATAATAAGTTTACAGCTTCATCAAGCTATTCCATGAATTTCACCTTTACAAGTTTACATAATCGTTCATCGTATTTTCACCGTTGCAAAGTGGTTACATAACATGAAAATTATATAAAAACAAGTTGTAGCGCATTATTCTTATCATCTGTGTCACCAACAGTTATTGACACTTTTATTTATTCATTTATCTATATATTCATCTATGCATGGACAACAAAATGTTGCTGTTTGCCGCACCACATCCCTGAGGCCACAGGATGATAACTCGTATACATGATTGTAATTTCTCAGGAATGATGTCCTCACCTGCTTTGCGTTAGTTTATGTTGGTTATGGATCTCATTACGATTTTTCCTCGTAAACATTTCATTGCCATTAGTAACAGTGTAAGTTCTTTCGCTTCGATTAACATTGTCATTGGGGTTCTTGTTTAATAGTTTTCCTATTTTTGTGATTTTTCTTTCTTACAAAGCTCTCTCTTCTTCACTTCATACTTCTCCATAAGCTTTCAAGTTAAAAGAAATCCTCAGTGGGAATGTAATACGATTCTAGATGTGTGTGTGTGTGTGTGTGTGTGTGTGGGTGTGTGTGTGTGTGTGTGTGTGTGTGTGTGTGTTTGTGCATGTGCGTGTGCGTGTGTGTGTGTGTGTGTGTGTGTCAAGCATGAAATTGAAATAATTTTTGGTATTTTTTCCTTCGTAATATTAGTGACTGAAAAGCTTGATGACTTTATGTAGTACTCACCTTGTTAATTTTTTCTGTCGATATTGGGAACTATTTTTTTTTTTTTATAGAATATTGTCTGGTATATAATTATTGAATGAGATATCCTGCGATGACGAAAAGTACAATGCAATACCAACCAAGCATTGGTCGTGTCTCTTACTTTGTATTTGTTCGCTTATTTGTTATTTTCCTCTTGGTTTCTCGATCTCCTCTGTGGTTTGTTGAGTCCAAGCTTCTTTCGTATAGTTTTCTTGGTCGTCAGTAAAAAGACTTGAAATATCTCCTTCACTGTGAACTTTAGGATATAATTGTTTGTTTCCCTTCTGTTTTTCGTCATGTAAGTTTGTAAGTCCTTCATAATCAGGCTTTGAATACTGCGCTCGTGTTTCCTTGCCCGTTTCGCTTGTATGGTGTTCCTCACATTCTTAAATTTTCTCTTAAATGGGTAGTTTTTCAGTTTTCTTTTTAGTGGGAATTTTTTTAGGTTTCTTACTTTCCTCTTAAATGAGTACTTTTTCCATTTATTTTTCCATTTTTTCAACGGTGGTTTCTTGTATGTGTTTTTCGTTTTTGCCTCGTCATTTTTTGCCTGCACTGGCCACTTCCACCACAAGAGGAGGACGAGGGTTCCCAAGTGCAGACTTAGGGAGAGGCACAGGAGGAGCGCGAGAACCCTCCTCGTGAAGGTTTCATGCTCCTGACAAACCTTCCAGATCTGCTCCTTGAGACAGTCCAAATGTTTGTTGCTCATGGTCATCAACCACAGGACACCCCACCAGCCGCCACCACAAGGAATCCTACACTCCTGCAACCAGCCTGGCATAGCGGTGTGGGTGTCCTCGGCCTCCCACGCCTGCAGGGTATTCCTTAGCCTCCAGTGTGTCACAACAAAATTCTTGAGTTGTACGATGCCAGTCAACGTCATCGGCAACAAGACACTCAAAATAAGAATAGCATTAATCTTATAAGAAAATTTCATTATCATTTTGACTTTCGTTATCCATGACGTTATTAGCCAAGTAGAAAATGATGGTTTTTCATAACATTAATTTTAAGTCTTTTTCTCCTGACGTCACTTGTGTCAATATACGATAGCGCATATGAGTATTTTGCCAGAAAGTGATCCTGGAATATTTCTCACTCGTCTACATTTTTCTATAAAGAATCACAACATCGTCAACAAACTTTTCATTATTGCCTGCCATGTCAATCTCTGTGTGTCGTGTGTCCCTCTTCCAATATACTAATTTCTTCTATTTTATCACCTTAATATATGTCTTCCTTTCTAGCTTTCCTTACATGACGCTTTACATTTTTTAATAACAGGTTTTCTTGCTTCAGTCCATTCTTTAATACATCTCTCATGCCATCTTGTCTTTGTCCCTTCGTAAGCATGGGTTCAACTTAGCCAGATCACAACGCACAGCCTCCTAACCATCCATCATGTCGTACGGGCGGGTCGTTAAGTGGGTTCAATCATACCTGAGAACACCTGAGGAAGGCAGACTGTGGTGACCCGGACGTCAAAGGCGGCCATGTATCTCGTTAAACTTTTTTTTCTTTTTCTTAGCCAACTACATGCTTCTAGGTCAAGGAAACCGGAGATGAGGGCCGCGGTATGAAGTAGTTTAATGCACACTCATCTACCTAATTTTTTCATGTATCCTATATTGGGCTTATCTTCCTCAATAGCTTAGCAGGTAATTTTTTTCTTCATTGGTGTGTATGTGTGTGTGTGTGTGTGTGTGTGTGTGTGTGTGTGTGTGTGTCTGGCTCCCCACCCCCCTCTCTCTCACACACACACACACACACACACACACACACACACACACACACACACACACACACACACACACACACACACACACACAGAAAATACAACAAATCAACAAGCAGTCACAAGGAACACCAGAACAAAATCATCGAAAACAACACCACAACAGCAGCAGCACAGGCAGATAAAAGCACCGCTGGAACAGGATGCAAGTAATGATGGCTAAGAGAGACTATGTTGATGGAATTCCATATACATTCTAGGGACGCTCCGAGACGCAGGCCATGAAACAAGAAAAATAGCGTATGAAAAGGAAATGACCGCAGATAAAGGGAGGGGAAAAAAGACAGTATTGGAAGCACGATAGAGGTATGTTGTTGGGGAATAGCCTGTAATGCCCTCAAATACAACACGTGTTTGCTTGCCTTTCCTCTTTTATCAGATGAGAGAGAGAGAGAGAGAGAGAGAGAGAGAGAGAGAGAGAGAGAGAGAGAGAGAGAGAGAGAGAGAGAGAGAGAGAGAGAGAGAGAGAGAGAGAGAGAGAGAGAGAGAGAGTAGTCAGTCGTATGGAGTATTACATCATTGTCATATTATCAAAGGTTCACCTGTACATTACATGAACGATACATGTCTTCGAATAAATAATTTTGGTATAAACAGATAAGATAAGATAACACTGAATGAATCTCTCTCTCTCTCTCTCTCTCTCTCTCTCTCTCTCTCTCTCTCTCTCTCTCTCTCTCTCTCTCTCTCTCTCTCTCTCTCTTTCTCTTTCTCTGACAGCGGCGAGGTGTAAACATGCATCAGCCTCCAGAGCATTGCAGAGGATTGTGGGTAATCTATCACAGGAATCCCCACTATCGGTGTTCGAATCCTGAACAATGGTTTCGTGGCTCGCCTGGAATTCGGATACAATCATCGTTCGTCCATTGTTTCAGGTCGAGGTTTTATGGGTCGCTCAGATCCTCCGCCAGATCAGTATCTAAATGTATTATGATTCAGTCTGCGATATTCTACTTATGCAAGATATTCACCCATTGTCTGCTGGGTATTAATTGTTTCCGAGACGAGATGCTTTATTCGTTCGCATCTGAGTTCCATCTCCGCGGGGCCCTGCGAGACCCCGTGATGTGCGGAGCTTGGAGGGAAGGAAGGAACGCATCCATCGTCGCAGAAGCCAGACAAGGTTGCATAGCCTTCACTTGCTTCCTTCAGGCTGATGTTCTCTGCCGTACCCCATCAGAGCGTCATTCCGTTTTATTACTATTTATTACCTTTACTTTGGTGTGCGCCGTAGAGTATTCCCGCAGGGAGGGGCGCACGGATGCCACGCGTGCCGGGTCACCCCAGGGATGCCGGGTTCCAGCAGTCGTTGGAGAGCTGCCTCATGGCGCTGCTGCTGCTGCTGCCTCAGAGTCCTCACTTAATTCTAATTTACATGACAATGGAAATTAATTTGTTTATCATAAGTCTTGTTG
>JAPQNM010000045.1:19216712-19219212 GCA_029783475.1 Metacarcinus magister
TATTCATCGATTTTACTATTCTTTTCATTATTACTCTCTCTCTCTCTCTCTCTCTCTCTCTCTCTCTCTCTCTCTCTCTCTCTCTCTCTCTCTTATGTGAAGTTTTATATTATTATTAAGGTCAAGAGAGAATGTGAGGATAGTGCGTGTGTGAGGCAGGTGAAGAGGAGGAGGATGAGGAGGAGGAAGAGGAGGAAGGAGAGGGAGAAAGTGGAGAAGAGACTGGGGGCTGGAAAAAAAGAAGAAAAATGAGAGAGAGAGTAGGAGAGGGAAGAGGAGGGGATACACCAGAGGAGGGGTGAGGGGTGAATGAGAGGGGAGAGAGAGAAAGGAGAGAGAGAGAGTGGGGGTGAGAGGAGTGTGTAAGACTGTGCAACATCTGCCACTGACCACCACGGCCGCGATAAGACCACATCTCTCTCGTTGCAGATCACGCCCAGATAACGAGGCTCTGCTAATAAGGTCTTTGCAGTGTCCACAAAGATGCTGGCGAAAAAAATAACCAACTGGAGCTGACTTTTTTCGACCGGTTTCAAATTTGTTAGGTTTTTAAAGCACTAATAATATTTTTGTTAATGCAATAAGTTCGTGGTATTTTAATCGATTTATCAAGCTTAGTAGTGTTGTTTTTTTATATTTATGTTGAGGTTTTAAGATATCTAGGAATCGGTATTTTTTTTAGATGTAGTTTATATTAGGTATCTATTTGTTCTTTAGTGTGTTCATGATTCCTGTTAGTAAGTAGTACAGATGCGTTGTGGTTTTTAGACACATCCCGGTGACCTGCCTGCCTGCCTGCCACCTGTCTGTGTGGTTTTATTAATGAATGCCCAACACACACACACACACACACACACACACACACACACACACACACACACACACACACACACACACACACACACACACACACACACACACCAAATAAGTTCACTAGACTATATTTAATTTTCATATAGACACAAAAAGAAGCAAAAAGAAAATGCGTTAACTCTATTTTAAGTCGCTCGTTTTTTCGTCTGTATGTAATGAAAACACAAACAAGTAATGAAAGAAAGAGAAAATCAACATTTAATTTTAATCGTGGCGTTTATTGGTGAACATAAATGGAATGGAGAAGAACAAACTCTGGATGAACAAAGAAATATTCAGTCAACTTAAAAACAATAATACAAGAAAATGAGCAAGAATCCAGTTTTTATTATTATTTTTTTACTCGCGCAGAACACGCTCTGTATATACTCTTAAATAGATGGTTGTCAGTAAATGAAGTCTTGCATTAGTGTTCATAATTCTTCTCGTTTTTACTTCCCTCAGTCATCCTCCTCCCGATTCCCTTTCATCCTCTTCCTTTTCCTTACCCCACATATTTAATACTTTTTCCTCTATCATTTCTCACGCCACCTGCACCTCAACCTCCGCCCCCCCCACAACCTCATGGAACCTTGCTACCCATGACCTCAGAACCCCACTTTGCCTTACCATACTCATACCCATACACATACCCATACACCATCCTTCACCTTTACCAGTCTTCCCCATATTCACATCCTTCTTCCACACTAACATTTCTTCATCTCTTCCCCTGTCTTCCTGTCTTCCTGTCTTCTGTCCCCGCCTCCATCCCTGTCCACCGTCACACTCCCCCCCAAAGCCTGTACTCCTGCATGCTGGGTCGAGTGGCGGCAGCAATAACATAACAGCTGAGGTAATTATTGGCAGCCACATGTGTTGCGTATATACCACGTGTCCCCAGCGAGCGTCTCTCTCTCTCTCTCTCTCTCTCTCTCTCTCTCTCTCTCTCTCTCTCTCTCTCTCTCTCTCTCTCTCTCTCTCTCTCTCTCTCTCTCTCTCTCTCTCTCTCTCTCTCTCTTCCCTCTGTATGGAGTTCTGAACCTGGAGGAGGAATAGCACTTTGGTATATCATTGTGTGTGTGTGTGTGTGTGTGTGTGTGTGTGTGTGTGTGTGTGTGTGTGTGTGTGTGTGTGTGTGTGTGTGTGACGAAGATACCTGTACATATACATTTGTTTTCCTCTTCATGAGCGGGTGGTGTTCGTTTTCACAGTGTAAGAAAATAGAAAATAAAGGAAATTGGTGGAGAACATAAAGGAAATGAATAATGCATGGGTGAAAAGTTGCATATAAGACGAGACACTTTTGTAATTGGCGGAAACATTACTTAGTAGTAGGTGGTGTTGGCACAATGGTGGTGGTGGTGGTGGTGGTGGTGGTGGTGGTGGTGGTGGTGGTGGTGATGGTGGTTGTTGTTGTGGTGGTGGTGGTGGTGGTGGTGGTGGTGGTGGTGGTGGTGGTGGTGGTGGTGGTGGTGGTGGTGGTGGTGATGATGGTGGTTGTGATGGTGGTGATGGGACTCCAGTTGAGAGAGAGAGAGAGAGAGAGAGAGAGAGAGAGAGAGAGAGAGAGAGAGAGAGGAGAGAGAGAGAGAGAGAGAGAGAGAGAGAGAGAGAGAGAGAGAGAGAGAGAGAGAGAGTTTTGGAA
>JAPQNM010000045.1:19224212-19229212 GCA_029783475.1 Metacarcinus magister
GGTGATGGTGGTGGTGATGGTAGAAAAAGTAGTAGTAGTAATAGTAGTAGTACTGGAAATGGTAGTAGTCGTAATATAATTAGTTGTAGGAATAGCAACACTAATGAGATTGAAAATGTACAGCTCATTAGTACTATGAAGCTGCCACTTGATAAATATGTTTTTGGACTTGTGTTGGTTTGTTGATCTGTTACCTTATGACAAAGAAACACTGAGTTACCTTTCTGAAGGATGTATGGAGTGTTGAGAGGACAAAAGGTATTTAGAAGAATGGAATTAATGAACTCTTAAGGACCAAGTTATCTTCCTCACTTTTCCCGCCTCAGAATCTCAGCAGCGTTAGGAGGGAAGGAGTCTTGTTGTCTTCACACTTGAACGGCACATTATCTTGTTTCGTTAATGTTTCCCCTTCCTGCTCCACTGTTAATAGCTTGTATTTTTTTTCTCCTTCCTATACATCGCTATTCTTTGTGTGTGGACGTACGGGTGCGCGAACACACACACAGACACACACACACACACACACACACACACACACACACACACACACACACACACACACACACACCACACACACACACACACACACACAACACAACACAACACAACACAACACATTCATAACTCTATTTATTTACGTAATGAACTTTGTTTTATAATAGGAAAGATAACCAGGCATGTGTGTGTGTGTGTGTGTGTGTGTGTGTGTGTGTGTGTGTGTGTGTGTGTGTGTGTGTGTGTGTGTGTCTGTGTCTGTGTCTGTGCTGTGTGTGTGTGTGTGTGTGTGTGTGTGTGTGTGTGTCTGTCTGTGTCTGTGTCTGTGTCTGTGTCTGTCTGTGTCTGTGTCTGTGTCTGTGTCTGTGTCTGTGTCTGTGTGTGTGTGTGTGTGTGTGTGTGTGTGTGTGTCCACGTCCATAAATCAACACCGAATAGTCTTACTCTCAACACTTCCTCTTCCTCAACATACACGGCCGTGCAGTGTTTTTCTTCTTCAGCCGGTAAGTAAGTACCGCGCTACACTTCCTCTCCCTTCACTTTCTCTTAAGAGGACGTCTGCAGCATCATGCCAGCCAGCCACATTTTTCCAGCAACACCTGCCTGACGGAGCTCCCGGTAATTACCTGCTGGCCTTGACGCCTTCGTCTCTCGGGCTGGTGTTACTGTTAGGGTTCTCGTTACTGCCACAGCATCGCTACCACGGCGCGACGGCAGCTCCTGTCACGAGACTGTCTGGCACTTTATGTTCCCGTGTTTAGGTTGATCTCCAGTGTACAGGAGTGAGTCCTCCGCAGCACTGCAAAGATGAAACTTTTATTGAATGTTATAATGAATGCACAGTGTTAACATGTACCGAGCATTTTATCCTCAATAAAAAATGGGAAAAGCTTTGCAACAAAAAGTGATGCTCATGAGGCCCTGATCATTGGCGTGGGAGTGCAGGCGGCGAGGGAGGCGTGATTAAAGTTGCCTGGGCCGTGTGGTGGTGGTGGTGGTGGTGGATGGGCGTGGGTCTGTGGGGATGGGGTGGACCAGGGTGGGGCGGGGCGGGGCGGGGCGGGGTGGGGCGGGGCGGGGCGGGGCGGGGCGGGCCGGGATGGCATCACTGGCCTGGAGGGAGGAAGATGAATGACTTGGAATGAATAAAGACAAAACATATTCGTTATTTGGTTGTTGAATCTACGCATTACGATGTTATTCTTTTTCCTTCTGGTGGAACTCAAAGTATAGTGTTCCCGCCTCGTCCGTTGAGTCAGTCAAAGGAAAGGATACAAAGATAATGTTTCAGTCCTCCCCATAAATCATTCCACTCTAACATATATACTTGATTTATCATTATTATTATTATCATGAATTATTTGTTTATTTTTTTAGGTGTATGAAATTTGTCTTAATCAGTTTGTTCCCCGGAAGGAATCCATCTGTACTGACACATATTTGTTGGTCTGGTACAGTGAGTGGACCACTACAGCTGTCCTTGAGTCACGCAAGTCACTGCTGCTCGGCTCGTCCAGTCCAAAATCCATATATAAGGATCTTGGTCCAGTCCTCGGGGTCGCCAGATGAGACGTGACATTGGCAGCGAAGCGAGTGTTATGCATCTATCGGTTATTTCATTTCTGAGGATAATCCGTCCTGTTGCATCCTGGCGTCAATTATTTTCATTAACATGTATATCGTAAAAGTTTCTTCATTGTTGATCTACAGTCTTCATAGAGAGGGTTAATTAAGTGTGGTTTGCTGTGGCGTGGTGCTGCTAGGCGACCAAGTGGAGGAGTAAATACTTAACACATTACACGTGGAGGCAAGTCATCCCCCCACCCACCTACACACACACACACACACACAAGTCAACAAAAAGTTCAGGTTCACCTATCTCAGGGTCGTCCTCCTACCCCCCCCCTCCCTCCACAATCCCAGCTCCACACACCTGCCCCACACCTGTCTGGGTTGGTGCACATGATCCCTCGCTCCACATATCACGAGGCAGGAGGAAGAGCTGCTGTCACCCCCCCGTCCCCCCCCTCCCCACTCCCCCCACTCCCCCCTCCTTCCCTCCCCTACACACACATTTCTTCCTCTCCATCTGCTTCTCACTATTTCTCTTATCAATTTTTTTCTATCCTTTTTTTTTCTATTTTTTTTCTTTCTTTCTTTGTATGTTTTTGTGTTTTATCTTTTTGTCAACATTTGTTTATTTGTTCTGTGATTATTTGTATATGTTTTTTTTGACTGTCTGTCACACACACACACACACACACACACACACACACACACACACACACACACACACACACACACACACACACACACACACTCACCCACCCACCCACCCACCCACCCACCCATCCAGCCACCCACCCACCCACCCACCCACACACACACACACACACACACACACCTTCCCTTAACAATACATATATTCATACATTCACCCTCCTCCCCACCTGCCTGTCCTGAATTCTGTAGTTTAGTAGTTTACAGCTTTGAACAGTATGATTGTGAAAAGACTTTGCATATTTTTACATGTAATTTTCCTCATTGCATGTTGACGTGTATGTGTGTGTGTGTGATTTATTTTCCTGTCCTAATTATTTATTCTTTATTTTTTTGTTATGCTCTGCAGGTGGCGTGGACAGAGCGGCTGCGGTGAGACAGCTTGTGGTAAGTAGTTACAAGGACACTTTTTACTCTTATCCTTAATTTTATTTTTTTATTTCTTGGCTTTATCGGAAGAACAAGTGATGGTCCGGCTGTGAATTGGAATAAGTGTTGTTGATGATGATGATGATAATGATGATAATGATGATGATAAGGATGATTATGATGATGGAGTAGTTATAGTAATGTGTGAAGGAAAGTCACTGGATGAGAAATGAGAAACAAGCATAAACTGATTCAAGCACTTAGGCTATATAGGTGTGTGTGTGTGTGTGTGTGTGTGTGTGTGTGTGTGTGTGTGTGTGTGTGTGTGTGTGTGTGTGTGTGTGTGTGTGTGTGTGTGTGTGTGTGTGTGTAACAAGGCAGCAGCATACAATAATAACCTGGACGGGTGACATATCCACCACCACCACCACCACCACCACGCTGCCACATATTATCTCGCCATCGACCGGGAAGCAGATGGGGCTTGATCGACCGGTAATGTTCCTTCCCTGGGTGGTACTGGTGGGGGAATTCGGGGTGGAGGGGGCGGGGGGGGAGGGGAGAGGGACAACTTCCGCCACCGCCCGAGCCGCCCCATCCCGTACCTCCCGTCAGAATAGATGGGCGGGGACAGGGTGTTAGGATGTGGCGGGATGGGATGGTAGGTAGGGTGGAGTGAGCCTATGTGTTGCTGGTTGGGGTGGAATGTGGTGAAGGTGGATGGTGAAGGGGTGGTGAAGGGTAGTGGTAGGAGAGGGGTGACGGGTGTGGTAGGGTTAGGTTGGTGGATGTGGTGGTGGTGTTGGTGGTGCAAAGTGGAGGTGGAGGGAGGAGTGGAGGGAGTGAATTAAGGGAGGTAGTGAATGAGGGAGTGACTTGCTGGCGTGGACTCCTGCCGTGCGTGTTGTCAGTATTAGCATACATACATAATATTACATCGTCGATAATTACCATTTATATCGTCGTCACCACCACCAACACCACTACCAACAACACCACCAACACCACTACCACCACTACCAACAACAACAACAACAACAACAACAACAACAACAACACTAACATTAACACCACCACCATTTTGCAAATATCTACGTCAGAAAATATACGAAGACTATAAAGAGAGATGAAATATGACCACATATAAATTATAGTAATGGTGACAAAACAATAAAATTGCTCCCACTGCTACTACTGCTACCACTCTGCTGCATGTATTGTTATATATACTATTACTACTACTACTACTACTACTACTACTACTACTACTACTACTACTACTACTACTACTACTACTACTACTACTACTACTACTACCACTACCACTACTACTATTCACACAAACATTCTTTAACACACACACACACACACATACATTTTTTCCTTACAATTTGTCTTGGTGTGTGTGTGTGTGTGTGTGTGTGTGTGTGTGTGTGTGTGTGTGTGTGTGTGTGTGTGTGTGTGTGTGTGTGTGTGTGTGTGTGTGTGTGTGTGTGTGTGTGTGTGTGTGTGTGTGTGTGTGTGTGTGTGTGTGTGTGTGTGTGTGTGTGGTGTGTGTGTGTGTGTGTGTGTGTGTGTGTGTGTGTGTGTGTGTGTGTGTGTGTGTGTGTGTGTGTGTGTGTGTGTGTGTGTGTGTGTGTGTGTGTGTGTGTGTGTGTGTGTGTGTGTGTGTGTGTGTGGTGTGTGTGTGTGTGTGTGTGTGTGTGTGTGTGTGTGTGTGTGTGTGTGTGTGTGTGTGTGTGTGTGTGTGTGTGTGTGTGTGTGTGTGTGTGTGTGTGTGTGTGTGTGTGTGTGTGTGTGGTGTGTGTGTGTGTGTGTGTGTGTGTGTGTGTGTGTGTGTGTGTGTGTGTGTGTGT
>JAPQNM010000045.1:19231712-19234212 GCA_029783475.1 Metacarcinus magister
GGAGAGAGAGAAAAAAAAAAAAGGAAAGAGAATACTACTACTACTACTACTATTAATAAAACGGGAAGTAGGAGGAGTTTCTGTAGTGGAAACAACGTGCTCTTTCTTTGTACTACCACCACCACCATTACTTTCTCTGTTCTACACTCTTACACTCTTACGCAATGTTCTCCTCTCCGTTCATTCACACGATTTATAAGCTTCCACGGGGCATCGACATACGTGTTATTATTAGCATCCGGAATTTCATTTATCGCTCCCTCGTATCAATGAATATTCTCTTTCCCCCCTCGAGAAGTACACGTAGAAGCAGGAAAGGATGAGTGTTTGACAGTGTGAGCGGCAGGAAGACACTCTTACAACATCATCACACGCGTGGGTTGTGATGTCGATACGCGCCAGGACGTCGAACTTTTGAACTCTAACCCTGAATCGATGTCCTCGGTCACTTATCCAATCAGCCACACTTGTTATTATGTTATATTGTGTTTTTCTATCTGTTAGGTGAGGTTTCTGTTTCGTGTATTGTATTGTGTGGAAGTTGGAACGTGTAGGAAGGTAGTAAAGTTTTTTATTTTATTATTTTAATGTGGAAATGGTATGTGTACACTTTTTTTTCTGGTTAGGGGTGAACGTTATTATTGTAAGTGTAGTGTATATGTGTGTTTTTTGAGGCGTATGATAGTTTTAGTCTACGTTCCTTAAGGGAGTTGGCAAAAAAATAAATTAGTCTAAGCAGTGTTTGTGTAAGAGATATATTATAGAATATAACTGTACTCTTAAAGCATACAAGTTGCGATGAAAAATAAATAGTTAAGGGTTGATATTCCACGATGCTTGGCGGCACGAAGGTGAGGCAGGTCGTCAGGTGTGCTTCTTTAGAGGGCAGGTGTGTGACGAAGGTTATCTAGTGGGAACATCTAGGCTCCTCCCGGCCACCGGAAGACTATGCTACTACTGGCTCTGTGTCCACTCTCTTTCTCTCTTCCCCACGCTCGCTCTCTTTCATTATTCTTTATTCTCTGTGTCTCTCTGTCTGTCTGTCTGTTGGTCTCTTCCTCTATCAAGTTATCTATATCTATCTGTCTGGCTATTTATCTCTTTATATGTCTATCTATCTGTATCTATCTATATTTATCTATCTATCTAATTATCTATATCTATCTATCTATCATTATTTGCTTTGTTTTCTTAATATTTTTTTTTTCATCAGATAGTCTTATTGGGTCTCTCAGGAACTCTAAATAAGGTGGAATTCGCTTTCTCATTTCTCTTTTTCTTCAAATTCATTATGTTGTTTTTTTTCACATAAATGCATAACTTTACTAAAACTTAAAACATAAAGGAAAAGAAAACAGTAACATAACCTCGTATTAATTTAAGATTTTCACTATATCACAAACCCATGTAGTCCTTTAGTATATTATGTTCATTTATTTTCCACTGTTGATTTACGGCCTAGGAGTTGTGGGTGAGTGTTATCCTTAATCCTATAGAAGATAAACAGTGGTACTAATTTTCTACCACAAACTGTACTTCTCCCTTCTCCTTTTCTCCTTATCTCAGGTTCTCACCCTTCACCCTCCCTATCACCACCTGTACCCTCCACCCTCCACCCGCTACCCTTCACCCTCCCTCCGCCGCAGCGACCCAAACACATTCCCAAACTTCCAGCCTTTACCTCAAGTGTTTGTTTTCCTCATTATTTCATGGTCAAGTTGTAGTTTCCGTTTCATGTAGAGTTTCCTGCTGGAATCTTTACGCTGTGTCAGGATTCCAGGTTCCAGGTACCGTTGTTGTTTGAAGATTCCAGGTTACATTGTTATATTAGGATTCCATGTTCCAGATACTATTGTTGTGTGAAAATTCCAGGTTTCCAGTTTCCAGGTGGCGTTGTTATGTAAGGATTCCCAGTTCCAGATCACTGTGTCCTTGCCTCCAATTTTTCAACTAAGTAGCGTCTTGTTTCTTAATTCTCAGGAGCGTCATAAAGCCTCGTAACTAGCCTGTATTTGCTCGTCATTACTTAGTTTTGCTCCTGTTTAGTTGTTAAAGAAAATACGTGTAAGTGTTTAGCTTGTATGTTGGATGGGAGGCTACTCTTGAATTTTTGTCTCGTATCTAAATTCTATCGTATCCCCTTCCATTCTCTCTCTCTCTCTCTCTCTCTCTCTCTCTCTCTCTCTCTCTCTCTCTCTCTCTCTCTCTCTCTCTCTCTCTCTCTCTCTCTCTCTCTCTCTCTCTCTCTCTCTCTTCAATTCAATTATATAAGTGAAGGAAATAGACACAAAAAAGTAGCTTTAATAGCATAACCTACTTAAGAATAATGACAAAGTTAATAAACCAAAATTAGCCCTTGATTGTATCGGTAATATCCTAACAATGAACACACTAAGGGATAGACTAGCCACTTCCTGCCTCACCCACCCACCCACCCGCCCACTCACCCGCCCACTCACCCACCCACCCACCCACCCACTCACCCACTCACTCACTCACT
>JAPQNM010000045.1:19246712-19254212 GCA_029783475.1 Metacarcinus magister
GAACCACACACTTTCAAAACCATTATTTAGCACATTAGTGATATAATCGATCTATTACAAAGTTTGCTGACAGTGAATGAAACGTGTCACTCAGGTAGTTAATTGCATTATTATGAACCTGTTTCTAGCACATTGTTATGGTAGGGTCTTCATGTCAGGTGTACACCATCAATAAGGAAACTTGTGTAACTCACATATTTACAGAAGGTCTTCATCTCGTTTTCTCGCTGTTTATAGCCTTTAAAATCCTGTTCTGGAATTCAAAAAATTCCAATAAAACCACAGACGGTCAACTCAGCGTTCCCGCGGACCACGAGGACGGAAGCGACAGGTTCAGGAATTTTGTTTACCTGGCTGAGTGCTGGCGGCTGTTTCTGCGTCCAGGTGAATCAAGCCTTTGTTGCACGTGACCACTACGAGTACCTTGTTTTCCACAGGTTAAGTACTGATAAAATGAAGTTATGAAGCTGTAAAAGAACATTAGAAAAAAAAAGTTACCTCATTAGAATACAAAACATTACGGAGCAGGGCGCCCTTCCCTTGTTCAGGCTAATGAAGAGGTTCCTCTTTCTTACACCAGTGCAGCATGGGGTCACCAGGGACCTCGCTGGGACCCCTCAACAAGACCTGGGAACGCACGGTATGTCACGCACTGCAAGGTCGCCGCCGCCTCGTCCGTAGTGGAAGTGCAGCCGCGCTAGTGTAACCAGTGTGAGTTGGGCGGCGGTGAACATTAATAGCGTAGAGAGGAGAGTGGCTGGAGGGTTGGCGTGGCAGGCGGCGGCGGCGGTGATACACTAGCCAAGGCGGGAGTAGTACCCAGCAGCGGACCAACACAACAGGATAGAAAAAACAAAGCAGAATCGGCAATAAAAGAGAAAAAGAGAGAAAGAAGCAATTGTTTCATCGGCTTTAGATCGGAAACTAGTCACGTTATTTCTACAAGGAAAAGTCTCAGCAAATAACAAAGTAACAATGAAAGAATATCTCGTACACATTATAAATTGTTCACACTTTGGGCGGGATCAGATAGAAAAACAGACTCGTAGCGAATCAAATAAAACTGATCCATTTAGGAATGTCGCCCAAAATAAACGATGGCATAAACACACTTGAATTATTCTGCCATAAAGTCGGATCCTTGGCATCTAAATGTCGTATTATTTTACACAATGACAATCTACTGTGCACTAAATACCGAGATAAATATTCAAGAGACCACCTCGGCCCGACGACGAAACACAGGCTACAGGGTCGTCCCGGAGCACACACCGAGGTCGTCACTATATAGCCCGCGGCCCACGTCTTCTAAGGCACATGGAGAGAAAAAAAGAAAAGAAAGAGACAGGTGGAAAGAAATAAAAAGAGAGGATTTAACTATTGAAACAACATTATTTTCCTTCTCTTCAACTCTTTCTTTCTCTCTCTCTCTCTCTCTCTCTCTCTCTCTCTCTCTCTCTCTCTCTCTCTCTCTCTCTCTCTCTCTCTCTCTCTCTCTCTCTCTCTCTCTCTCTCTCTCTCTCTTCTCAGTCTCTTTCTCTCTTGCTGTTAAGACATAAAGAGAGAAAGAGAGAGAGAGAAAAAAGTAGGAGATAAAAAAGAGAAAAAAAGAGAGAGAAAAAAGATATAGAGGAAAGAAAATGTAACGCAACTTAATCGTTTGTATCATTTTGTTAGTAAATTCATGTTATTATCTGCAGACAACTCAAGCAAATTCGCGGTAATCACAGCCTCTCCGGAGTTCCTTGACCGCTCAATTTTCCTCTCAGAACATCCAAGTTTGTATCAGTAAACGTTTATGAGGCAGCAACTTGTCATTTCGTCTCGGCCTGGTGAGCTGCGTGCCACTTTCCGCCCTCACTCCATCGACCTACCTACCTGTGTGCTCCACTTCCACCCTCCTACTCCCCTCACACTAACCAACCATTCCACGCCTCACCCTCACCCTCTCTCTCTCTCTCCCCTCGCCATCACTTACCTTGATCGAACCCACACCCTCATCCCACACGTGTCCTCAATCACACATTCAACCACTGAATATTAGGAATATGTTGCTGTTGATGTTTCTATTTTTCCCCTTTGCATAGTTGTATCTGTGGCAGTGGTGGTGGTGGTGGTGGTGGTGATGGTGGTGGTGGTGGTATGTATTCACTTAGGATGAATATTACAGGGAATCTAAACTAATCTTAGCTCCTGCGATGCCTTTCATTTCCTATATAATGATTTACATTTACGTGAATGTTGACATAGTGAGAATGATTACTAAATGAAGATGACATCCTCCATTATAGTAAAGCTAATGAAAGTGCTGATAATGCTTATAATAATAATAATAATAATAATAATAATAATAATAATAATAATAATAATAATAATAATGATAATAATATTGATAATGCTAATGATAGTAATAATGGTGATAATAAATGATAAGAAGAAAGACTATTAAGCATAAGAATAATAGTATAGATAGATGCATAATATAATCTCTGTTATTAGCAATGATTGTAAGTATAAGTCTATCATTCACACACTTTCTCTTATTCATATCATTATCATTATCTACGGAGGCAAGCGACGAATACCAAGTTATTTCGTGTTGTACTCAAGCGGGTACAGGTCCATGCAGTGTGTTCCCCGGGTCCCCGCACCTCACCCTGCATCACGCCAGGCACACACTGCACCTCATAAAGAAGTGCGTGACCATGTGTTCTCCTCTCACACTACACACTTATTAGTTCATGTTCAAGCTATTTTCTAAGGATCATCGGTCTTCTTAGCTTCCTTTCAACTCCTTAAACTACATTAACACTTTCTTTAACACTTGTGACTGCAGAGGAAGTGTACGAAATTATAATCCATTTTGGAAACATCTTACTGTTGACAAACCTTATATTTTTTTAATTTCTAGCGTTTGTTTACTGACACATATATACTAAGACCTTTTTGTTTTTGTGAGCTGCACATGAATTATAGGCAAGGAAGGTACAGCCAAAATACATGAGTCTCGTTAATTCCTCCACTTCATCAGCCATCTCCGGGTTCATCCTCTCTATCAGGATGTTGTATCACTAGTTTTTTTTCTGTCAGTACGGTGATAAAAGTTGTGTTAAGCCTCGTAACTGACGCATCCTTCTTTCTGCAGGACGCACATATTGATTTTATATACACTTAAAGTTTTTTTTTCTAACAGGAGGTAATCACAATGTCTTCCAATCATGTCCTGTAGCAAAACCTGTACAGTAAAGTTGTCTTCTTTTAAGTTTTAGGTGCACAGGAGCTGCCTTGTGTAGGTCAGCTGGCCTTTTGCAGCCTCCTTATTTTTTTTATGTTCTTATGTTCGTATGTTTTCCCTTATCACTTTGGGTTACTTCAAAGGAGGACTGCATGACAAAGTGACACTCGGTTATAAAGTATAGTGTTATGATTTTTTTTGTTTGTTTTATCAGGACCGTAATCTATGTCAGTTTAACCTTGAACATCTGTAAAAAAAATTATGGATGTGTATTATATATGTATTTATGTATATGTGTAAGTATGCATGCATGTATAAGTATGTATGAATATGTATGTATGTATGTATGTATGTATGTGTGTGTGTGTGTATGTACTCTGCATGCATATATGTGTGTGTTTTGTCTGTGTGTGTATGTATGTATGTACTCTGCATGCATATATGTGTGTAATTTACCTGTGTGTATGTATGTATGTATGTGAATATATTTGTATGTATGTGTAAATGTATGTATGTATGTATGTATGTATGTATGTATGTATGTATGTATGTATGCATGTTTGCATGCATGTATGGATAGAAAGATGTGTGCATACTTGCATAACTGTCTGCCTGCCTCTCTGCCTGTGTGTCTGTATGTCTATGTTCCTGTATGTATGTCTGTCTGTCTGCCTGTATGTATGTATGTATGTATGTATGTTTGTCTGTTTGTATGTCTGTCTGTTGGTTTCTCTTTTTATCTATCTAGTTATTTACTTCTCTCTCTCTCTCTCTCTCTCTCTCTCTCTCTCTCTCTCTCTCTCTCTCTCTCTCTCTCTCTCTCTCTCTCTCTCTCTCTCTCTCTCTCTCTCTCTCTCTCTCTCTCTCTTTCTCTCTCTTTAAACTCCTTAGAAATCCATATTTGTAGTATGGTTTTTTTTTCACTATTGTATACGATGATGATAAAATTAAGTATGAACATATATTTCTTGTAGCTTAGTGAAAGAAGAAGATAGACTGAAAAAAAAAGAAAAAGGAGGAGGAGGAAGAGGAGGAGGAGGAGGAGGAGGAGGAGGAGGAGGAGGAGGAGGAGGAGAGAGACCCATTAACACCACCATCGTCCAGCCACAAATCACAACACTGCCTTGCCCTCCCTTTCTCTCTCTCTCTCTCTCTCTCTCTCTCTCTCTCTCTCTCTCTCTCTCTCTCTCTCTCTCTCTCTCTCTCTCTCTCTCTCTCTCTCTCGTGCATTATTTTACTTTTATTTCTCTCACGCTCTAATCCCTTTACCTTCCCCTTATTCTTCTTTCTCTTTCCCTCGTCTTCCATTGCATTTTCTTCTCTTCCTTATTTTCACTTCTCTTTCCTCATCTATTTCTCACCTCTCCCTCCCTTGGTTTAATTTTTTTCATCCTCTTTTCTCTACCCTTTCTTTCTATCTTTATTACTTTATTTTATCTTTCATTTCTCCTTCGCTTTCCTCACATTTTCTCTGCTTCCCCTCTACGCTACTACTCCCCTCACATTTCCTCGATCTCTCCCTCGCTACAAACTTTCTCTCTCCCTTTACACTTTACTCCCTTGTACCCTCACAGCGCTCCCTCGTCCCAACAACACTTCTTTTACTACACCACAAGAGCAATTCTTAATCCACTTTACTGCCCCGCTGCGTCTGGCCTCACACCTGCCCTTGATACCATTAAGTGTTAAAAAATGTAACACGTTTGAGATATATGTCGTTTATCATGAAGCGTTGAGGTGGGAGGCCTTGGCTTGTCTTCGTAAAATGCATTGACAAGTGGCCTATGCTGGCGAGTCATCACTTTGTTACTCCTATTCGTTGATAATCACAGATAATCCAGACTCGGAATTTACGTTGTGGAGGAGATAGCATACAAGCGAGGAAGGGGAAGGTGTCTTGAAGGGTCCAGGGCGGGGAGAGGGGTAGGTCTGCTAGGTTATCGGGGTCACCTGCCTCCCCGCCTCCTGCCCGCCCCCAATATAACTATAAAACGCCCCAGCCTGGCCAGCACACAGCGGGCCATCGTCAGGTCGTATAATTGGTCATAGTATTCCATCCACAAATCTTGCCTCTCACCTTCCTTACTATAGTTTAGGTGGAATTTCATCCCATCCCGAAGCACTTGCCTGGGGCCGAGCACAGTCAACGCTGGCACTCGTGGCAAAGACAAGATTTATACAGTCCTCCGCATAAACATCAGTCTACAAGGTAAAAATGATAGGACGGTCTCGGTATAGATTGTTGTTTACTTAACGAGTCTGACAGGTGGACCCTTTTTTACGAGACAGCTGCAGTCAGGGAGACAGCTGGCACTGAGGTATTGTGGCGCGATTAAAGTTTGGGTGATCCATATTAAATTCTATCAAAACCTGCCTCGCCCTGCTTGACGGTGGAGAACTAGAAGCAACATCAACAGCATCAGCAGTAGTAGCAGCAGCAGCAATAGCAGCAGCCCAACATCCTTACCTCGAGTGTCTGTTCAGAGGTGTCCAATCTATTTAGTGATTATTTGTGTAGAGGTTTTCTGTTCGTAAATATTAAAAGTTGTTCAGGTCGGTGGAATCCTTGTTTGGTTTTAGGGAGTGGAATCTCTTCAACTGCAAATTTGATGTTACATGAACGAAACGTGATATTTTCTGTGATGTTTTTTTTTGAAGGGGGAATATTTTACAATTAATTTGAGATCAAAGACGAAAATTCACACACACACACACACACACACACACACACACACACACACACACACACACACACACACACACACACACACACACACACACACACACACACACACACACACACAACACACACACACACACACACACACACACACACACACACACACACACACACACACACACACACACACACACACAGAGCAAACGCACCACTACGAACCAGATTTCCCTGGCCAATATTTCAGCCTCCACGGCCGCCATAACTCTGGCCGTCCAGTCCATATTTCATCCCTCCTTCGCCTTTTCACCGGCCGCCCACCCTCCAAATTAGTTCTCGTCAGCCACTCCACTCAGATAAAAGGAGGTAACGAGTTGATAACGAGTTGTATTCTACCACAGTGAAAGGAAGATGTAAATAGCTCTCTGCGGCGTCTAGGAGTGTGTGTCGACGCTCCACAAATACGGGGCAGGCTTTGTTTACCCTCCTGATGGCGTCGCTCCATGACGCTCATTGTTGAACTGTTCCCGGGAAAAAAAGAAAAATATTTAAGACGTGGAATCGATGGACGCCCGGGTTGGTGAGGCTGCGGGTGTGGGATCATTTACCGCCACGATGGAATGTCTGCTGGCTTTGGTACATTCTTCTTGTGATATCAGATTTTTTTAACACTTGTCTGCAGTTTTTATTGTTGTTGTAATGCTATCTGCTTTAGTTTGAATAAGTAACTTTTTATAAATTTCACATTCAGAATAAGTTCATGTTAGATAAAGTATATAATGTCGCATGTGGTTCAGTATCGTATGAAATCAGTCTTTGTCACATGTCAGTAAAAAAGTGATAATTATGCGTTAAAGACAGTTGTTGAAACACACCATCTTTCTAAATGTATCTTGTTACATTATCTGCGTTGCGCCTCCTTAAAGAATGAAGAAGAGGCTGACATGGGCTCACAAGTCAAGCACAAAGAACAAAAGACTACAAGGCGATATCATAGGATCATTCAACCGCAGGAAACATTCACAAACCTAAGCCTTTACTCGACCAAAGCGAACACCTCAGAGGCTTGTAAGACCGAGGAGACCAAGCAGACCACAGAGGCCCACAAGGGATGCGTGTAACAATGGTACTAAGAGTCCAACGTTTCATCCTGACCAGAACACAATGACGTCATCAGAATAAACAAAACAAACAAAAAGGCGACGCCACCAACACCTCCGCCGCGAGTGACGGGTTGGCTGTCATGGTTTTTGTGGGTCACGTGACGGCCCTTTTGTGCTCACGTGAAGTGGTTGTTTGTTGTTTCACTGGTGTCGTAAGGCCTCGCCATAACATATTACTCGGATATATATGTTTTTTCGTTTTTTCTCGTTTATCAGAATGTATCTTCTCACCTAATAACAGTAGCATAGTGTATGTATCGTCGTCTGAGAGAGGCTTAAGGAATTTCTCCGCAGTCATCCTCATGAATTTAATTGTTAGGTTTTAAGTGCCACAGAAAAACAAACCCTTCATTATAAGCTGAATGAGACTTACTGAATGACCGACACAAGGAATGGAGTGATCAGTATCCGGTTCTCAAGAAGGC
>JAPQNM010000045.1:19259212-19261712 GCA_029783475.1 Metacarcinus magister
TAAACACATGAAAAATATATCAGGCTTTATGGCATGTCAGTCGTTTGGGAGGTGTATGGAGGGTCAGGTTAATATAGGTGACAGCGCCTCGCTGATATTGAAATATTTATAAAATTGTTTTCTTTACATTTTAGATGATTGATACCAGAACCATTTTTCTGGTAAATCACGAATTTTCTATATATTTTGGGTGGGATTGTTAGGATCAGTTTAGGTACATGATATTTAGATATTTGTAATTAGTCACTATTCTTGTAAACTTTCACAATGTGAAACACCAATTATAGTAAATTTTAATTTATAATTAAATTCACCCCAACGGACAACATTCATCCATTAGCCTGAAGCAGCCAGGCCACGCTGCAAGACAGCTGCGGCAGGAGGCGTACCAGGTGTGACACAAAGGGTTTTTGTAACCAAAATAATGTTCCGTGTCGAAGAAAGGAATGTATTTGTGGCCAGGGGTCTTGGGGCGGGTATTGGCTGGGTCTTCTTGAAGCACCGCTGCGTCAGCACCGCCTCCATCCGAGGGAGGCTGTCAGCGGCACCAGGGTAGCAAACAGGCCAGCACAGTGCCACAGACGGTGACTCGGGTCGTCTACCTTCACACCCACTACAAGGTCACGGACAGGACGTCAGGTCATGTGTAGTCAGATCGCCATCCATTCTGTGAAACAAATATAACAGTAGATACTTTATTTGATATTCACTTTTAAAGGTACACAGTACTGTAACATAATGCATATGAAAACTATCATGTTTGACACTAGGATTTACTGTATATTCTAATCCATACAAGTGTTGTATTGTGCCACAAAAAAGTATTTTTCTGAGTTATGTTTAAGACTTAGATCAAAAGTGTCACGCCTGTAAAATTTTGTTTGATTTACTGAGTCAAGGTCACAATACAGGTCCTGACGGTTAGATCAGTTACCTGTATTCTGGCTAAGGTAACGTAGGACTCACCACGGGAGGCTGAAATCCAAGACCGGAGGGGATCTGGATCTGTGAGGTGGATGAGAGGCCGAGCCCGACGCCCGACATGGCTGACATGCTGTGCATGGGCGGCGCCGACATGAAGCCGCCCGCCATGGAGGAGCCGTGCATCTGGCCGCCGTACATGTAGTGGGACATGGAGCCGAACCCGCCGCCGCCGGTGCCAAAGCCACCAAAGCCGCCCTTGTCCAGGGGCTTCAGCATGTCCGGGAAGCCAAGCATTCCCTTCTTCTTCTTGGACTTGGAGCTCAGCTTGCGGTTGCGGGTCTGGATGCCATCCTTCTTCATGGTGAGCGGCCGGTTCACCTGTGGCAGAACCATCATGGTGTTACAAAGGATCCAATGGTTGTTGTATAGAATGTCAAGTAAATACTAAGAAAAAATACAGTTGATAAGTTTAGAAAAAAATTAATGAAATAAAAAAAACATGCAAAATGAATTGTTGCCTAGTTTCCTCTGTGATCAACACTCACCCTTGTTTAATTAAAGGAGAATCGCTAGTCATGTCATTCCATCAACGAAAAAAATACTATATATTCAAGTTGATCAAGTGTACCGGAGTGAAGGTTCACAGCAACACACACTCAGACAAGCGACTTCTCTACCATCGTCCTTATTGAGGCGCGGAGTGAGAGAAAAACTTAGTTGAGTGTGCACAAAAAATTCTGACAGGTGCAAGGAACAAGTTCTCAACCCAGCCCGGCTCAAATATACCAAGAACCCTCCACAAATCTTATAGTTGCTTATCGCTGCTCAATACATTTCCTGTCGACATCAGCTCCCAGATTCATACAAGCGGCCGTCCAGTAGGCAGCTTAATGACACTATCGCATGAAAAATTAGGAGAGATCTGACGGCCCTATCATATTATTTTTCACGTCGCTTACCTAATGAATCTTTCGTCCAAATAACAATGGAAAAGTATAACCCGGTTGTATAGACGTCGTCCCTACACCTTACATCATCACTCTGCCCTCAACCCAAAAGAGACGTGTATTACAGGAACCCAACGCCTTTTATTTTACTGTAAGATTCAGCTTTGGTCGGACGCCGCGATAAAGTGTGCGGTGTTAAGTGTGGTGCAGGCAGCTCACATCTCCCGGCCAGCCGTCATAACCACCTTCAGACCGCCCACCGAGGACTCACTGGACGCCTTTTCACAGCCTCACGTTGGGTTTCTCTACGCATCACCTCTCGACACTCAGCCGGAACTGTAAATCAATTTAAAAAGCCGAGGCAGAAGTTGAGCCAGAAGCGATAACGGAGTTTGTAACCATGACTAAAGGTGATGTAGGTGCAAATAGAGTCTATTTTCACAAGGTGTTCAGCGCGTGGTGTCAGAACCATCCTTCACCTTGCCGCCCAGCTCCCTCCTCCAGCCGCGAGGGACTCCAGTCAGCCCCCTTTGTGTCAACCTATTGTACCTCACCTGGGCCCCGTGGTCGCCTGTGAAATGTGATTATAGTGAGTCACAGCAAGGGGGTGGCGGCCACGTCACTCCTCT
>JAPQNM010000045.1:19264212-19266712 GCA_029783475.1 Metacarcinus magister
TGTAGAAAGTAACAACTTCTCTTAACATTGAAAGAAAAGTACAACTGTCTTCCAAGTCAATAATATAGAAATGATAGATTAATGGCCATCTACTTACAACGAAAAGCACATAGAGAGATAAAGATAAAAAATACGTAGGCGCACACCCTGGGGAACACATAATGTCAGAGAGATAGTTACCTCACCTCACACCTGTTAGCCCTGTGCCTGCCTTATCTACAACTCATTCCACCTGCTCACCAACACCTGGCCTCTGTTTCAGCTGGGGTTTTTTCCTCCTTTCACTTCTATCCATTCAAAACAGCAATGCAGTAGCCGTATATGTAGCATCCTTTATGAGCTCCACGATGCAGGTGTGTGGACAACATCGCCATTTCACTGCCACCTGTTACTACGTCCCTCTCATATTTGTGTGTGAAATGTGACGTGGTGATCGCCTGCAAACACGCTGTCAATCTGCTACTTATCAGGATGTAGTTTGGGAAGATTTATTACTCCTAAGCGTCCAGTCCCGCCGGCGTGTTTTTATCCTTTTAATTATAACACATTTTTCTATTATGGTTTGGTGTAAAGATAGTACTGATTCTGATCTGCGTACAAGCAGTCATTATATTCACAAAAGAGTTAATTAAAGCCTGGCGGGCCGCTACTCTGTGTGCTTACTTGCTATTAATCCCTGAGTGTATTTCACCCTCCGTTATCTCGTCCATCGTCGTCACGTAGCTCACTCAGCACGTGTTTATGGTGTTGCTGATACGCGTCTGTCGTCCGTGACCTTGGGCGAGCAACGGCGACTTGACGTGGCGTGAAAACTGGCTGGTGTGACAACGATGACGTGTGACGATAATGACGACACATTAAAGAAAGAGTCAATCACTTTGCACCTCAGCCTCTGAACTACTGACCCCAATCCACTAGACACTCGGCAACACCTGGGAAACATTGATATCACTCTTGGTCGTCACCTTGCAACGATCGCACCTCTCCGCTGATTCCTGGCCTTCCGTCACGCCGTCACTCGAGTATTTCAACAAAGTACTGACGGATTTTCCCACCAGCTTCCCGCCCCAAGAACAAGTTTCGTGCAGGTGTTTAAATGTGCTTCATTGTAAAGAAAAGTGTTGTAATCTCATTATTACCGTTATTGTTGTTGTTGTTATTATTATTATTATTACTATTATTATTATTGTTGGTAGTAATAGTAGTAGTAGTAGTAGTAGTAGTAGTAGTAGTAGTAGTAGTAGTAGTAGTAGTAATAGTAGTAGTAGTAGTAGTAGTAGTAAAGTAAACTAAATACATTTATTTCCTCGACGTTGAACTATTACAATTAACATCTATTACATTGTTTTGGAAATTTAAGTTAATTGTCAGTAGGTAACTTTCTCTATCAACCTGGCGATATAAAAAACGTTTACTTTATAGAGAATTATTTGCACTCTTTACGGACATATGTAACCATTCCAAGTAACAGTGGTAGATGAAGCTCAATTAATGTTATACTTCCTCTATTGAGTGTGTCAGTGAATAACGACCTTAATGACCACACACACACACACACACACACACACACACACACACACACACACACACACACACACACACACACACACACACACACACACACACCGCCGACACGAAGCCAGGAGGAAAAAACTCAATCCAAGAAAATTTGAAGAACCATAAAAGAAGGAATATTAGAGTTGTTTATCAGGTGAAGATGATTGATGGAGTACCAGCTGTCCCATTACTTCTAATACGATTTTGCCTAAGACTACCTTATTCTCCTACACACTACTACTTCTGCTACCACTATAATCACCACCATCACTACAATTACTCCTACTACTAGATCACCTCCCGTAATTTTCTTCATTCCGCCCTTCTTTCACTTCTCGCGTGAGGGTCGACCTTAACAAGACAGAGATGAATCGTCCCTGCTTCTCCCCGCCTTGATACAGCCCAGCGTGACACTGAGGAAACCCATTACACCCAAGTATTACATGCTGATCCTACTACCGCCCCACCCGCCGCGCGCTGACGCCATCACTGCCCCTGACTTATTACGGCGGGGATGTGCTAAACGTACTTAAGGGGAACATAAACTCTATATGGCGTGGCTGATGGAAGGGCAGCTCTCCCGTGAGGCCTTGATGAGCTGTGTCTCGAGATTGTTTTGAAGCTATAAAGTAGATAGAGTGTTAATGGACGGAATAGTTTTGTTGGAAAATGGTTTACGTCTAAGGGTTTCATGAGATGTGAGCCGCAGGGAGGGAAGGAGGAAGGAAGGGAGAGAGAAATGGAGGGGTGAGTAAGTGAGTCTAGGAGTGGGAGGGAAGGAGGGAGGTAGGGAAGGAGGGAGGGAGGAAGGGAGGAAGAGAGGGAGGGAGGCTCATCGAAACGGTATCAAGGAATGACTCACTCCGTCAACCGGTGTTGTAAGGGTGACCCGCCCCACCGTTCCCCCTCCTCGACCCACACACTATAGTGGTGAACATCATTA
>JAPQNM010000045.1:19269212-19271712 GCA_029783475.1 Metacarcinus magister
TGACGAAGCGGCATCTGACGTGACCAGGTGTTTAGGGTCCAGTGAAGAGTAGCATTTCCACGTGTGTTATGTAAACCACGTTGATGCAGCTGAGTGTGTGGACAGCAGGTCATTATAAACAGAATATAACACCTACTACCTTCTGTTATTGTTGCTCTGTGGACAAGGGTAGTGAAGGGCAGCGGGGCGAGGAAGGGAAGGGAAGGCAAGGCAAAACCAGGCAAGGCGGTGGATCCCTTGGGCAAGTGAGCTCGGTGATTAATATGAGTTTAACGTGGATAATGCGAGGAAATTGTGTACGTCCGCGGACCTCTAATTTAAGTGATGGATCTGGAGAAGCTCATTACTGGAGGAACAAGTCGGTGAGAGTCGCCATCGTCCATTCACACCCATGGAGTGTGAGGTGGGGGTGTGGGGTGGTGGGGGAAGGTGGGGCGGGGCAGGGTGATAGGGGTGAGGTTGCAACGCTGATTGTATAAGGACTGTGATGCAGATACAGGATTTGTTATCTATATGGTTACTGAATGTTATTATCTAGACTGTGTTAAGCTATATGTTAGTGTCGTGAACCTGGGTAGCGTTTAAAAGACGGACGAGAGAGAGAGAGAGAGAGAGAGAGAGAGAGAGAGAGAGAGAGAGAGAGAGAGAGAGAGAGAGAGAGAGAGAGAGAGAGAGAGAGAGAGAGAGAGAGAGAGAGAGAGAGAGAGAGAGAGAGATTTAGTTTCGAGTGTTTATCACAACTTATTAGACGGAACTTTGGTACGTCGCCAGGTCGCGGGGCAGAACGAGGCGGGGCGGGGCTGCGAGACTGGGCTTGAGAGGATGAGAGGGTGAGGGGGACAATAGGTACACATCATCACCTCCAATTTCCATAAGCCAGGACAGGTAACCCAGAACATCCTCTCCTCAACATAACTATAACGTAAACAAACAGACACACACCAAACACTGACCAAAATATCAGCTCCTAAAACACAAAAAAACAACTCTCGTGGAAGCTTAAATCAGATACAAATAATAAGTCTTTTAGTAAACAGTATTGCGCAGCTTTAAGAAAAACAAAAAGTGACACGTGTTTGAAATAGAAATCAAAGGAATATATCAATCTTAACTACTATTACATCGTCCCGTTAACTTTGTGTGGGTGTGATGGGGTGTGGGTGGGTGTGGGTGTGGGTGTTGTCGGGCCCACACAGCGTCGAGCAGTGAGTGAGTGGGTGACGTGTAATCCTGTTTGGAAGGCTCGTGATGTTACCTGGCTGCAAGCTGACGCCGCCCCTCCCCCGTCGATACTCTTTGATACGCCGCCGTCCTCTTCCCCTACCCCTTCCCCTACTCCCCTGCTCCTTCTCCTGTTCCTTCTCCTGTTCCTTCTTCTACTGCCACTCCTCCTCCTCCTCCTCCTTTTTGGCGTGCATTATTTGTTCTCGTCTAGCTGAGCCTTGATGTATCTCTAAGTATGTCCCTTCACACGTTAGTATTTCATGTGTGTGTGTGTGTGTGTGTGTGTGTGTGTGTGTGTGTGTGTGTGTGTGTGTGTGTGTGTGTGTGTGTGTTTGTGTGTCTTCAGAATCACGCGCTGGACTCGTGATCGTCAGCCATTACCCTCCTGGAAATAGCTTAGAGCTCATATAGGTCGATTTATGGGTAAGACTCCATGATAGGTGAGCAGGTACAGTCCTTGAGCAATAGGATGCATTTTATTTCCTATCGCTCAAGGACTAACTGCTCACGTATCTGTGAAAACTTAATACCCTGACCTGGGCGTGAACCTCAACCTGTAAAGTGTGTGTGTGTGTGTGTGTTTGTCTCTACCCCCAGTTATCCCCCCCCTCCCTCTCTCTCTCTCTCTCTCTCTCTCTCTCTCTCTCTCTCTCTCTCTCTCTCTCTCTCTCTCTCTCTCTCTCTCTCTCTCTCTCTCTCTCTCTCTCTCTCTCTCTCTCTCTTCATACTGTATATAATTTTCAAGTAAGATTATCTAGCAAGAAGCATCACTCATCTGTGTGATGTTATCAGTTACTTTTTAAGGAAAAAATAGATGAATTCCGTTCCGTTGATCCACACGATGAAGAACATTATTGTCCGGAACAGGAAGCGCAACGTCACCCTGAACCTCGTGTCAAACTGTCGCAGCACCTCAGCACTAACACGGGGAGGATGCTGGGCAAGGCTCACGTGTGCTCTGGCTAAGGCTCACTGGCCGGACACAGCGAAAGAGAATGTGTGCTATGAGACCATAAGGACGTGCACTGTCTAAGGGCGTGAAGAACGTGCAATGACTGATGACAAGACACGTGTTGGCGGGGTACAGGCAGGACACGGGCGAGAAGGGTGCCTGCTGTTTCACTGAGATAAATTGGCGACAAGAACGAATTCCTAAACATATATTTAAAGTGTTGGCCAGGTCACCTTAGGAAAATGTATTAAATGGTGAAGGGCAAGGTGAGACTAAGCACTACACGGAGGCGGCAGACACCTTAAGAATGACCTATAAACCACA
>JAPQNM010000045.1:19276712-19289212 GCA_029783475.1 Metacarcinus magister
TGTGCGTGTGCGTGTGCGTGTGTGTGTGTGTGTCCTGCCGCTTGCCTCGCCTCCCCATGTTGTTAGAGTCTTTACGGGAGTGTTCTAGATGTTTGTGTTTGTCTCAATAAAAAAATAACATGGCTACGAGGCCCTTTGGGAAGATTTACTGAGTCCAGGTAATTACTGATTGAATCTGGTCATCTCAGCAAATAAACACGAACAACGATAACGATAGGCATGTAGTAAGCTTACCCTGCTACTTACTGCACATCACTAACCCTCAAGGTGCCTCACTTTTTTTTTACCAGAAAGGGTGAAGAAAAAAAAAATTCCGAACTTATGTCAAAATATGTTTAGTTGATTTATGCGTCAGTGAGAAGATTTACCTTTACATGTGTGGGATGTGACGCGAGGAACTGTTGAGGGGAAGAAGAAATGTAGCTCACAGGATGTTATTCTCTCTCTCTCTCTCTCTCTCTCTCTCTCTCTCTCTCTCTCTCTCTCTCTCTCTCTCTCTCTCTCTCTCTCTCTCTTTCTGTGTGTCGTGTGTGTGTGTGTGTGTGTGTGTTGTGTGTGTGTGTGTGTGTGTGTGTGTGTGTGTGTGTGTGTGTGTGTGTGTGTGTGTGTGTGTGTGTGTGTGTGTGTGTGTGTGTGTGTGTTATTTTTATGGCATATCTGGGATGACTCGCTGCCAGGGTAGAAGGAAGGAAGCCTGATTGGCAACACTGACTTTTTACCTATGACACACCTTGACAACACTGATCCCGAGGCTTGCTAAGGGGGGGAGGCAGAACAAGAAAACAAGAAAACAAGAAAAGAAACAAGTAGAGATAAAGTAAATAATTAATCAATGAAAAGAATATAGAAGCAACAAAAAATGAAGACCAAAAAAACATTGAAACATAAAAAAAATAATAATGTCAAGTAAAGAAAATAAATAAATCAACAGTTCCCTCAAGAAAGCAACAACAACAAAAATAAATAAGTAAACAAACCTATGACATCTGACACACACACACACACACACACACACACACACACACACACACACACACACACACACACACACACACACACACACACACAGAACGCCCTTCCTTTGATGAATAGATAGAAGAAGAAAAAAAAACATCCACCAGCCTTAAGGAATAGATCAGTGGACAAAACACCAAAGTCAAAGGATGAAAGAAGGTGAAGGGAAGAAAAAAGAGAACACTCGTCAGCAGAGGGAAGACAAAAACATTAAAGAGGAGGAGGAGGACGAGGAGGAGGACGAGGAGGAGGATGAGGAGGAGGCACGAATAGGCTGAGACAGAACTGAGAAGAGTGAGACGGGTACTGAGATAGGGTGCGACAGGGGGCAAGGGAGTGAGGACGTGCAGGCTTAGTGGGCCGGGCGTAGGGCGGCACATGAAAGGACCACAGTGCCACAGTGCCACAGACCAGGAGGCGAGGCACACAGGGAATGCTTCATAGGGAGAGAGTACACAAAGTTTTTTCCTTACTCTGTATTTTCTATTTAGTCCCTAATTATTATCATCATCCTACGTTATACCTTCTCTTACTAGGTGATAACACACACACACACACACACACACACACACACACACACACACACACACACACACACACACACACACACACACACACACACACACACACACACACATGCACACACATTTTCAGCTTCTGTTTCAACAATATTCGTTGATATATTGCTATTATGTCTTCCTTTCCTTGATTGATCTTCCTGCTTCTGCTGCTTTTGCGGTTACACGTCCAACATTGTTTCCCATCAATTTCCTTTTCTACTTTTTCTGCCAACGATCCTCTCTATCATATTTTTATTTTATGCACTGAATTGTGTAACTAAAGAAAAATATTCACATGTCAGTAAATTGGTTGAGTAAATCGTGGTAGGAATATAATAAGTTTACAAAGGTGACGATGAAATGAAGGATAAAAGAGGATTTAGAAATAGGTGGGAGGTAATTCAAATCGTCTTGGGGTTTTACTTTTTTCTCCTTTAATTCTACAACATTTCTTTTTTTCAAGTGTATCGTGTTTAGTGGAAATAAAGGAGGAGCAGCGTCCACAGTCCGTCACTGTGCCCTGAGGCTACGGTGGCCTCGCGGCGTGGAGCATGACTTCCTGCCGGAGCTCCTCGGGGCGGGCCGGGACGCATTGCCCTTATAATTCACAACCAACTCAATACTGATAAGATATTTCATTGTTCGGGGTGATAAAGAAGCGACCTTTGAGGTGATATATAGCTGGGGGAGATTTATATCTTTCTAATACAGACCTGTACTTGCGTATCGTACCGTGTTTGAGTTATGTATCCTCGGATGGCGCGATGTTTCTTTATGTGGCAAAACCACCACTTAACCGACACTGCGAACAGCTCTGAACCAATATTATTCTTACCCACAAATAGAAAAATCTGTGATATTCCTTGATTATTCTCAAATTTATGTTGCTGTTAAAAGAGATGCCACCGACTTGTGTTCACCAACATCGCACACTGAGCACCTGTTCTACTTGTCGT
Organism: Metacarcinus magister; assembly: GCA_029783475.1. NCBI lineage: Eukaryota > Metazoa > Arthropoda > Malacostraca > Decapoda > Cancridae > Metacarcinus > Metacarcinus magister. Next base: position 19,279,243 of record JAPQNM010000045.1, read on the forward strand.
CGCACCAATAGGCTGAACTCCTTCAAGACCCCGACACTTTCTAATCCAGTAAAAATAACTTGGAGATGCGGGGTATCGATCCCCGTACCTCTCACATGCTAAGCGAGCGCTCTACCATCTGAGCTACATCCCCGTATGAGTAGAGCGGCGAGTGTCTTATTATATAGGGCGTCTGCGTCAGCGCCAAGTGTTGTGAAGCATTAGCCATCATATTGTGAGAAGAAGTGGGAGCTACATAGGAAGGGAAAATAATCATCTGAAAAATGTTAACGGAAATACAAGACCAAACAGGTGTGGATGTACGAGTATTTGAAGTGCATTACAGTGATGGTAGTGTACGTGTATATATATACAAATAACGCTTCACCTAACAAAGGCACGGCACTGTACGTATGATGTGTTGCAGATGACGGAACACAAACATAACATCATATATGTGAAAAAAGAAAAAATAATATGATGAAGTGGAAAAAAATTAAATAGATGTAGAATTCAACCCTTGACTGAGAAGAACGATTATTATACATATATGTTCTGCTCTTTTAGTTACCAGAACACCGATTTATAGAAGATATCTGTATGCTGACGTCTTAGTGAGGTAATGTGCTACAGGATCGTGGGGGAGATTTTTTTAGACTGTTACTTGACTGTTACTTTAGATCTCCTTCCTCCATGTGTTGTGAGACAGGCAAGTGGTGATGGTGGTGGTGGTAATGATAGTAATTTTAGTATGAGTAGAAATAGTAATAATAATAATGATGATAAATAGATAATTATGATAAAAATACTAATAACATTGATAATAGTGGTAATAGTTTTAATGGAACCACTAACACATCCCAGCAGAGACGGTTAGCAGGGATAAATGAGTAAGCAGAAGTGAAGGGGAAATTACCGAGTCACTGCTGCAGGGAGACGATAACTAACAGGAGGTAGACGATAACTAACAGGAGGGAGATGATAACTAACACAGCTAACAAACTGAACTAGACCTGACTGAATACATGAATGAATACCAACATTTTTATTTATTTAGAAGTGAACCGTCCTTACGAATAACACAAATAACTCTACTACCACCACACAGGAAACAGGTGAGCTAAAACTAGACTCACCGGTGATATAACTTAATTAGGCACATCTCGCCCGCCCGCCCCCCTTTCCCTCACCCCTGCTCCCTCCCCCCCCCCTCTTCTTTCCACCCTTTAATCACCAGGTAACCAAAGACGAAGCTCCTTTCCTCGCCTCCTTCTCACTGCCACTCACTGCTCGCACGACCTCACCAAACTCGCTAGGCACGACTTAAAATGAGACCGACATTCCTCATACCTTGCACTCCCTCTACCTCCTCCTCCTCCTCCTCCTCCTCCTCCTCCTCCTCCTCCTCCTCCTCCTCCTCCTCCTCCTCCTCCTCCTCCCTGCCATTCTGCCTCATCCCAGAGCCATAAAAAAATTTAGTGAGGCGTCTGTTTTTTTTATTTTTTATTTATCATCGTTATGAAGTTGAACCATCGCATTGAGCCTTCCGTTGCCCCGTTGTGTCATGTTGTTGCTCTCTTTTTTTTCCTCTCTCTCTCTCTCTCTCTCTCTCTCTCTCTCTCTCTCTCTCTCTCTCTCTCTCTCTCTCTCTCTCTCTCTCTCTCTCTCTCTCTCTCTCTCTCTGTCTGTGAATATCTCTCGTGGATTCCTTACCTAAGCTTTACTAATATATAATTCAGGATGCTAGCAAGTCAAACTCGTATTATTTTTTTTTTGTTCTTGTAATTTCCTGTTTGCTCAAGGTTTAAATAATTTTTCCGCAATGCACGTGAAATTTGCTACAAAATGTGGTATTAACTAGAAAATTATTAATGATCAAATTCAACTTTAATGGGATTTCCTCTTGGTAAGATAAAAAAAACAAGATAAGATAATATAATAATGTACACACGTTAAGTCTTACTCTTCACTTTCACTCCACACAACGGGCTGGAAAGTAAGTCAGTCTCTCAGTCTGTCGATGATGATGTTGAATTATTATATTTTCACTGCAGGAAAATAAAGATAAAATGTATGACATATACATAACCTTGGAACCAAATGAAAGTACTGAACGTAGAGCTGTATATAAAAAAAAAATTAAAGGAACATGTATAGTATATCAGTTAGATAGATCTGCTAACTCAGTGTAGTTTGTTTTCCTCGCTTAAACATCGCTAGCAAATCGGTATTGTTTTCGCACGTTTCCTTGTGTGGTCGACTTAGCCCGGAGATTCCTCAAGAGCCTCACCAGGTGCCGAAAGGAAGCCGTCGTGTGTTACAGGGGAAGGGGAGGCCTGAGGGTGAGGAGCGGCGCCTTGAAGTGGTGTACAGTACAAAGCAAGGCCTAACTTTGGGAACACTAGTTTAAATCCTTAGGCATGTGTGTGTGTGTGTGTGTGTGTGTGTGTGTGTGTGTGTGTGTGTGTGTGTGTGTGTGTGTGTGTGTGTGTGTGTGTGTGTGTGTATGATTTAACTACCGTGTGCCTGAGGTGAATCTTCAACATTCCGTCTACACCATTAACACATTAACAGCCAATTCTCAGGGCAGGTGATGGTGGGTGAGTGTGTACGTGGTGTGGCGTGGCGTCGGGGGGGGTGTGTGGTGTGTGGTGTGTGTTGCTGTGCCTGAATCGACTCCTGGTTGTGTGGTGTGTGTTCCCATGACGTCCCCGCCACTCATCACCGGCACTGACAGTAGACGTCGCTTGTAATTACGCGAGACACAGCGCAAAACATTGGGTTACACGCCAGCAATGTATGATACTAGGGCGTGGCACGTGTTGCTGCTGCCCCGCCGAGGGTAAATAAGGGCTAAGTGGAGGATACTCGTGGAGGCGAGTGATGGGGCGAGGGGAAGGAAGGGGAAGGAAGGGGAAGAAGGGGCCAGAAGACATGTTGGTCATACAGGTGTTCAGTGGAAGAAGAAAATAAGTCTAAGCATACTTAGTGTTGGTGATATAATTGTCATGATACTACAAACAATATGTATCCCTTTTGAAAACTGGAGACAAGAGGCGAGGCAAGACACTGATGATTATAGTCGAGGACGATGGTAAGCAAGAAGTGGCCGTAGGTGAGGCGCGGGGAGACAACCTGGCTGGCCTGAGGGGGAGTTTTTGTGTCGCGGGAGAGTATGTTAAGGAGGGGAAAAAAGGCAAGATTAGTCGAGAAGACATAGTGGACTAAGAAAGGGAGAGAGATCAAAGGGCACTGATGGTAATAAAACAAGACCACACCTGCTAATTATCCGCAGGTGTAACACGCTTCACCGTAAGATGGAGGAGGTAGTGGGAGGGACGAAGGAGGGGGGGGGGACGGGCAGGAGCCACACGAATAATTATAAGATAAATTATAGATAATGAACAGATTAGGTGAAAATTATATGGAAGGGAGACTGGAAGGCAGTGCAACACACACGCGTGCATGCAGCGCACCACATAACACACGCATACCCACGCCACACCCACACATACCCACACCACAACACACAACATTCAATACCACACACACCTACACTTCCGACACCACACAACACACCACACCCCACCCCACCACACGCACAACACAGTGGCTTGAACGTCTCTGCAGCATGATAGTACAAACAGGTGGGTTTCGGGATCTCCTTCTCCATCTCAGTACAAGTTTTCTCCTCCTCATTATCGTGGAGTGATTAAGATTAGCTTCATGCTGCCCGGTACTTGTATTCTCAGTGTGTTTTGTAGCTAATGAACGACGGACTGAAGGTAGAGTGACACATCTCACAACATCTACAGTATACTCGCTACACCCAAACTGCGCACGCACTTAAACATCCACATCACATCCATCTGAACACTAAACTACACCCAGAGAAACAACATCAAAACTAAGACTTATATCACAACACACCCACATCAAGGACACTACACCCTCGCCACACCCAAATCATCACTACACATCCCACATTGACCATCTCACACACCACCCATCCATCCACCTTGCGTCACACCCACATTCGCACCCACCCCCACACCGACACCCTCCCAGCACATTCAATATCCATGAATTCTAATCCACACGTTGATAGCACTTCAATGATTGTTAATTAGTATAAATATCTTCGTTTTCTTATCTTTCGTTCGTAGTAAATATTTTCTTGAGAGTTAGTCAAGTATATTAATAAAATTTTTTAGTATTCACCAAAAAGAGACAATAATAATGGATGAAATAAATGGTCACTATATGTTTGTTTATTATTATCAGGAAAAAAAATCACACTTATATTAATTTTTGTCAGTAGATTTATTCTCAATTTCAAAAGCTTCCTGCGCCACCAGCAAGGCAAGACAGGCAGGAAGCCCCACAACACCACACCCCCCACACACACCATAGACACTCTTCCCCACCCCGTCCCACCCCCCTCCGCCCCGCCCCCCCCGTCCCATGCTATCCCATCCCGTCCCGTCCTGTTTCGCACCTACATCACACTATCCCGCCCCCTTCATAAAACATTACCGTTATATACCTGTCTTTCCTGTACATCGTCACACTTCCTCGTCCCTCCCTAACACTAACACCTTACAACCCTTCTTTACAGCAGCTCTCCACTGTGTAACGTAACAACGAGGCTGCACGCAAGGAGAAGCAGGAACACAACACACACACACATATTACACACATATAGACACGCAACATAGATTATATAAAGGGAAGGAAACATACACTATAGATGTCCCTAACACACACTTACACTGCAGGACAAGTTCACAGTCTACTATCACACTTCACAACTAACACACACAGGACACTCACAACTCTTATCACCACACATCACACTCCAGAACAAAGGCACAGCACCACAAAACCTTCACACTCCCACTTCAACAATACCCCCTCACGAGATGGATGCCACAGCCACCACACACAAGGGAAAAAAGACCTTCCCTTAATCCCAAATTAATGTGACGGGGACATTCTGTTGTTTATGAGGAAGAAGATGAAGAATAAAAATGAAATTGAAAAAGAAAAAGAAAAAGAAAAAGTAGTGGTAGAAGAAGAAGAAAATGAAGAAGAAGAAGAAGAAAAAGAAAAAGAAAAAGGAAAAGGAAAAGAAGAAGAAGAAGAAGAAGAAGAAGAAGAAGAAGAGGACGAAGAAATATTTAACTCTCCAAATGTTGACGGAAGCGTGGGCGGGGAAGAGGGGGAGGTGGAGGAAGAGGAGGGGTAGGTTGGGGGGGTTAGTGTTGAGGGGATCACAGTAGCGAGGAGGAGGAGGTGGTGGTGGTGAGGGGAGGGGGTGGCGGCGCCTTTGGTGATGGGGAGGTGACAGTGCCAGGCAGGGATAGGTAGTGGGAGAGGGGGGTAGGGGGAAAAGGCTTTACTTACATCTGGTGCCAAATATCTATCTGTTTGTACGCTTTGTCTATCAGTGAACGTTCGATTGTTTGTGTGTGTTTGTGAGGAACTGTTTTGTTTATTTATTTATTTATTTTTTTTCCCCTCTGCCTTTTCCTCTGTTCTTGTATATTTTTTTTTATCTTTCTTTATATTGGTTCAAATTTTTCATGTTTCTTTATTTCTATCCTTCCTTCTGTTCTTTTTTTTCTTGTTTTCTATTTACTACTATCACTGTCATTCTTATTTTACTCATGTTATCATCTTCATAATCTTTCTTATGTATAGCCATGATGGTGACACAGGCTCGTAGTGGTGGTGATAGTGACGGTGATGATGGTGATTGTCCTCGTCGTCATCACTATCTTAGGTGATGGTGTTTTGGTGATGTGGTGGTGGTGGTGGTGATGGCAGTAGTAGTAATGGTGATGAGACTGGTGATGATGCCTGTGTGTGTGTGTGTGTGTGTGTGTGTGTGTGTGTGTGTGTGTGTGTGTGTGTGTGTGTTTTATAGTGACTGCGTAAGGACACCTGTCGCCTTAAAGTGTAATAAGTATCTACTTTTAAAGATTACTCTGTCTCATAAAATCTTATTAAATCTTTTCTAATAGTGTCGTGTGTTGGAGACGATTATTTCAAGGTCAGTGCCATAGTGTCTTACTACTGTGTGTGTGTGTGTGTGTGTGTGTGTGTGTGTGTGTGTGTGTGTGTGTGTGTGTGTGTGTGTGTGTGTGTGTGTGTGTGTGTGTGTGTCGTAACATTTTTGTGACATATTGTAAGGGAATAGTAGGTAGAAGAAGAAGAAGAAGAAGAAGAAGAAGAAGAAGAAGAAGAAGAAGAAGAAGAAGAGGAAGAAAAAGAAGAAGGGAAAGCAAAAAGAGGAGGAAGAGAAAGAAATTAAGAAAAACCTCTCTCTCTCTCTCTCTCTCTCTCTCTCTCTCTCTCTCTCTCTCTCTCTCTCTCTCTCTCTCTCTCTCTCTCTCTCTCTCTCTCTCTCTCTCTCTCTCAGGTCTACTTCCCTTTTGGCAAAACCTTGGAACACACACACAAAAAGTCACTCAAACGACCTGTAACCAACACATCTTTCCCTTCCTCTCCCACTCACTCATTTCCTTTCATCCATTTCTCCCCTCATCCCTCCTTCCCTCCCTCCCTCCCTCCCTACCTCCTTCCTACCCTCCCATTTTCCTCTACTTCCTCTCATTCTATCCCATCTTTTCGTCATCCACCCCCACCCCTTACCCACCCCCTCTCTCTCTCTCTCTCTCTCTCTCTCTCTCTCTCTCTCTCTCTCTCTCTCTCTCTCTCTCGCCCCTTCCTGGTCTCCATTTATGGCAGTAAATCACGAGCAGGGAGAGGGAGGGAGAGCGAGAGGCAGCCAGGAGGGTGTTGGGGCTGTCAGACGTGATAAAGAGAGTGGTAAAGAGACAGGCGAAGAGCAGCCCAACATGAAAGACAAGAAAGACTGTAATGGCTCTAATATCCTGCCTGGGGGGGAATGGAAGGCTGGGTGGAATGAGGGGAAAGAGGGAAGGGGGGGAAGGGAGGTGAGGGAGGGAGGGAGGGACAGACAGTGAGGGAGATTGGAAGAGGACGTGTGTCGAGAGAGAGAGAGAGAGAGAGAGAGAGAGAGAGAGAGAGAGAGAGAGAGAGAGAGAGAGAGAGAGAGAGAGAGAGAGAGAGAGAGAGAGAGTAGAGTAGAGTAAGAAGTAAGTAGGTGTTTCCCCCAGCAAGGATGAGGAAGAGTCAAGTTTCTCCTCCACAGCTCCGGGAGGGGAAGGAGGGGAGGGAGAGGGATGGAGGGGAGGAGGGATGGAGGGAGAGGGATGGAGGGATAGTTAGAGAGCGGGTGATGGAGGAGAGACCGCAGTGGAGGGATGTAATGAGTGAGTGCGGGAGAAGAGTGGAAAGCTGAGAGGGAAGAGAGGAGGTGATGCTGAGTAGTAGAGAGGGAGTGATAAATGAGAGGGAGAGGGAGAGGGAGGGTAAGAGAAAAACTCAAGCCATGTAAGGTGGTAGCCAAGTCATTCTTCTTTTTATGTTATCTGAAAATAATATCAATAGAAGTGTCATTGTGATTTTGTTTGTTGTGTTAGATTGTGTGCCATTTTTGTATTGGGGTTGTAAGGTTATTGGTGTTGTTATTGGTGTTGTTATTGGTGTTGTTATTGGTGGTGTTATTGGTGTTGTTATTGGTGGTGTAGTAATGATGGCTTGGTTTGCGTGCGTTCCTATTTCATGCCTTTGATCAGGGTTATTTTTCTTTGTGTGTGTGTGTTTTTGTATGTGTGTGTGTGTATATTACCTGATGGCAGGGTAAGGTGATGCAAGAAAAAATATATACTACTACTACTACTACTACTACTACTACTACTACTACTACTACTACTACTACTACTACTACTACTACAAATAATAACACTAATGATAATAATAAAACAGTATAACTATGTCTAACGGTCATCAAAGGAGAGTTATATTTCCTTCTTGATTGATGTTCTCTCAAGGGCGTGAGATGCCGTTTACGGAGGTTAACGAAGTTTGATTGGGGTTTGGTGGGGCGAGGCGGGGCCAGCTTTCCTTGGGGTCTCCCGACAACAGTCTTCCCGTTGGTGTCGGACAAGGCTCCTCCCGCCCATCACTACGGCGTTACTCCTGAACAATGAAAGTCTGTTTACCGTTATTGGGAGGATTCGGTTGCGGCCTCGCTGTTCCCGCTGCGACTTCCCTTCCACACCGCCCCTCCTCGCGGCCCTGTGTCCAACGGGCCACCCTGCACGCCGCCCCTGCTCCCAGAAGTGATCCTTTCTTCCCGCCGCGCCCTAATACCTCCGCATGTGAACGCTTGCGCCCATTCTCCGTTTTCCAAGTTCATAATCCGACATTCTAAGCCATTATTCTTACAAAACATTGAGACAACGTGTTAGTGACGCTACCTCAGGCACGGGAAGCCTATCCCCGTCGCCCTGCCACGGCACTGCCGGCCTTACAGCACTGTGGCACAAAGCTCAAAGTGGTACGTTCACAGGGTCTCGGGATACGCCGCATCCGATTACTGCTGGTGGCTGTGGCTTGAACCCGGGTTCCATTAAGGCTGTGAATGGAAAGTTGACATGGGGACACACCCAGGCACAGCGGGGCGTCCCTGGGCGCAGGGGATTCGGACAATGGTGTTTCTATTCAATTTTGAGAGTGTGAGTTTCATGACTTAGGTTTGACCATCTTGTTAATGTGGCATGACTCTGCTGGGCCTCGCGGCTGTTTACATGACGAGGCCAATCCACTCCGAGGCGAGCCTCACTAAGTACAGTATTGTCATGCTGGTTCTGCGGGAGTGATGTCACATTTGATTATATTAAATTGCACTCTGGGTTTTCCTTTTCCACTTGGGTGGCAGGGACCTGAGAAAGACTGCTTCTCCATAACTTTGACACCGTGACTGACGCGCGACCGGGAAACTAGTCTCTAATTTTATTTGTTGTTTTATCACGGTGTCCACGAGGAGTGAGCGGAAGGGCACCTGTCACTGATAGGTTATTTCTTAATTGGAATCCACCATTTGTTGGGTCTTGTCTTGACAGTACATGTTGTACTCACATTACGTTTTCTCATATATTGCTTTATACAAACAAGTTCTTCGTTTTTCCTTCATGATGTTTCAGTAAACCTAAGATGCACTCCGGCTTGCAACGTAGTAATGCAAGTATAAATTTTATTATTGAATATCATATTGCAGTTCGTTCTTGTCGTATGATTTTCTCAAGCAAAGACACACACTGCAATGTGTTCTACCACCCCCGACCCCACCCCAAAAAAATACGTCATACACCTAAATTGGATACCTTGTCCTTTCACCTGCAGGCTAAGGAGTGCAGGTAAGCGGAGGAGGTGCAACCCTGGAGGTCTCAGGCGCTCTCTCAACACAGCCCAGCACCTGCTGCAGTACTTCCCCTTCTCGCCCCCAGCCGCGTGCAGCAGGCCGTGTACCGCGCCCAGTAGGTAAGTCAGAGTTATTTTGGGAGAGTAAACGGCAGCCACTTGCTCCCGTCCACGGCTGATGACAGGGCGGGACAAAACTCCGTCAGAATGAAGTCTCGTAAATACTCAGCAAATGTATCAATGTGAAATATGAGAGAATGAACTAAGATTTATGTGCACGTGTTCACCAGTGTGGTAATAGTACATAGTTTGCCGCGTGGCTCTCGTGCTGCTAGCCGGGGATGTCACTTCATCTCGTGCTCCCGTGTGTCATTGGGAAATATATTGTGGTAGAGGTATGGACGCTTCTTTACAATTTTCCAACCCTTAAGTAGTTTTACGAAGCAGCTTGACTGGCTGATACAACTGTCACGGTGTGCCAGACGCCCACCACCAACCATGTGTAAGTGTGTGTGTGTGTGTGTGTGTGTGTGTGTGTGTGTGTGTGTGTGTGTGTGTGTGTTCTTGACCTCCCTTAACACAGAGAGATGCAACATCATTGTTTATATTGCCTTACCATAAGCCAGAGTGTCTCTTGCCACATTTGACTTTGACATTATATTTCGATGTTCATTATTTTTTTTTCCAACACACGCAA
>JAPQNM010000045.1:19294212-19296712 GCA_029783475.1 Metacarcinus magister
AAGCAAGAAATCTAGACATAATATTTATTGAAAGGGAAAAAAAAGATGGAAATACTTTTACCACAACGAGTAATGCGAGCAGTAAATCTTTTCTTAATATTTGTGTTCCTCTTCCTCCTCTTCCTTCCTTTTTCCCTCCTTCTAGTCCTCTTTTTTTCCCTTGTCCTATTCCTCGCCTTTGTCCTCTTTCTTTTCATCATTCTTTTCCATGTCATCATCCCTGTCTTCACGTTTTTCCTTTCCTCTCCTCCTCCTCCCATTCCTCCTCTTCCACCCCCTTCTCCTCCTCCTCCTCCTCCTCCTCTTCCTCCTCCTCGTGTAAGTTACGTTTAAATGTCGATCAAATAGTTTTTTCATAGGAATTAAATTTTTTTCAATGTTTTTTTTTCTGTCTGGGAAGCGTCACGGCAGGTAATGCTTTATCAATACTAATAATTTTCCCGCAGGAACTCGACGTTGTTTAAGTAGAACCCTAAGATATTTTTTTCTCGATCAAAATGTCAATCTTTATCGATATTTTTTCACTTCAGTTTACCTTATAGTTGTATTAAGTGCTTCGTCTATACTTTTTTTTTGTTTCTCTATATTACTAGCTTGTTAGGAAGGCGTCACGAAGGAAGGAGGAAAGTTACACTGTTGATATTTTCCTTTGTTCATGGAGTACACTTAATACGAGCTCAACAGATGCACAGCTGGTACTTCTACCCGCCTTAAAGAGCAAAGGGTCACGTAGCCTAAGTGTTTATATGCATTCCTCTATTTCCTGATTATCATATTTTTCTTGTTCTTTTGTTTTTTCTTATCTGCCATTGTGCTGCTCCTCTCCCTTCCTCCTTTATTTTATTATTATTTTTACTTCTTGTCCTTCCTCGTTCTTGTCCTCCTTCCCGTCCTTGTCCTTGGCCTTATCCTCGTTCTCATCCTTTCCAAAGATCTCTTTTTCTGACCTTGGTGTTCCTCCTTCTCTTTTTCTTCCTCCTCTCCATACCTTTGCTTCTGCCACTTTAACGGCGACGATATATATATGATAATAATATATAATAATAATAATAATAATAATAATAATAATAATAATAATATCAACAATAATAATAGGAATAATAATAATAGCTTGTATTAGTACTACAACCTTTTCATCATCATCACCATCACCATCATCATCATCATCATCATCATCATCATCATCATCATCATCATCATCATCATCCTCCTCGTAACCCACACACCAATACCTACTCTTAGCCTGGTCCATGTGTGACGCGACATCTTGACACAGGAACACAAAAACAATTGTATCGATATTTTCCATCAATCAGTTTCAATACGACTTACAAGTGGAGTTTAGGTCATTGCTATTCCCTTTGTTATACTTTATATTCATTACAATTCATTTCCTTTACATTTTAAGCAGCTGAGAACACAAACACACACACACACACACACACACACACACACACACACACACACACACACACACACACACACACACACACACACACGTCTGGCCCCACCTGTGCACCAGAGGCCATACACCGTCGCTTTTAATCGTCTTAGAGGGTGACAGGAAGGCAGGCAGCGATGAGGGCAGGGAGGGAGGCAGGTAGGGGGTCTTGGGAGCACTCGCTTGTGAGGTAGGGATGGGAGGAGAAGGGGAAATGGATGTGGGCCAGGAGGCGGTGGGGAGGGGGGGGAGCAGAACCACAAAGGAGGGGAAAGTAGCCGGGGGTTTAGGGTTGTGGGGGAGGGCTGGAGTAGGTAGGACCACAGAGAGAGGAAATGTGGTCGGATTGAAGGGAAGGGGAGGGAGGTAGGAAGGAAGAGAGGAGGGTCAGGGCGTTTCCAGTGGATGAGGAGTGGAAGTGAGGGAATGGGTGAAGTTATGAGGCAGGTGGAGGATGATAAATAAGGGAAAAGTGGAGATGTTAGTGGGGAAGGTAAGGAAGGTGTGGAAAAAATCAGAGAGCGTGGGAGGGAGGGGAAGTTAAGGAATAGAAAGACGGATTTAAAATGAGTGAGAGAGGGAGGGATAACCACGTGAGGGTCATATAGACAATCATGATCTTTGTTTCCTGGGAGAGTCAAGGTTCAGGACATCGATTATCAGTATCTGAGTGTGATGAAGGTGACGTCAGGAAGGTCAGTCGGGCTTATCGAAGTGACCTTGAAGAACGCCGCTTGGGAGAGGGAAGAGTGTTTGTGAGTTACGGGCCGTTTTTGTTTCCTACACCCGGGTGATTGCGACAGAGACAGAGAGAGAGAGAGAGAGAGAGAGAGAGAGAGAGAGAGAGAGAGAGAGAGAGAGAGAGAGAGAGAGAGAGAGAGAAAGTATAAATAATAATAAAAAAAACACAGAAAAAAACGGCCAGCAAAAAGCCTTCACAAACATACATACACAGCTACACACACATGCAAACAAACAAAACAAACAAACACACACACACAAAAAAAAACAACAACCACATAGCCTGCCTACATACATTCAAAACATACTAGACAGATA
>JAPQNM010000045.1:19299212-19311712 GCA_029783475.1 Metacarcinus magister
ACAGTCACAGCAGGAGGCGAGGGAGGAGGAGGAGGAGGAGGAGGAGGAGGAGGAGGGAAAGGAGGAGAATGAGGAGGGAAAGGAGGAGGAAGAGGACGGAAGACAGGGCAAGGGAAAAACGAAGGCAGTAGAGAGAAGGGATGTAATGAGGAAAGAAGAGTAAAGGAAGTAGAACGAGTAGGAAGTGTCAGTAAAGGGAAGATGAAAAGGATGTAAAGTGCAGTACATAAAGTGTTGTAAAAGTTTAAAAAAAGAAATAAAAAAAAACATATGAGGAAATGTAAAGAGAAAGTCAAGGAAGCTGACAGTGACATTACACGAATTACCACCAAGGGAAGAAAAAAAAATTACATGAAAATAACAAAATAAATCATAGGAACAGCATCTCTACCATATATATTTCGTTCACTGGGTAAAAAATTAACAGTTAGTATTAAGAAAGTTAAATTCAACACATGCGAACACAATCTAGCTGAGTATAGACACCCAGGAAGGAGTGTGAGGGCAGCACCTCCTGTGGGACGAAATGGAATAGTCCCGGAATGCACCTTCCTCAAGGATGTATACAGTGTCACGTGGTCAGGGTATTCCCGAGCACCACACGCTGTTGTTTTATTTGTTTTTTTCAATATTTTTTTCTTTTTTGCTTGATGCCTAGTTATTCTTATGACTATTAGTTATTATGAGTGAGCAAATCTACTCTTCCTTGCTTCTCCTGGAAACAGCAGCAGCAACAACAACAACAATAACAATCACACCAATACCAGGAACATCTAAAGCAACACTAACAACAGTAACAACCCAATATTTTCGTCGCCTGCGTCAGGAAACAAACACTTACAGGCACAAAGGAAGAAGATGCAGCCAATGCAGTTCAGGGAAGACTAACAAATGCTGCTTGTGTGTACCTGTCTATAGGCTTAATTGTATAGGCCTACACAGGAGGATTTCTGGGGCTTCTGTGGCGAGGTGTCTGGGCCGTCTGGGCTAGGGCAGTGTCGCCCTTCCCTTCCCTCCCCAGCAACAAGCAGCAGCACGAAAACTGTGTGATTTCTGAGATAAATAAAAGTACCTATACATAGAATGCTTTGTAGTTCTTGTTTTTCATCCAGGAACATCTTATCCCGTTTTGGGGCAATAGCTTCGCAGATTTTGTGTCTGTGATAGAATTATTAATCACACATGAAAGTCTTGGTTTGATCTATTTTATTTTTTTTCCTTCATGTCGAATGGAGTCGAGTATGTCGAAAACAAGTCCAAAGCTCTTCCAGCCGGCCGCTAAGCGAGTGAGGGCATTAAGGAGATGTGCCACTTGATAACTATTTCGGGGTATTTTGGTGGTGGTCAGGGGGCGGGCGAGGGCGGGCCGCGGGGACAGGTCAGGTCATCCGGGTCATGGTCTGACCTCACCCCCTGCTGGGTCTGTTGGTTTTGTTAATCCTCTGAGCTCCTCTAAACACTCAGCTGCTCCCACCGGAACGAAATCCAGCTGAGTCCTCGGGAATTCAATCCAAATGTGTAAAAGATTCGGGAACAGATCTCGCCACTGAGCACCCCGCTCCCCCCACCCCCTCCTAACCACCTCTTTATCCCTTCTTCCCTTCCTCCCTTTCTCTTGCCTTCTCTCATTCTTCCTCCTCTACCCAACCCTACTTCACCACCTCTCCCTTGCCTCCCTCACGTGTATTCATGATCCCATAATTTATGATTAACTGAAAAGAATAAAACATTTGGTGAGTAGCTGATTTTTGCCTTCCTCCTGGCGTCGTTTTGGTGGACAAGAAGTACAGGATGCACTTAGAATGCGAGGAGCGTGATGTGTGCGTGTTGTTGGCAGGCCTGGCGAGGATGACGTCACCTTATATCCGGAGGTTCTATGTGGTGTCTCGGATTAAAAACTTGGTAGTCTACATACTTTACTCCTAAATTTTAAACTTATTTTATTTATCGTTCGTTATATATACGTCCTTAGTTGACTGAAAATAATATTCTACATTGTTTTTCTTCATAGTTTCCACAGCTATCGAACAAATGCAAATATTCAAAGTATATGTTTCGAAGCAACGCTCGGATTCCTTAATCGTTCATCGGTAGATATGCGTGAAGCTGTTTGCGTCGGGCTATAGTTTCCTTGATCCCGTGGTGAGCGGCTGGACGGTGCCGGTGCGAGGAAAATTACAGTGTTATTATCAAGTTCACAGTGACTATTCCAGTGTTTGGTGTTGCTAGACTGCGTGTCACCACCATGGTGGGTGCGGCACAGGCCTGACGCCCACCCTCCCCTTCACCCCCGCCACCGTCCTCGCTTACTGCCTGATGTAAGGAGTGGTGGGGGATCGCACGGCCTTGACTAGAGGAAGGAGAGACCATCACCCTAACCATAACGCCTACATGTGAGTGTCTGACTTGCTGCTACAGAACATTTGGGTATTATTTTACATCTTCACCATAACGCTCTAGAGAATTCAGGGTTATATTTTTGCATTACCTGATGCATATTGAGGTTTTCTTGATTACATTTCCGTCGCAAATTCTTAGTTAATGAGATATTTAATGCTTTCTGTGAGACCTTCTCTTCGAAAAATAAAGTTTAGTTTGATTTAAACAAGGTTCTGTTATTTGTCAATGTAGATTAAGGTTTGGTTAGGTTAGGTTAGGTTACATTAATATAGAAGCTATCAAATGTTCTCTATGACCAAAAGTAGGGAGTTGGACGAGGAGCAGCGGCAAGACGCAGACGTAAACAAACGCCATTATGGTGAAGATGTAAAATTTTACCAACATTTGTTGTAAGACGTGGGAGTACTGTATGTAGAGTGTTCCTGCGTGGGAGTGAGCGAGTATGCAAGGATGTGTGGCAGGGTGGGAGGGAGGAGTGGGTGGATGCGAGGGTGTGTGGTTGCAGCGGCAGCCAAAATATGGATGAAAGTTTAAAGGTCAATAATGTTAGTGTGGTACTAAAAGCCTTAAATACTGGAGTGAAATACCGGATGCTTGGAAGGGTAATTAATGTTCAGATGAATCATGTGGCAACGGGTGGAGGCTGGGGGAGAAATGACATCGTAAACTGCTCTCTCTCTCTCTCTCTCTCTCTCTCTCTCTCTCTCTCTCTCTCTCTCTCTCTCTCTCTCTCTCTCTCATATATATATATATATATATATATATATATATATATATATATATATAATGGGTAGGTGAGTGAGTTAACTACAGAGGTGACGCTCCCCTATCCTTATTGCCTCTCCCACACCAGTTCCCACGAGAAAGCTGGACTTTACTCCTCCGCCTGCCACGCCCTAAGGCCTCGGGGACACGTCAGCTCCCAAAAAAGTAGCTCGTTGAGGTGGAGGAGACACAATCAGATGTTTACCTCCTTGCCTGCTTATCTGAAGAGACCATAGCCGCTAACAAGGGCGGGTTTTACCGTTGTATCTGGTGTCTTGCTCCCAGTTCTCGCCGGTGTAGCTCCCGGCAAACTTGTGCAGGTCCCCCTTTGCTACCCCATTTTCTCATATATACCACAGGAAAGGACAAAGCATAAGCCTCAAAGACAAGGTCGTAGTGCCTAGTTAACGAGGTCATGCGAAGCTCTCTCATCTTGACTGGTATGTACAGGTGAGATTAGCGCATTTTGGTGAAGAAAGTCGACAGGTAACCCTGGAGATAATTGCAGTGTGCAGCACAACCACCTGACGTAACACGAGGGTCCGCCAAAGGGAGAGTAATCGTAATCTCCTTTTTATTGCCTCGAGATTATCGCTTTAATGCGCCACCTCTCGAAAGTGTCTTCAGTATTGCATCTACTAAACAGTCTCTCAACCGGATCTTCCTGTTACTACTACTACTACTACTTTTATCAGTACTCAGCTCTCTCCTCGTGACCTAACACTATCACCCTACCGCTCTCACCCCGAAGACTTGCTTATCTCACCTCCAACATTCTGACTTTGGCATCGCTGCATTCACTCAACCTAACCCAAACTCATACTGTTCCTAATATGCTCACTTTTCACCACATTCACTTCGTCCTTGTCACACTTCATATGTCTTATGTCACACTCATCATGTCCTCACCACAGTCATCTTGTTTCCCAACACGCACTCTCTGCCCTTCTTGCGTCCTTGCCCCTCTAACACACGCACTGCCCTTTGGTATTTTCTCACCCTCTCATACCGTCAGTCATTGGACACATACTGTATAATATGTCCCATTTTGCACATCAAGGCATAGCAGGCGGTATAACTCCACATTGACCTCATCCTCCTCCCTCCCATCGTCCCTTCCTCTTATGTTCTTCGTCCCTTCCCTCCGTCGCTCCCCCAGGACTGAATCCGTGTCGGGTGTGGGTGGGCCCGAGCCATGCGGGTATCATACAATGTTCGCCGGGGTAATAGGGGCTTCGGATCTCCAGTTTCAGGGTCGTTCATCCTGTGACTCCTGGGTGCTCAAGGCTGTCCGTCCGTCCGTCCGGCCTGTCAACGGGTAGTCATCGATGTTTTTGACTAAAATCGTGACTTGTTTACCAACTCTGAGGTGTGCGAATAAAGCTTAAAATGAATGGGTCGTAAGTTTTACAAGCATGTGGTGGTGGTGGTGAGAGCAGAATATTCTTAGATGAAAATTGGAATGTAGATGAACGTCTTTAAATAAGTATGATGCAAATGATGAATGTTACGCATATGTATGTTGGCATGTAGCTGTGCGTTTCATTAAGCTACACCTCATAATTCTTTCTTACATAGTAGTGTTTTTATGCGTATGTATACATGTTTATTATCTCAATGGGAGAGAAAGGGAGGTAGAAGAGTCGAACAAAAATATAGTGAATTAAGGGTTGTGGGTAAGTAGTTGTCCTCATTAAGGTTGTTGCAGGTGTGTGGGAATGGCGGGAACAGGTGTAAGCTTTGCGTCTTGTTGCTCCTATTTATTTCGTCTCCGTAAAGGTGTTTGCTAAGACGCTATTTGCTTCATGGTCATTTATTTGGAGTTAATGTATTTGTGCGTGGGGGGAATGTTGGGTGGATGAGTGATTGGGTGGATGGGTTTGTAAATTGTGAAGGTTGTGGGGATGCAAATATTAGTGTATGGGCATGAAGAGTATGGGAGAGGGATGGGGTGGTTTGGCTGGGTGAGTGTGTAGACTAGACGTGTGCAAGTATGTAACTATGTGTAAGGGCTTGTGTACATGAGGTGGTTGGGTGTGTGGACGTATGGAAGCATGTAGGTGAGTTGGTGTGTGGGTGTGTATGGCTGTAAGGACGTGTAAGTGTACGGGTGTGTGGGTGTGTAAGTGTACGGGTATGGGCATGTTAGTACACGGGTATGGGCGTGTAAGTATACGGGTGTGTAAGTATACGGGTGTAGGGGTGTAAGTATACGGGTATGGGCATTAAAGTATACGGGTGTGGGCGTGTAAGTATACGGGCGTGTAAGTGTACGGGTGTGGGCGTACTGGCTTATCGAGTCCATCGAGTGCCCGCAGCTTGGCCCGGAGACATCCAGGTGCGAGGCCGCGGGGTGGTGGCAAATTCAGGCCACCCCGTCCCTCTTCCCTTCCTCCCCATGTGATTGATAACATCGGGAGGGAGGAGCGCATTTTAGAGGGCAGGGTAGAGGGGCAGGGGTGGAATGGCAGACACAGGGGGGGAGGGAGGTAAAGGAGGATAACACTACAGACAAACAAGACAATAGACAGACCTTTAGTGCATAATAGTTCAATGAGGAGTGAGTTGGTAGTTAAGTGGATGATGAGTGTAGTGGTCTGTAGTTTGGGAGTACGAAGAGGTTAAGGAAACTAGGGATAGGTAATGCACTACGGGTTTATAGGATGGACTGTACTGTAGGGCGTGCAGTGAGTGGTAATTGGAAGACCCCAACGGAAATTCCCCTTCATAATTGTATTTGTTTCCGGATGTAAACAATCAATTAACGTCAAGGGAGTCCATGAAGCAGAAAAAAATAATAATACGTCAGTAGCAATTATATCAGTGTCCTGCCTCTATTATAATGGCTATATTTTACGTCTCAATTACTGTTTTTTTTGTCAATCCCCGTGTCACTAGGAGGCTCTTTAATAAAACTGGCCAGCTGCGGGAGGAAGAAGGTGAAGGGGAGGTGGGGGAAGGGGGATGGGAGTGCAGTGGTGGTGTTGGTGGTGCACGGGACCCTAGTGGCAGGTTCTGGCCGTGGGACAAGCAGCAGCACTGATGTGTTGGCGATGAGGAATTCTAATGATGGGGAGAAAGTTTGGGGAAGAAGGGAAAAAGTGCGTGTGTACAGAGAGTCTCGCAAACACAATGGCAACACGAAGTGAGGGATCGGACAGAGGACTTCATTGAATGTGAGTCCAAATTCCTAGCGTCAGGGAGTGAGTAGGTGAGTCGGTGTCTGGCGGGAACAGGTCTGGGTGCTTGTCCTCGGCTCCCTCGGTGGCCAGTTTTTGCCGGTATTGCCAACTGTCACTTGGCTAAATTCGATCCAATTAGGAGATCTGGCTTTTGTATAGGAGGGTGCTAATTAGGAACCCGAATCACTCGCAGGTCTGGGGAGGCTGGATCACGCCTCTTATTTCATCGGCTTTCTGAAATATTAACCTTGAACGCTGCCACTTAGGTCGCTCCTTAGACACTCGAACACCAGCAGGAATGGACGTCGCAGAAGTCACTGTGAAATAAAAGTCAAGGTGTGCCAGGTGGGACCGATTCAGGGGGAGATATTGCAAGTGATTAAGTTCACTGAATTTTGGTGTTCGAGATGTGAAATACATAATCTTTTGGCAGATACTGTCACTTTCTGGTGTTATTTATCGGTCCATCATTGAAATAGTTGGTTTGCATTGCTGAGGTGCATTCTCCTTCTCCTTGGCTTCCCCTAATGAGATGAAGGTGCCCGCCCTACCGTCACTTGTTAGTTCTTGTGTCTTGCGTCGACGAGATTATTAGAGTAACTGTCAGCGAGACCGTCTCTTCAAGATGTCAAGCCTTCGCCCGTCCCTCGCTTTCTGGTGCTCTGATTCAACCTGAAAACTTCAGTCCACATCAAAGTCTATTCGTGAATATGTCAATTGTAAAGAAAGTCAAGTTTAGGGAAGATTTCAAAGGAGTTAGGTTGGACAGCAATCGTCTGGTGTTCCTTCATGTCGAGTTTAATAAGGTGATATTTGTAGTAAAGGAGTTTTATTGATCCCTCGTCATCTTAATTGTAATATACTGCATGTGTGGGAAATAATTTGTCGGCGTGTGGCTCGTTTAATTCGGCAAATGAGTTAGTTACTTTCTGCAGTTTTACGGAGACACTTTGAAGTGAACCCACTTGTATGAGAAAATATTTTCCGAAGCATGATACGTCACTTTTAGCTGTCTTCCCGTGGCGGCCTCCTGTGTCTGTCGCCTGCGTCAGGAGGAAGCAGGACGCGGACTCTTCCATCAGGATTTGAGGAAGGCCAACATTCCCTCCGCGTAGAATCAACAAGCGTGAAAATGTCCCACTAATGTATAAACCAGACCAGAGGGCGAGCAGCATCTTGGTCGCCTTCATCATGCCTCGCAATTAGAAAGATGTTAAGAAGCCTCGCCAGCCTCCGCCAGATCTGTGAAAATCATTTATCACATCGCCCACCAAGTTTCGTCCTTGGGTGGAGACGCGGCGGCGGGTCAGAGTCTTGCCTCGACGGTGGGGAAGTGAACCTTAGTGTTCGCACCCCGGCGTGCCAGGTTGCTCCGTCCGCCCTGAATGTCAGCTCTCGAGGGGAGGGGAGGGGGGGGAGGGGTTTGATGCTCGCTTCTTATCCCCGAGATGATCTCACGCGACGCTTAGAGATTAGTGACAGAAACGGCGATAGAATGTTTTTATATGAAGGTTCCCTCGTGCAACCTTTACCGCGAGAGGCGATAGCGGCGAAGATCGCGTTGTAGCTTCACATTACGAATGAGTGTGAAGACTCCAAGAAGGATAAGATAATGGAATAGTCCTTATATCGTTCTACTTTAGCGTTAAATAATGAAGAAGATATAAAATGAAATACCGGAGAGGATCGGATAGATAAGGTGGCCGAGGTAAGGAGGAAGATGAATGTGTGCCTCTGCTTGGCTCACACTTCACACATATTTGTCATTCTTACCCAGTTCTTAATTATGAGGAGGCTCCCGAGCCCCGCGTCCCGCTGAGCTGCGGCACACTTCTTGGCCGCCTCCCTCACGCACCACCCTACCCACTCGATGGACGAGTGAGGCGGGTTCCTGCGTTGATGAACCATTCATAACAAGTCATCACGCTGATGTGTGGTGATTATTTTCATTGGGGGGGAAAATGGCGACAGACACGTTGCAAACTTGAAATTAATAGATGAATTGAATGTAATGTGTTGCTCGGTATTAAAATAAACTGTTTCTAAGGTAAGTTAGATCTTCAGGTAACAAAATACTGTACTTTTCTTTCTTGATGGGTTTTACTGTGCAGAAAGATTAAAAAAAGAACCTTGGTTAAGCGTTGTAATAGGAACATTTAACGTTGAGTGTGGCATTCTAGTGAGCGACTAGCCACATGTAGGGGACGAGTACACGGCTGGGACGAGGCGAGGGTGCGTCTGTGTGTCATGCATGCATTATGGTGCCAGTGTCTAGTGCAAGGCCACGAGGAGGAGCCGTGAGTGGACGGAGTAACACGTGTTCCCGCTGCCGATGTGAACTAGACAGCTGAACACACCCTTCGGCAGTGACTTAACGCAGCTCTTCAACATCCTCCTCATGCACCTGGTTTAATGCAACTGTGTTATATTTTTCTTCTCTTCTTGCCCAGTTGATTTTCTCAGTATTTTGTGGCAGATTGTGAATTAAAATAGAAATACAATTAAAGGAATGGAGATGATTTCCATCGAGGAGCAGAATCCTCTCTAATTAGAAAAGGCAGTGGTCTTAATGAGGTCATCAAGGGCATCTGAGGTTTGGGGAAAGATCTTTTTAATGGGTTGTGACCTAGATTTGAGCTGATGGTCAGTCTTTGTTATTATTATTATTATTTCTATTATTATTATTATTATTATCGTTGTTATTGTCATTACTATAGTGAAAACAGTGGTCATTGTTATTGTTATCATCATAGTCATCATCACCAGTGTCTTTGCTGCTGCTGTTTTCATTGTGTTCATTATACGCGTCAGTTAAACCAAAAGAGTAGAAAAAAAAACAAGAACTAACGAAGATATATAGGGAAGGTTAATTTTCTTGACTATGCGCAAAGAATAAGTGGAGAATCATATATCAAAACGTGTTTACTGATGTTTTTACAGCCTGGCGTCCATTTATCCATCATGCTAAGAGAGAGAGGGGCAAAAAAGAAAAGGGAAAAAAAAAGAAAGTGAAGCGCGGGAAAACAATTATCTTACGGCCCAGAAGAATGATCTCTGCTTTGAAAACACCGCGAGGGGCGTGAAGGAGTGGGGCCTACGGGCGGGGCGATTAATGGACAGGCGATGAAGGAGGAGAGAGAGGCCTGACTAGGGTACATCTGCAGCTATATACACACACACACACACACACACACACACATGCACACTCACACACACACACATGCACACTCACACACAGCCACTCACGTACACACACACACACACACACACATAGTCACTCATGTACACACACACACACACACACACACACACACACACACACACACACACACACACACACACACACACACACACACACACACACACACACACACACACACACACACACACACACATGGTAGCAGTTTTATTTAGAGATTCATTGGAAGGATGCTAGAAATAGATTATCCTTGTTGTTGTTTTTGCGATTATTGTTGTTTTCTTCTTTGTATTATTATTATTATTATTATTATTATTATTATTATTATTATTATTATTATTATTATTATTATTATTATTATTATTATTATTATTATTTGCTACTAACTACTATCACTACTGCTACTATTACTTACACTACTACTACTACTACTACTATTACTACTACTTCTACTACTTCTACTTTTACTACTACTACTACTACTACTACTACTACTACTACTACTACTACTACTACTACTACTACTACTACTACTACTGAAGATGAGACATTTCTTAATTATCATCTAGTACAAACAACAAACTCCCGCTGTACTGCTTCTAAAACCAAACAAACAATTATCATGAAATTCGTCTCAAGATAAGATAAAACTTTACTTTATTCTTTGTGATATGAGTTCTGGTGACAAGAATAATGAGAGTGAGTGAGTGAGAGGGGACAGTGGAAGAGGGATGGGAGAGGGATGGGGAAGAGTCGTGTTAGAGGAGAGGGGAGGTGCCTTGATTGATGGAGGGAATGAGTGTAGTGAGGAAAAGGAGGTGTTGGAAAGGGTTGAGGAAGTATGTCGTGAGGGAATGTCGAGTGTGAACGTCATGGGGAGAAGAAAGTACAGTGAATTGTTTTGTGTTTGTTTTGTGTTGGGATGCTGCGTCACGGGACAGACTGACAGTACTGCTTTGGAGGTAATGATGTGATGTGTGTTGTCATGTTGTATTGGGAAACAAAAAATGTTCCTGGATAATCTTACGTAGACTTGATGCAAAACGTGAAGTGCTATCATGCTTAAATCGGTATAATTTTGTTTATTAAAGAAATGTACCAGAATTTTGATATATAACCCATATAATGAATACTTTGATTTGTCTTTTCCCTTTTTTTATTCTTAAGAAATTATAAAGTTTTTCTTCGCTATTGAATCCTTTGAGTTTCGAGTTTTTTCCATCGTATCTTACACAGTGCTGCTCTTGCTTAATCTCTTTTTCCCCTCTAGTTTCCCTTCCTCTATCTTCCCCTCGTAGCGTCCCTTCCCATCAACACTTCCCATCAACGTGGACTTGACAGAAGTTTCCGGCATCACTGCCAGCTATCAGTGGTTATCAATCCTTATCCCCCTCTTATCATGTTCTTTCATTCATCATCACTTGTGCATCTTCCTCTCCCTCTCACCCGCCAACAAGGTAGAACGGCAAAGGGACCAGAGACGTTAGATTCCCTTAGAAGTGAGTAGGGAAATGGACCTTATCTCCTGAGGGCGTTTGTGTCTGTCTCGCTCCCCTGGATGAGCTGCGTCAGGAGCCACGCCCGTCAGGTTCCATTTGAGGGTAAGGCGAGGCTGCTGGCCGCGTCAGGTGTGCCTCAGAGGGGGAAGAGCATTGTCGGTTTTTGCGAGGACTGATTATACTTCCGATTGGGGCACGTAGGGTGGAGGGGATGGAGGGGATTAGGTGCTAGGAGAGATAGAGGGGAGGATGCTGATGCCTGATGCTTGCACGAGGGGACGGTGATGCTGAAGAGTTGCAAGGCTGGACGGAACCCTGTAGCTATAATGCGTGTATGGTTGGGATTGTTTTTGTGTTGTATTTAGTGGTGTTTGAATATTGGCTGATGGATACTAGTGTGTGTGTGTGTGTGTGTGTGTGTGTGTGTGTGTGTGTGTGTGTGTGTGTGTGTGTGTGATGGATGAAGCATGAAGGATGGTGGACCTTGGGTGGGACGAGGAAGCTGCTTTTGCTGTTGCTTCTACTACTATTAGTATTACTTCTATTTCTATTTCTACCTCTGCGTCTACTTCTACTGCTACTGCTATTGTTATTGCTACTGCTACTCCTACTACTACTACTACTACTACTACTTTAACCATCTTGTGATGAAATTTTCTCGCCATCTCCAGACCGTATTTACAAAATTAATATTGTAAGACGTCTGTCTATATGTGCAAAAGGAAAATGTATACGTAAAAGTTATTACAGGAATTCATTAAAATTTAAATTGTGTGAAATTTGAAGTTGCGTAAAGAAAATATGGTAATTTGTAAAAGTTGGTGTGTAGTCATGCGTTCTGTTTTTTCTTATGTGTTACGCCCACTTGTTTTGGAGAAGGCCAAATGTACAACAAATATACATCTATGTCATTATTCAATTAATACCACCACCACCACCACCACCACCACCACCACCACCACCACCACCACCACCACCACCACCACCGCCATCACTGTCACTCTCCCTCTGGTTTGCACCCTTAATGCCCAGCGGTGGGTTTACGTTCTGAAGCGAGTGTCCGTCACGTCGCCACGCCAATAACGCCACAAGGTCACAGAAGGTCACGCCACACAACACCAGCAGGTCGCCTCGTGAGGGTCAAGTCGAGGATAACATCAACGCGGCGCCCTGAGTGACACGTGTTGACGGTGCCACGAGGCGCTAATGTGACGCCCTGTTATCACTTGTTATCTGAGGACGCTCTATCTGGGGCCACACTCCTCTCGGCGTCGGATATCATGGGTGTCTGTCTGTCTGTCTGTCTGTCTGTTCCTCGTGGCGCCGTCTCGTGGATAAACAAGAGATAGTTCATAGTGTTCCCCACCTGTATGTGTTCACCACCTGTATGTGTTCACCACCTGTATGTGTTCACCACCTGTATGTGTTCACCACCTGTATGTGTTATCTCTCATT
>JAPQNM010000045.1:19316712-19359212 GCA_029783475.1 Metacarcinus magister
GCAGGAGGTGGTCGCAGTAGCGGGGTTACTGGGAACCGTGTGCTAACTGTCCGCACGCGATGATGAACGAGCGAGTTTGGTGGCGATTATAATGGGATTTCGACCACAATATATCATCGTCAATTAACTCTTGCTTAATGTGACGCGCTTGTTAAGTTTATTTCCCGCAAAAAGATGACTATTACGCAAACTGATGCTGCTGCTCTGTGTCTCAAGGCCTCGATGTGCTGCTCTGCCTGACGGTGCGTCCTCAATGGGTGGGTTGGTGGGTTAGGTGTTGGAAAGGCATCACCGGGACGACCTGCTACTCAAGCTGACCACCTGCTGGAACACCGGATATGCCTGTCTTCCATGACAACTCCTGCTTCTGTTGCGTCGCTGATACACTCCAGGACGCGCTGCTCAACGTAACTCCTGATGTATCTTTATAACATTCATTCTGGCTTCATTTTGTTTCCATCTCCTTATACAAGATTGTCAACTTCATTTTTTACTAAGACGCCTTGATGGTTGCTTAATTGAATTGCAGCTTAATGTAAATCGTTTGGGTCGTGAGTGGTCTGATCCTGGCCAGTGTGTGTGATGGATAAATTCTGTTTTGCCTCAAGTGTTAATTAAGGTCATAATTGCTCCTAGATGAAGAATTTGTGATGGATGTTTTGACGAGCTTGTAAATTAACCTGCTTTGTTATGGAATTGTTTGCTTATTATGTAATTAAAGTTGAAAACAATGTCATAATGCATATCATAATAATCTGATCTACGATAAAAAAAATACTCCTCTTAAAACCTCGGCTGGTTACGAGGTGAGGGAAGCGGTGAGTCTATCAGTACGGATGACGTGGCTACTTGGTACTAAAGAAAGTAGTGGTGCCTGTATAAAGTTAATGTGATAAACTTAAAGAGCTCACAACGATTTACCTGCTATTTTAGATGACCTTGATTAGACACATTTAACTCAAAGATTAACTATATATAGTATTTTCTCAATAACAATTATTAGATCCACAATTTACGAAGACCATAGTTGAATTTCACATGATATTCGCATCTCAAGCAAGACATATTCAAATTTTACAAAGCCTCAGTTTAATCCTTCCAACTTTGTAGATTTTCATGCATTTTTTGTTGTGTGGACACGTTATCCTTCCCTTTTCTGCTCTGCTTTGCACTTCCCCGCCGCGCCGCCCCTCCCGCCGCTGCTCCCATGATGGCGTCTTCTGGGCCAGTGGCCACGAAGAATGGAAGCGATAACATGTGACGCTGAGAAAGGTGGAAATAAAGACGGTCTGATAATTTAAGCCACAGGGAGGAGACTGAAAGTGTCGCGCGGAGAAGAGGGGACAGTGAGGCGAGGGGGTATAGAGAAAGTGTGGAGGGAATGAGGGAGGAAGGAGGGACGGGATGGAGGAAAATAAGAAGAGAAAAGATAAACTGAGCAGTAATCTCAGACAAACATAGTCAGATCTTCAGTTTTTGTTATTGAAGTAGACACTGAGAATGGGAGAAATAATTTTCCCTTTTGATATAAGAATCCAAGAGAGAAAGAGAAAGGTGTACGTAATATCAAGGGAAGAAATGAATAACTTGAATATATTGATAAATGAAGAGTGAAGAAATTTGTGAAGGGAAAAGCCATAAGCTATATCTTGGCGGCGTCATCCACGGTAAGGTGTCACGCCCGACTTGCGCGAGAGAATGGTGGTCGCGAGGGAGGACGAGGGAGAAGAGAGGAGAGGAAGAAGGGGAAAAAAAGGAGATGGAGAGAAAAGAGAAAGTATGGAATAAGATGGAGAGGAGAGAAAGGAAGGGATGTAGTGGAAAGAAAATAAGGGAAAGGAGATGGAGAGAGAAAGGTAAAGAAAGGAGTTGGGAAAAGAGAAAGAATATAGAGGAGAGGACAGAGGAATAAGTACGAGGCGGAGAGGAAGATAAAGAAGTAAAGTATCGAAACCCAGCCAGCATTTAAAGGATATAAAAACAATAACAATATATAGTAAAATGTTGATATAATACATAAAACTATTATATTTCTTCACAATTACGAAACCGAAAACATAATGATCATACGACGAAATAAACAGATAAAAAAACCAGATAAAATGGAGTGAAAACTATGCATGAAAATATAAGAGGAGTAGCATTGAGCAGTAAAAAGGAGGAAGGTAGGCAGGCAGGAAGCAGGAAGCAGGAACCAATCTTGTGCCGCTGCTACAGGTGCTCGCCGCCGCAAACACGAGGCTCACACGACACTAATCATGCCGTGTGAGGGGACAGAGAGCACTAACGAGATTGCTCGCCACCCATTACCGCCTTTCACACTGTCATCAATCATCGGCTCGACGCAACACCCGCTCTCGACCCAGACCACTGAGTATCGACGTCACGAAGGCACCTGCTGCTACCACCCCCGCCGCACAGTCACCACGCACGCTGACGCAGGGCAGGCGGCGGGGTGGCTGTTCTATGCTGCACGTACATTTTCAATACGCACGCAATCAAGGATCAAAGTGATGTGGGGTCAAGTGTAGTCATTCAAGTTTTTATTCGATTCCTGGAGTCCGCACTTATGATTATGTCTTTTTTGCGGGATTATTGAAGAGCATGACGAAGCTGATATTTTAATTTTCTCTCGAGTAGATTATATAGTGACTCGTAGAAGTGCTACTTAGTTCCCTGTCCTAAGTGAACTATAACTGAACTAAACACCAGTTATAACGAGTGAATATTGCACTTTATGTGTTTCGTGGGTAAGCGGATGCAGCCTCACTGTATAATTAAGCCAAACACTCCCAGAGCTCCACGTGTACACTAGAAAAAGGCCTGAACGAAGGGCGTTGGGTGCGCGCCAAGGCCATCCACCTACCCTGACCGACCCTGTTAATGGTACACTTTATGGCGACACACTTGCTCTTATTATCTTTATGCAGAGACAGTTTTCCTCAATCGATGATCCTGACGAGGTAAATAGTAAAATATTCATATAAACAGTGCATTTATTTGGCTTGTCATACACTTACATCGCTTGTCATACACTTACTGTTTATTGATATGAAACGTGTTCGTGGTGATTTGTCTCTTGTTTCTTAGCTTCTGTTTCTCACGATGAGGCACCAACATCACCCTCTTCCTTATGAGTGTATAGCTGTTTTGTCTTTCTTCTTATTGTATTTTACAGTTTTATTTTTCTTCAAGTTTCCATTCAGTAGTTATCGATGTGTTTACTCTACTCTTAGGTGTCCTTCAGCTCACTTTTACTCCCTCGTCATCATCATCATCATCATCATCATCATCATCATCATCATCATCATCGTCATCATGGAATTTACTATTACTTTCATTGATATTTTTCCCCTATTTTCGCTTCCCTTCCAACCCTTGCCATCTGTTACCCATGTGTGTGTTCAATGTGAGTGTAGTACATAGTCATAAAACACACACACACACACACACACACACATACACACACACACACACACACACACACACACACACACACACACACACACACACACACACACACACACACACACATCTGCTTCAGCCACGGAGAAAAATACGCACGTTACCTTACCTTCTTTCTCTTCCCTCTTCCCTTCTTCTCCCACCTTCCTCCCATTCTTCTCCCCCCCCCCGCCTCTCCCCCTCCGCCCCCCCTGTGACCCAGCACGCTGTTACCTTGTTGTCCGACGCTCACTCACTCAGCCGTTATAACAACCTGCCAATCACACGCCTGTCAGTCGATCGTTGTTTTTTGGAGTGTGTGTGTGTGTGCGGGGGAAGGAGGGTGTTGTGTGTGTGTGTGTGTGTGTGTGTGTGTGTGTGTGTGTGTGTGTGTGTGTGTGTGTGTGTGTGTGTGTGTGTGTGTGTGTGTGTGTGTGTGTGTGTGTGTGTGTGTGTGTGTGTGTGTATGGTACTTTATGACTATGTACTACACCTATATCAACCTCACACATGCGTCTCTCTCTCTCTCCCTCTCTCTCTCTCTCTCTCTCTCTCTCTCTCTCTCTCTCTCTCTCTCTCTCTCTCTCTCTCTCTCTCTCTCTCTCTCTCTATCTACCTATATATATATATATATATATATATATATATATATATATATATATATATATATATATATAATGTAGGTACACACACACATACATTCACACAAACATAAGAGTATGTACAAGCATATAATATTGTATGTCATATATCGCAGCAACACGCAGCTGTGGTGCTCAGGGAGTGTAAGGAAGAGTTGACACACGTGTGTTCCCATCACAGGGAGAACACGGAGCCAGACAGGCAGGTGTGAGTGTCTAGTAAATCATTCAACTGTTAGAAAATCCATTGCTCCCAGGGGTACATGTGCATTGATGCATTTAAATAAATATATGAATGTATATCTAGTTAAGAGTTGTATATTATTATCTTTAAGTTTTAATACATTTGGTGAAAACATCCTATATTATACGAATCACCATGTGACTGTAGACATTAACACAACACTATGTTCTACTTTAACAGACATGCCCTGAGTATCATGAAGGCGAGGCGTGAGTGTGGAGTGTTTGCCTGCGTCACCAAGATGTTGGGCGCCGCTATTAAGACCCTAAAAAACAGACGTCACTTGGCCGGGGCGAGGGCCGCGGTAGCACAAGAGAGAGGTAAGTGTTCAATAGCCTCGTTAGTTCCCCCATTGTGGGCCACACACGCCTGGCCCTCCCTCCCTACCCTACTTCCCTCCCTTCCTCAATCCCTGACACCTTCCCTCCCACACCCGCCTCGGCCCGGCCTTCTCTCCTTCCTCCCCACCGACTTCGATGCAAACAATCAAAGGGGAGAAGCCACGCCAAGCCACCAAACAACCAAAACAACTTCCCCATAACACAAACAAACAGGCGTGGAAGTAAACAAATACACGCCTTATGAAATACACAAGTCACACCAAGACTGTAATAGAGACAATTGGAGGTTCACTAGAGGTATACACAAGACACAAGACACCAGGTAGCGAGCGGCGTGGCGGGCGTGGTGTGGTGTGGCGTGGTGTGGTGTGGTGCCTGCCTGGTTGGTCCCGCTAGAACAGGGCTGCCAAGCTAACAGACAGCCCGAGTGACAGACAGACGGCGAGGAAGGCGAGGCACGGGAGGTTCTGTCTCAACTGTGATTATCGGGAGGCTCTTATTACTGTGTTTCAGGAGGAGAGGGTGAAGGGAAGGAAGGTTTTAAAGACGGGAGGAATGGGTGTAGAAAAAACCCTCACTACAAGTATAAGGAAGAAAGGAAATGAGAAGATGTGAAAGGAAAAGGTTATCTATGCAAGGATGAAATGGAGGTTAAGGAAGGAAGGTTATTATTGCAGAAGAAGGAGCGAAAATGAGGGCATAGATGAAAGGAAGGAAGGAAGGAAGGAAGGGAGAATAAGAATAAACCGAGTAAAATAGAATGATGTGTAGGAAGAGAGGGAGAGGGAGGGTTGAAGGAGTGAGGTAAATGTGAGGGCCAGATTGAAGGGACGTGAAAAGGAAAAAAAAAAAGAACACAAGAAATGTAGGAAAACTGGAGGGAAGGGTCTGCAGGAGAATGAAGGAAGGGAACGTGTTGAGGAAAATTAATAGGGGGAGGTGGAAGCAGAGGGAGAAAGAGAGATAAGAAGGCATGGGTTTGGGAGGGAACAGAATGCACATGTCTGTCTGTTAAGTTTTGTTTTCCATATAATATTTCTATGAATTATTGAGAGTGGTGTGACATATTTTACGACTGATGTCACTATACGTGCATATGTGTATGCCTGATAACTACTACAACATAAAATGTTTATTAATCTTAACAAAAAAATAAAGTTGATGGAAAGATAACACAAGTTTATCCGTGGCAGCTGAGTTGTGCTTGTAACAAAGGATGTAAGGAAAGTGTATAAGATTTGATCTCGGTGAAACTGAACGAAGAATGATTTATTATCGCTCCAAAAAAAAAGATAAATAAGGAAGTATATATATATATATATATATATATATATATATATATATATATATATATATATATATATATATATATATATAGAGAGAGAGAGAGAGAGAGAGAGACACGCGTAGCATAGGGAAAGCAATGATGGAAAAAAAAGCTGGACTGTATAGGATGTTAATAAACAAAGAATGATATAGAAACACACACACACACACACACACACACACACACACACACACACACACACACACACACACACACACACACACACACACACACAGTACATACGGGCACAGATGGACGGAAACAGAGTATGAAGATAGAAATGACAAAAACAAATATGTTGAAAATGGATCTTTTCCTCCAGGCACATCTGTACTAACCAACAGATGTACAGACTAATAAACAAAGAAATCATATACACATTCGTACGTGCAGTAGCAATGGAAGACAGACAGGCAGGCAGATGCATAGACAGAAAAATAATAAGGTATCGAGGTAATCCGACACAGTGACAGAGAGATAAATAAACAGACACAACCAGATAAAGAGATTAGACAGACAGTCAGAGAGAGAGAGAGAGAGAGAGAGAGAGAGAGAGAGAGAGAGAGAGAGAGAGAGAGAGAGAGAGAGAGAGAGAGAGAGAGAGAGAGAGAGAGAGAGAGAGAGAGAGAGAGAGAGAGAGAGAGAGAGAGAGAGAGAGAGAGAGAGAGAGAGTTACTCCAGAAAAATACACTCTGACATAGATAGACAGACAGATAGACAGATACAGACAAACACAAACATTCAAACAGACAGTCAGTATGAGGAGCAACGCGTACTCTCCTCCTCTCACAAGTGACTCATTCCCCTCATCCCATTAATTCTCCTTTTCTCTCTTCCCTCATCCCATTTCTTGGTCCCCTCTTTCTCTCCCCTCGCCTCCCCTCGCCCTCCGCCTTATCGCAGCCTCCACACGCCATCTCTTTATCTCCCTCCGATAGGCAGCACCACCGTCTCTAAACTCGAGCCTTTTTTTTTTATTCTCGTGTGAGGGAGAAAAATGTTTATTGTGATTTATTACTTGAAGATTTTTATGTATTTTTTTGACGATAGTGTATAATTTAATGAGGATGGTTAGGCTTTCTTATTCTATTTATTTACTATTGTGTGTGGCGTGTGAGGGGACGGTTTTTGGTTCATCTTCCTAGTTCAGGTAAGGTAAGGAAGGGTAAGTAGTGTAGTTAATCCATCGTGTTGCGTTAATTGGTTCAAGGTGACTACAGGTGACTACAACAGTGTGAAAAGGAAGTAGAAGTTATTACCTTACTACCTGTTATAGGCATGGTAAAGTTCATCAAGTTCTATAGCGTAAACAACATTGTAAGTACCGCTGCGTCTTCCTCTTCTATAGGCACTGACCAAACAACTTTCCCGAGGCTCAGTTCAGTGTGTATCGTCCTTCCGCCTCGCCGCTGGCTTTGCTCCCTCGGTGACCAGAAGCGGTACTCTCCATCACTGCCAAAAGAGCCGCATATAGAGCCTCTCTAACCGGGTCACTTTCTAGCAGTGGAGGGGAAAAAAGGCCTGCCCCTCTCCCTCCCCGTCCTTCAGGTCCCTCACCCCGCCGCCGCACGAGAGACATCAATTACCTCATCAAAGATAGATCCCCTATTATCTGCCCCCTTGCACGCCGCCCTCCCCCTTCCCGCCGACGCCCACACGGACTAGAATTGTTCGCCGCCCGCCGGAGGGGAATCGCTGGAATCTCGAGGGAGCATTTATCAAGAGTAATCCTTAACTTCGTGAGGGGGGCGCCGCTCCGTCCTTTTCTTTTCGAATATATTTAAGATGGCGGCCATCGTAATTTATTTTCTTCAGACCATTCAGTCATTTTCACTTGTCGATACATTGTGTACGTGTTTCGTGTTTCTTGTTTCAGGTTCAGACTCATGGGAAAGCAAGGAGGTTTTGTGAAGGATTTGGTGAGACATTAGGCATTTTTATTGTTTTTTTAGTATCACCAGTTGTGTGTTAATGAAGTGAAAGGATGGACACTCAAGATTTCAGAAGTTTGCTTAAGGTATTGTAAACTCCTTCACACACACACACACACACACACACCACACACACACACACACACACCACACACACACCACACACACACACACACACACACACACACACACACACACACACATAACGTATACATCGTAACATACTACAAATATGAATATCCACAAAAGCCTCGAACACACAAAAGTATATCGATGGAGTATACGCTGTTTTTTCTTCTCTTTTCCTCCCTAACCTGAAAATACAAGAGGGCGAGGTGTCGGCAGCCCGCCCGGCACCCTCGGCGGGGGAAATGCGCGCGGAAATTAAAACGGGGGTTCGAACACTCTTCCCCGGTAATCCTATTTCCCGCGTAAACATGAGAGGAGAACCAGATCACTCACTCACTCACTCACTCACTTCCTTACTCGCTCACACACATATACACACACAAATATATACTGTTGGTGTGCCTGACTTCCTGCATGTTCTCTCTCTCTCTCTCTCTCTCTCTCTCTCTCTCTCTCTCTCTCTCTCTCTCTCTCTCTCTCTCTCTCTCTCTCTCTCTCCGTTTGACAGGTGAGATACGACAATGGAAATAATGAAATACATCCTTATGGTGATTTCCAAGTGAGTTAAACCTTAGTTATTCGTCTTTATGGCAATTAAGTCTTTAAAGAAATACATAAAGTTAAATATTAAAGATAAAAAGGAAGAATCATTGAGCCTCGTGGTGTTAAACTTCTCTTCTCTCTCTGACTTGCTTTATTTATTTATGATTAACTTCAGCTTAGGTGCAGGAAGGTCTTTTGATTGTATAGTTATTGGTCGTTGTTTTCCCCTTGATGGTCTCTGTGGTGGTCGTTGTGTTGCGTCCAAGTGTCGATTCTCGCGCGTTTCAGACCCGACTCAACACAGCGGTGGGTAATCAGAACACATAAACGCCACTTAAGGGAGGGACAGCCAGGGAGTAGGATCAGTTGTGTCTGCTGCAGTGCGGTTCAACATGTGTGATAATTAGGGAGAATGTTTACGACAGACCTTATCTACACCAAGAACGAGGTGATGCAGTGCCTTCAGACCTGCCGCCACCACAACCACCACAACCACTAACACTACTGCAGCCCTTACTTGCTCCCCTCACATCCTCATCTATCCCTCCATCGTCGCTCTATCTAGCACTCCCTACACCCCTTCATTCCCTTCTTTTCCTTTTCCCTTCCTTGCCTTCTTCGCTCCATCATCTCACACACCCTTCCCTGCCCTTCCCTTAACCTACTCCCCCTCCCCTCACCACACAAGCCCGCCAACACCTTCTCAAGCGACATAACTCAGGGGAGAAAATTGCAGATAATGATTTAAAAGTGTTTTTACTCGCCGGCCGCTTCGACACTTTAAGATTCTCCGCGTGTAAACATTGTCAATCTAAACACCAAGACGCCTCGTTGTGAGTCCGCGTCGCACATCAACACACACACACACACACACACACAGAGTTGAAATTCCCCTTCAGCGTCACTGCATGCGGCCAAGACAGTGAGGGGGCGGCAGCATCTACTACCCTGCAGAGTGACAAAGAGGACGGAGTTTCCCACCGAAGGGTAATCCTCCTGATGCTGTTGATCCGCCTCTTTAATGCAACAAATACGGGTCTTTAATACCTTTTTAAGCCGCCTCTGTGTAGCCGCGAGGGTGGAGAGTTAAGTGGCATTATTTCCATATTAATTGTCCCTTAACGCAAGTCAATAGGATTATGGGGGAGGGAAATGGGGGTGTGGCCGAGGGGAGAGTGAGGGTGTGAGGGGAGAGGCGCTGGAGTGAAGGGACGGCGAGGGGAACGTAGGCGAGATGGGGATGAGGGAACAGAGCGGGATGAGGAATATCATTGCTATAAAAATTGAGATTGAAAGGGAGGGAGTAACGCATCGAGAGAGAGAGAGAGAGAGAGAGAGAGAGAGAGAGAGAGAGAGAGAGAGAGAGAGAGAGAGAGAGAGAGAGAGAGAGAGAGAGACACACAAACAGACGTGTATCTCATTGTTCCATGGACCACTTGGCTGCCTTACTGGTGTGAGAAATGCAGCAGTAGGGTGGCCGCCGCGTGTTTGGGCGTGGCGGGGGCGTGTCTGCCTGCGAAGGGCTGTCGCGGGCGCGGGCGGGTGTCAGTCAGAGTGCCACGCCCTACACTAGCGATGGGAACCCTGGGATGAGCGACTTGTGTCTCCCCTTCTTTCCCTTCACCTATCCCTTGCCTTCCCTTCCCCCTTTTCCCTTCTTTTAACTCTTATCTCCTTATTCCCTTCCCTTTTCCCTACTTCTGTCTCGCCTCCTGTCACTATCAACCCCTTCTTTCCCCTCTGTCTCTCTTCTTCACCTTCCCATCAATGTCTCCTTTCCCTTTCTCCCCTTCTCACCCTCCATCTTCCCCTTCCCTCATGCACTGATCATTTCAAGGTCATGATTAATAATTACTGTCGTTTATTTTAGTATTGTATTATGTCGTTAGAATAATGGTTTAATTATTTCTTCCACATATTGCTTTTTATCACTTTTGTTGAGAATGTTTTTTCAGTGTAATATTTATTTTTGGATTTATAGTGTGTGTGTGTGTGTGTGTGTGTGTGTGTGTGTGTGTGTGTGTGTGTGTGTGTGTGTGTGTGTGTGTGTGTGTGTAATTCTTTA
This sequence comes from Metacarcinus magister, assembly GCA_029783475.1. Lineage (NCBI taxonomy): Eukaryota > Metazoa > Arthropoda > Malacostraca > Decapoda > Cancridae > Metacarcinus > Metacarcinus magister. The sequence goes on from JAPQNM010000045.1 coordinate 19,327,378, forward strand.
TTAGAAAGAAAATTTTGTCCTCATTCCCCTCATTCAAGGCTAGTGTGTGAGGTGATGAGTTGTTGAGGGCTGAGAGGCGCCAAGACTCCTCCTCCTCCTCCTCCTCCTCCTCCTCCTCCTCCCCTCCTCCTCCTCCTCCTCCTCCTCCTCCTCCTCTCCTCCTCCTCCTCCTCCTCCTCTCCTACTCTTCCCTGGCACTACTCTTCGCTCCTTACTTTAGTCCTGGCTTGTAATTATCCTTCAGTAATTCCCTTTCGTATGTTTGACAATTTTCTCTGCAAAAAGAATAAACCTTCCTCTTTTTTGTGCGTGATATGTTTCTCTTCGCTATTTACTCTCCTGGTGTCTGTGGTGTGCGTGCTGTTTGGGGCTATCGATATTGTGCTATATGTTTTAGTTTCTTTTTTATTCTCTCTCATACAAACAAACATTGGGTAACGCCACTCGCTTTTTATCTGACTTTTATTTGTGCTTTATTTTTTTTTATTTAGGTTTGTATATATATTTATTTAATGTTTTTTTCTTTATACATTATCATCATCAAGTTTTGTTGTTATTCTTCTTTCCTACCAGTTGTATTAATGTTCTACGTAGTGGCTGCTGGCCTTCACAAACCTTTCTCTTTTCCTCCCTTCAACCTCCCTCCTCTCCCACCAGTCCCTTCCTTCCACACAGTGTTTTCCCCTCCCAGGCCCCGGGGAGTATGGTCACGTGAGGTGTCAGTCAACGTATCAGTTTTGTATTGCGCTTAATTTACCATGTAAGGGATGAGCCCCTCCCCCCCCAAGACCTGCCACGGTTCGATCACGCACTTCTTATAACTGTTTTCACTCCTCTTCACTCCCTCTGCCTTTGGATACCGACTGTTACTTAAACGAAATTCAAGTGTTAAGTGTAATCAATATCCCAGCGCATGTACATTAAAGTTAGTGTCAGAGAATAGTTAGTTATCCCCATAAGAGATGTGGTTTAGTTGGCAACACTGCGCTCCCCTCGTGGCCCCTCGCTGGGCTGGCTTCCGGGTGCTTCCCCTCGACACCCAGGGAGCCAAGTAGCCAGACAGCGAGGTGGCGTAACACAACTCACGACAGGCAACTCACACACTCACACACACCTGAGGATTAGCAGAAAGTCGAGGGAGGTGGGTAAAGGAGAGGAGATAACGAAGGAAGAAGAGGAATACAGAAATAAGGTGATAAGGTGATAAACTGTTACAATTACAGTTTCTAGAATGATAAATAAGTCGGTTGTTAAAAGATAAAGTGAAGTCCATGCATAATAGATGGCAGTTACAAGAGGAAGAGTCAAGCAAAGAGTATAATAATTTCCACCAAACACTAACAGATTATGAGGATTTATGGCAAGGATCATCAACAGCTATTTATAATGACTGACAACAACACTTCAATATCATGATACTAAATACCTCCAACTAATCTTTATCTAACTGACCCAAGTGTGAGGAGTTACGTGAAGTGAGCTTATCCTGTGGGTGTTACTATTCACAACAGGCCAGAGAAGTTCCTAGATAGTCATTCAGAGAGGGAGGGAGATCCGAGCAAATAAATAACATTTCTCTTAACCAACAAACAAGACTCACAATAATCTAAACACCCTTCCAGCGGCGCCACAATTAGGTTAGACTGTTAACTGAGTTGCAATTGTCACCAGCAGCTAGAAAATCATCCACTAATATACCCAACTTATGATATAAAGAAAATTATTAAAAATGACATAGGCTGAAACGTGGGAAAGGAGTGTGTGGCTTGAAAATTAGTGTGATTTTGCATAAGATATATCAGCTATGAGAGAGAGAGAGAGAGAGAGAGAGAGAGAGAGAGAGAGAGAGAGAGAGAGAGAGAGAGAGAGAGAGAGAGAGAGAGAGAGAGAGAGAGAGAGAGAGAGAGAGAGAGAGAGAGAGAGAGAGAGAGAGAGAGAGAGAGAGAGAGAGAGTTAATATGAAACTGGATCTGCAACATGAGTAGATGGAGTGTTTGGGAAGCTGTTGGGTGACTCACTTGTTTGACTCATTTTGTATTCACCTTCAGGTACAAAACTACTTCAGGAATATTGGTTCTTTCTTTCTATCTTTCTTTTCTTTTCTTTCTTTCTTTTTCTATCTATATTTTGTTCTTTTTTTTGTTTGTGTCTCTTCTTTCCTTTCCTCTCCCCTTCTTCCTTACCCTCCATCACTACACCTCACGTCACGTCCTACTTGTTCCTCGTAATTCCAGTGTTCACCTCATCTAGACTGTTTACTTTTTCCTGCGTTCAATACTTGTCACTTGCTCGCTCTGTTATTTTCTCCTCATTTTTAGTTTAGTTCTTCTGGTCGTAAATTAACTCATTTTTTCTCCTCCAATATATTTAGTGCACGCTTTTTTCTCTTCTATTTTTCTTTACTTTATACTTTTTTTTTTACCACTTAATCAATCTTCACTATTCATCTTTCAACTTATTATTCACTTTTTTCAATGCATACAATATCCTCTATTATTTCTTCATTACTCTTTTTTTTTTTTACTCCTTTATCCAGTTCGTGCTCTTGTCAACTTTCCTATAACTTTTAAATGAATAGTCACGTCCTCCCAGCCTTGCCTCTTCTCTCTTTCACTTTCTCCCCTTCTCCTTTCTTTGTTACCTGTCTCCACTCCAACGTGACTTCGCTCCTTTTCACCCGAGCACCCACCGTTCGCTCCCTTGCCTCCCCCTCCACTTCACTCTCCTCCTCTCCCTCAAGCAGTCTCTTATATCTTCTCGTTACCTTTCTTTCCTTTCCTCCACCACAGATACTTTTACCTCCCTTTTCTCTCCTTCGTTTCTTCTCCTCCTCCTCCTCCTCCTCCTCCTCCTCCTCCTCCTCCTCCTCCTCCTCCTCCTCCTCCTATTCCCTCTCCCCTCACCAGCAAGTCACAAGAGGCGTGAGACGAGCCTGGTTCCCCTCTTCGCCCTCATGCCTCCCAATCTGGCCGTCTCGTGTTTCAGTCGACAGTCAACATATTGTCATCTTGGGTCCTCGACTACGGCTCATCACTCCCTCATTATACTACTACTACTCTCTCTCTCTCTCTCTCTCTCTCTCTCTCTCTCTCTCTCTCTCTCTCTCTCTCTCTCTCTCTCTCTCTCTCTCTCTCTCTCTCTCTCTCTTCAATTTGGGTTCGTTTGTCCAGCATGTTACTACTTTTTCTTTATTTATATTTAGTGGAGTATGGTATGTGCGAAGTTTAGGCAATTATCCTTTTTTTTCTTTAACTTTTTGCCTTTGTTCTAGTCCTCTTTAACTAACAATAATTCTTTGCTGGTGTTTTGATTTTTAATGGTAAAGTTTTATGCTAAGTGTGATTGACCTTAATACTGTATACACGATGCTCAGTTATTTACGATGTTTTTTTTTATCTTCTATTTCTTTATAGTGAAAATACTTGTGAACGAAATTATAATCCTCGTGTATTGTTTGTACGGAATATCACATCAGATTTACTTACTGTCAATCAATTTTTTTCTTCTTTATCTAATTTCCGTGTACAATTTATCTCTGCTTTTCTATTTTAGCTATATATGGTTCTCCTTTCTTGTTCTATACTCCTTGGCGTCTACTCCTCAACCTAGTCTCCTCGTCCTCTCCTCCTTGCGTGTTGTCCTCCCGCCGTTAGTTCCTCGTGGTCCCAGTGCCCCGCCGCCTTGGTCTGGCCGGGGTCACAGTGCTGCTCCTCCACGTCACCATAAACTCGTCACGTTCCACCACAAGTAAACAAACCCTGACACTCCCTCAAAACCCAGAGACACTCCAGGGACGCAGCTACCACTACAATTAGCACTCAGTCAGCGCAGTGCCAGTTAAGGAGTGCCGAGTGACACGCAAGAAGTGGGTTGTGCCGCCTCAATTACTCCCTAAGTCTGTCCGCGGTCTGTAGGCTAATTCATGGGTCAGGGTTGTGTTTCGGGTGAGTGTTGACCTATGTCACCCACTAGCTACTCAAAGCCACTCAGCGAGGCACCCCTTGACCCCAGCACCGCCACTACTGCCCGGGTGTCGCACGGCCGCAGCGGGAGGGTTGTGTGGGCGCGTCTGTGTCACAAGGGCGCGGGAGAGGATACGGCATCGAAAGGCACTGGAGAAAATTTGTTTATGTATGTCAGGACAGAAACGTCAGTCCGCTGGGTGTGTGTGTTTGGGAGGGAGGGGGGGGGAGGGGGGGGCACTTCCGTTTGTGTTAAAAAAAAAGGAAAGTGAAAAAACATCATGCAGATATACGAACGTAAAAAAAAAGGAAAGAAATCGTCTATATAGGAGAGCAGCTGGTTAAACTGAAGCGTCATTCCCATACATTGTGCGGAGTGAAGAGACGTAGTATATAATCCAAGCAAAATGGCGTGAGTTTATAAAAAGTAGCTACGTTGATCAAAGGGATAGACTAAAAGAACCCTTGACGGAAACCCAAAAAAACAGGACACAAAAGACCCTCCATCATAATGAAGAACCAAAACCTCTATTTAGTCAAATTCCTGAAGCGAGTGTGAGGATGCCACGCTGCACTTGACAACCTTATCGCACACTCTCCTAATCTAATCCCCTTCCTCCACGAGCAGCCCACCCCACCCCACCCTGTCCCACCCTGCTTTACCCTGCCCTACCCTGTCACCCCACCATACTCTCGTCCCACAAGGAGTCCTCAGAGTCAGATAAGAAAACAATGCAATTTTCAATCGCTCTATCATACCATCTCGCCGATAACATTCTCTGGTCTGATAGAAGTTCATTATCAGCAACAAGAAGTTTTTCAGTGTGTGTGTGTGTGTGTGTGTGTGTGTGTGTGTGTGTGTGTGTGTGTGTGTGTGTGTGTGTGTGTGTGTGTGTGTGTGTGTGTGTGTGGTGAAGAAAGGAGCGGTGGCGGATTGAGCGCGTACACACACACACACACACACACACACACACACACACACACACACACACACACACACACACACACACACACACACACCCACACAGGTAGCCGCGCCCTCCTTACCATAGGTTAGCCCGCGGGAGGAGTAACAAGACTAAATTGGCCCAGTGCTGAGAACTCTAATTAGTGCAGCGTTTTGAATCAATTATTGTAATCCATTCTCCTTCCGCCTTGATTTATGGGTGATTCAGCGCTGACCTGCGTATCCTCCCGCTATAAAGAGGATTTACATTTGATATTTGAAGGCTGTAATTGTTTTCTTTTTTTCTCCTCTAGAATGTTAGATTACAGTGATGTAAAGCTTATCTGAGGAGGAAATCACCATTTTTATTATTGAAGATCACTGTCGTAAAGTATTCGAGTCACAATGATTAGGGTGTTGCTTTTAAATTTCCCTTCACCTGGACGCTGCTATCTGATGGAGGCTCACAAGGGCCCTTACAGACGCCCTCATGTGCAGGAGACAATATCCCTCACCCAACCTCCATGACCCTCCCAGCCCTCACAGCGCCTCGCCACTCAACAGCTCGCAATAACGACGACAACAAGAGTATTAGAGCAGCTGCTGTTCTTCCTCCCCTGCCTCCCCACGCCGCCACCCGCCGCCCGCCCCGCCAGCCACTCAGCCCGTCAAAAGTGCCAAACAATAAGTATTTCAACCCCGAACCAAAACAAACTGTAGGGGATCGAGGTCCGGATAATGCTCGAGTACTTTATGATACGTTGCTGATTCTTTTTTGATAAGATTTTGTGTTGCCTTTGGATAAGGCTTTTGATGGGAGTTTGATACGATTTTGAGGACTCTCGCTGCGTCCCCGAGAGGTGGGAGGACCAAGGGAGGAGTTGCCTCGATGCCTTTGTTCACTGCCACCACACCTGCGCTGAAATACTTACTTGTTCGTTACTAGTATTGTTGATACATGTTTTATAGTATAGTTTATTTGTAAGAATACATCACCTTACATGATGGATGACAAACAAATAAAATAATAGAAAAAAGCAACCAGAAACGCGAGGCAGACAGACGCTCTTTGTGAGCCAGGTGAACAAGCAAAAAAGACACCAATCATCTCATAAACTGAGACTGCTGCAGCGGTTATGATCTCTTTCATCAACAAAGGTTTAAATCCCACGACTGAGAGCTCTTCCAGTCCTCTCCCAGACTCTTTAAACTGATCCTCGTGAGCGCCGCCACCGCTTCCTCCAGCAAGGTCACAATGCGTGTTATTTTCTCTCAGTGTGACACTCGAGGGTCGTGTCCAGTACACATCCGAGTGGCTATTCCTCATCAAGAAGGTATTCAGTGTTATCTTCATTGTGGCTGCGATGTGATATTCCCAGTACCTCTGTTTGGCGATAAGACTTTCCTTTGATTATTTGTATTAAGTAGGATCCCTCGCCGCCCCTCCCAGGATGAGGGGCGGACGTGTTCTGTGTGACTGAGGACACAATAGCGGCCTTGTTATGGGAGGGAGTTGGGGACTCGTATCATAATGATGTTATTTAGATACTTATCCACTTCATCCAATAGTCCAACAGATGCGGCGACGTGCAGCATGGGATTGACTCAAGGGTTTTTATAGTGATACTGTTTATTTTCTTGTTTCGTGTTATCTCAAAATATATACTCCTCTCATGCTGTGTGTTTTGCATATACTACCGCCCTGTATCTTGGTGGCCGTGAGGTAAAGTTCTTTCATTCAATTTCGCAGCCCCTGGCCACCTTGTTATCACGCCCATCGCACTATTAATCTTAACACAAGTACAAAATCATTCATGTTTCTCACCACGGCAATTTACCTCTCCTTGCTTCTTAAATTTACTTATCTCGCCCTTATCCTCGACTCCCATCTCTCTTATCTTCTTACTTTTACCGCGAGCGCCAACACGTCTGCTCTTTATCTGACAATCTGTTCGGTGCTCGCGGCCCTCCCCCGCCCGCTCACCGCCTGGCCGGCCTCTCCCTGCCTGCAATTAATGAAACACTCTCCAGACTCATCATGAATCGTAATTTCCATTTAATCACAGCCGAGGCGCCGGAGTACCAGTTACCACCCAGATTAATTCCAGCATTAATTTCGAGCCTCGTAAAAATGAAGAGAATGACAAATAGACCGAGTTAGCAATAATTCCGGGCCTCGTAAAGTATAGGCGGGTGAGATATAGACGAGGTTAGCACGAGATCCCGCCGTAAACCACCACCGTCCATTATCACGGGCTGTAGCTTCGGACCCCGCTGGACACGCTGCTGGCTGCTCGCGGTATCTGGGCACCGGAGAAAGAAAGAAGCCCAAGTGTGATGATGATGGTAGTTATGGTGGTAGTGGTGTTGGTGGTGGGCAGCATTTAAGCCACAAATCCAGTACACAAATGTTAGTTAAGAGTAATGTCGGAGAGTGAGCGTCTCTGCAGCGTTAGGAAGCGTTATTCTTCACGATGCAGAAGCGAACCTTACCGTTGACGCAGCGTGCAAGGTGTGTGCACTGCAGCCAACACGAGTGAACGCACAGGGAACAGATAAAAATCGAATCCTAGTTCATGGCCAACAAAACCTGCTATGAAGGGAAATAATGTCATGAATTCATAGGACGCAAATTGATATTAAAGAGAACACCCATAACGCCGAGGTGCTGAGCAAGAACCAGACCTGAAATGTGCGTGAGAATCGTGCATTTAGGGCGGAACGAGTTGGTGGTGAGACGCGGCACAACGAGGGAGGTGCTGAGGCTGCAGGAGGAGCTGAGGGTGTTGGAAGGGCGGGTGTAGGGCGGACGAAAGAAAATGGAATGGGGAGATAAGGAGCGTTGGGGAAGGTACGTAGATGTTCTTTACTTCGATCATTGAGTGACGAGGGAGGGAATAGGATGTTAGGGATGTATGGTTATGACACGCTTAGGATCAATAACATCGTCTTTATTCACCTTATTAATAGAGTTGTGTTCAGGTAATGGTACACGTTCAAGGGTTTGTGTAGAGTGTTTGTCTGTATGTGTGTATTTTTGTCCTTCTGTCTGTCTGTCTGTCTGTTTTTTGTATCTGTTTACTGTCTCTCGTCTTTGGCTGTGTTTTTCAATCCAACTTTTTTGTCTATTCATCTTAACTTTAACTCTCTAACACTCTCTCTCTCTCTCTCTCTCTCTCTCTCTCTCTCTCTCTCTCTCTCTCTCTCTCTCTCTCTCTCTCTCTCTCTCTCTCTCTCTCTCTCTCTCTCTCTCTCTCTCTCTCTCGCTCTCGCTCTCTCTCTCTCTCTCTATCTATCCACAGTTCCCCATAAACCTCAGCAATAAAATAATGCCAGGGATTCGTTTCTTCAACAGTGCAGCCATTAGTCGAGGGCCGCGGACGATTCTAATAATAGCTGAGGGGCCGTTCACACCTGAGGTTATAAAGCTAAGCCCTATAAAGCTGCCAGCCGCCCCCCCCTGACAGTATCATGGTGATCTTCCTCGGATCTCTGATGGCTAATTTGATAATGTTCCAACGCCACTTCTTTACACGCTCTTCCATCTCCTCGCGTCTATTTTTGTGCTAGTCTTGCGTCTCCCATTTTAATCGAGGAGTGATGTGCATTCTTCCCCTGCTTCTGTATTCTTATTAGGCTATATATATTTTTTTTAATGTCCGGTTTTTTTATTGGGATTGCTCGAAGGTTTAATAAAATGTGGAGGTAACTACCACATCGCTACTTTGTGCTACTTGATGTGTTCAGGTTAATGCGTTGAGCAAGAGTATATTTTTTTTTCTAATTTAATTCACGCATTTAATCTCCGTTCAAATCATCTAGTTGTTAGCCATCATTCAGCGAGACTGATTCTTAATGTGTGAAATGTTTGCTTCAGGACAGTGCTTAGGTAGACATTGGTTTCAGTCACACTTGCTGCAAAATTTCCCGCGTCTTGGAGTCAGGGATGAGACGCAGGAATGAGGTGGGCGAGGCCGAAACCTGCTTCGTCGTTGGGTGGGGTCGTGCCTTGTGTCATGTCAAAAGCTGGAACTTATATTTTTTCTCTTCCTTTCTCTTGCTCGCGTGTTTGTAATCCGTTAAACAAGATTGTGCTAAAGGTTTTCCTGTTTGTTCTCTTGCTGCTTGGCCTCTCTCTTTTCCCTCTCACACTCACTAACTTCTTTTCCTTTCTTTATTTTTCTCTGTCACTCTGCTTTTACTTTCATGCTCTTCTCTTAGTCCTCTTATCCACAGTCTATCCTTGCTGCGGGTAGAGTTACGGCAGGTAAATGTACATCCACGAGCGACAATCAAGGATGACCTATCTTGGGACGGGTCTGCAGGGACGGGGGACGAGGAGGGAAGGCATTCAGAGACCAGCTCGAAGGTAACTGTCTCAAGTTTGCTTCTGTGGAGGCTTCATGAACTTGTCCAGAAGTTCCTTGAATATAATAAGATGTGGTATGTCGCCACTACTGGGTGTGTCTACCTTGCTTAAGAAATCAAATTGACATGTTTATTACTTACATATTTTTTGACTGGTCGTAAGAGAAAGGCGAAGGTGTGTGGAGGTGTGAGCCGCTGTAAATATAGCGTCTTACAGAGTCTTAGAGGCGAGGGACAAGGAAAACGCTTTGTATAGTTGAGGATTCTGTCTTTGTTATGGCGCTGAGATACACACTTGAGGGCGCGGCGAGCGTGTTTGAACAGAGGCGAGGGAAAGGGTTTGTTTAGCCTGAAGGGGAGGTGCACGCTGGGCCTACAATACACCTTATTCAGATGCACTATATGGACGCCCAGCACAAAATAAACATTAAGATAATCCAAGTGTTCAAAGAATAATACACACACACACACACACACACACACACACACACACACACACACACACACACACACACACACACACACACACACACACACACACACACACACACACACACACACACACACACACACACACACACACACACACACACACACACACACACACACACACACACACACACACACACACACACACACGCCTTAACTGAGGTATGAAGCAGAATAACATTGTGATAACATGCAATAATAAAAGTAGTAATGATCTTGATTGAAATCTCAGAGGCGCCTTGGAGCAGGACATATTTACTCAAGCGTGCGTGGTGATGCTGGATGTGTTGGTGCACGTGACGCCCTGAGTGAGTGGTGTCCAGAGGCCCCGAGGCCCCGCCAGTCATCCCTCCGCCAGCAACATCTATTAGTCAGCCGCCACCACCACCCACCACGCCGGGCTCGTCTCTTCAATCTCTATTATCTGTTCATCTTGTGGGCCTGGAGAGCCCTCGAGGCAGCCCTCAAACAAGCCCTCCACTCGAGTGTTTGGAGAGAGGAGGGAGTGGGAGGGGAAGTCTGGTGCAGGAATGGGCCCGCCGCCTGCTGCTGTACGGACTACTGTTTGTTGTGAGTGGAATACATTTTCACCCTTATGGTCCATATATCTCATAAGCCTGATTGGCACTGTAGCCGGTGCTTGAGAATCAATAGTGTAAAATTAGTCGTGTGAGATGAAACAACTCTCATGTTTTGAGTTTCAATTGGAAGTCACCACTGCGGAACTGATTTGTATGTTCGTTGTTGCCTCGCATAACTTCGGACCCGAGATCCTATAAATCTGATGTAATCACTATTAATATATTTCCAACGTAAAGCTTAAAAAAAAAAAAAGTCGTAACAAATGTGCGACGCGTCTATGAGGAGAGCAGCGAAGTTGTATTCTTAACACAAACCTAACCATGACTCGCCTTACGTCTTGGCTGTCGGCATATCCTTGATGGACGATGCAAGGGTTAATTCAAATGTTTATCCTGAGAACCAGTTCATACGGTGTTGTGTTGTGTTGTTTCTGGGAGCAGCACGTGACGGAGGTGAGGGTATGTCGCACATCGTTTTCACAGAAGTCTAAACAGTTCTAGGAATCCATCTGCGTCGAGGAAGCGGATCTGTTTTCTTGTCACCACCACCACCACCACCACCACCACCACCACCACCACCACCAGACAGAGTAGTAGCTGACACGCGTGTTCATCAAGGCATTACTAACTCAAGACTTCCTAGCACATTTTATAACCCAACCTTACATTATCAAAAGCACATAAGCTCCCGTAGGACGAATATATAGCTTTTCCCCTTTCTTCCCCTTTTAAAGTCACTCTTACATCTCCTTCTATCCCACCAAACACACTCCTTAAACCTTAAACCTTTCCCACCACACTCTCTCACGCTCCCCCATCACGCCCTTCCTGTGCCAGCCAACCTTCTTCCCTCACGCCCACTCCACTGCTATCAACACCTCACTCGCCGGCCCATCTTGGCAGCCATGTCTTATGATAACTCCCGCCGCCACAAACACCTTCCCAGTAAAACAGCGACAAGAGAATGTGTAACCGATAAGTGGGATAATAAGTCTGTGATCCTTTTTATTTCGGGCAGGACGTGGAGGGGGAAGGAGACCTGATAGTGGGCCTTCCATTGCTGATTGGAGTGTGTTTACTTCGTGGAGAGAGAGAGGCAGAGAGAGAGGCAGAGAGAGAGAGAGAGAGAGAGAGAGAGAGAGAGAGAGAGAGAGAGAGAGAGAGAGAGAGAGAGAGAGAGAGAGAGAGAGAGAGAGAGAGAGAGAGAGAGAGAGAGAGAGAGAGAGAGAGAGAGAGAGAGCGAGCGAGCGAGCGAGCGAGCGAGCGAGCGAGAGAGAGAGAGAGAGAGAGAGAGAGAGAGAGAGAGAGAGAGAGAGAGAGAGAGAGAGAGAGAGAGAGGAGAGAGAGAGAGAGAGAGAGAGAGAGAGAGAGAGAGAGAGAGAGAGAGAGAGAGAGAGAGAGAGAGAGAGAGAGAGAGAGAGGAGAGAGAGAGAGAGAGAGAGAGAGAGAGAGAGAGAGAGAGAGAGAGAGAGAGAGAGAGAGAGAGGAGAGAGAGAGAGAGAGAGAGAGAGAGAGAGAGAGAGAGAGAGAGAGAGAGAGAGAGAGAGAGAGAGAGAGGAGAGAGAGAGAGAGAGAGAGAGAGAGAGAGAGAGAGAGAGAGAGAGAGAGAGAGAGAGAGAGAGAGAGAGATCGGAGCTCACGATCAGACACACCCCAAGGTCCAAGCTATGTGATTTATGCTTAACCTGGAGTAACTATGAAAAAAACAAAAACGTAATAACAAGTAAACACAGTCAAACATACAGCAGGACGCGGGGTCATGCAGTCTTATCAAAAACCTTGTTGGATATGGTGGTCAACTTGTGTTACAATGCACAACAGAAGGTATAAGTTTAATCCACTCTCTAACGACGTCACTGGTAAAGTAGAATTCAATGCAGTTCATTTGTGTTTTTTTCTGACATAGTTTTAAACCGTTGATGTTCGTTTGTGATGAGTTGTCAATTAGGAGCAGTTAATTTGCGTCAACATTTGTTAAAACGCTCTATAAGTTTTCCTCAAAGACGATATTACTCGCGAGAGAACAGGTTTTGTCGTGCCAGCATCTCATACAATTTATTACACAAATAAGGTTTCATCTTCGTAGCCCTACACAAGACAGCTCCTAAATTTCCTGTCCTGTACATGATGAGGCAACCAGAATTGCAGTAAGGTGTTACTAAACATATATATTAGGAGGTAGAACTTGATATTTATTCTTGAAGGAAAAAATTATCTTCATAAATGCCAACATTCTATTAGGTTTACCGCGGCGTCTTTGCATTGCTGAGAAAATTTAAGATTCGACGCAATTGTTACATAAAGATTTTGACACATTGTACGTTTTCAAGTTTCACGCCACACATTTCATAATCATATTTTCAGCTCCTTGTTCCCACTTGAGGAATATGACATTTGTTGACGTTAAAAGGTATTTCCCACCTATCAGACCATGCTAAGATTTTGCACAAGTCTTCTTAGAAGCTTTGCCTGTCGCGGTGTGAGACGGTGTTTCTGATTTTCGTATCGTCTGCGAATTTTGCAATAAAGTAGTTAATTCCAACCGAGAGAGAGAGAGAGAGAGAGAGAGAGAGAGAGAGAGAGAGAGAGAGAGAGAGAGAGAGAGAGGAGAGAGAGAGAGAGAGAGAGAGAGAGAGAGAGAGTATGAACGTATATATATATATATATATATATATATATATATATATATATATATATATATATATATATATATATATATATATACACATGTATATTAAGAGAAAATCTAGGAGTTATGTAGCGCGAGGAGGAGGAGGAAGAGGAGGAAAATATATGGTAGTATGGCACACGAAATCGATAAATGTGATGATGAAAAGAACTCGGCAAGGTGTGTGTGTGTGTGTGTGTGTGTGTGTGTGTGTGTGTGTGTGTGTGTGTGTGTGTGTGTGTGTGTGTGTGTGTGTGTGTGTGTGTGTGTGTGTACTTGTGTTTGTGTGTGTGTGTGTGTGTGTGTGTGTGTGTGTGTGTGTGTGTGTGTGTGTGTGTGTGTGTGTGTGTGTGTGTGTGTGTGTGTGTGTGTGTGTGTGCGTATGAGTACGCGCGTGTGTCGCTCTAACTCACGTAAGAAATATTGCTTAATTTTTACCATTTTTTGTAGCTTTGTTGACGTTGACGTTGTTGTTGTTAGGGTGGCGAGGGTGGTGGTAGGAAGAGGGGAGCGAACCAGTATAAAAATAAAGGACAAAAACAGTATGAGAGAGAGAGAGAGAGAGAGAGAGAGAGAGAGAGAGAGAGAGAGAGAGAGAGAGAGAGAGAGAGAGAGAGAGAGAGAGAGAGAGAGAGAATCTGAGACTATCCAGCACTACTGCCACACACACGGCTCACCTTCTCTACTGGAACACTCGTCGCCTCTATTATTATCGTCACACTCGATAGTATAGAAGAAAAAAAAAGAAGCATCAAGCAGAATTTAGCATTACATAAAAATCTGGTCAAAAACACTCTGGAGAGATCTTCATCCCGCTTTGGTGTGAGTATTGATCGATAAACGCCGTGGTCTTACTATTATTTTTTTTCCAGGGACGGTTGGTACCCCTGCCGCCTCCCCTCACTCCCGAGGGGACGAGCCGGTTGGCGGAGCGCGCACCTGCCACACACCGCTAGACTCTCTCTCTCTCGATTAGATTTTAATCCACGAAGCTTAACATGATTCTAAAAAGATACCTCGCTTCTGATGCATGGTGAACAGGGGAACCTATTCACAGAGGAGCCTCAAGACGGCCGCCGCGGAGGGCTGATGGAAGGCTCAGGAAACGAAGGATTCTCGCACCCGCCGAAAAAGGGAGAAAAAAGGTGGTGCTAGTCTGGAACTCCGCGGAGAAAGTCTCTTTGATGTTTGTCTCATTAGCATTAAAGTGTCCAATTTTCCTTAATGTCTCAAAATGGCAGAATTTCTCCAAACACGAATATTTCCCCTCGGCCTAATTCCTGGCTTTATATTCCATTCCGTTATCTCCAAACTATCAGACTCTATCTCGTCATCTGATTGGTCGCTATCTGCCGCTATCTGCCATCGGATTGGTTGCTATCTGGCGCTATCTAGCCATCTGATTGGTGGAGAGATATCCTCGGTGGGCGGAGCTTGTTGACGTCATATCTGCAATCTATTATGGGCTCCATCAGATACGGTTGCCGGGAAACGAGAGCATTCACACAACCAAACTGTTTGTCAGAGTAACATTAACTTTGTGACGGCTCGTAAGGTCCACTGGGCCGCTGCAATGGACGACAGAATGGACCTTAATGACTCGGGGTTATGTCTCCCAGTGCAGTAGTTGAGCAGAGTTAAATGGACATGTCGATATTGGTTGTCCGCCTCCGAATCCGAGGCTCAGAGGGTCGGCCTTGTTCCTAGGCTGGCGGCGCCTCGATCAATTACCGAGGCAGTAATTGTGCTGCTGGCGGTGCAAACGATGATTTTGGGTTAAGAATTACACTTCCATGATGCTCACTGCTGCTCTTGGTAGGCGTAGGGGATGATGATTAAAGGTTCTGTGGATTGTAGACCCTATCAGAGGCGGGTGGTTCAGGGGTGCGGACGAGGACAGGCTGGTGACAATGGTTCTACTTGAGGCGCAGCATTAGGCAGCGACACAGGAGCCTCGCTTCTTGGGGAGCCATACCATTCCCTTATCAGTGTATGGGTTTTTTTCTTTATCCCCCACGAACGGGATGTGTCGTGTTAGGTAAGGAGAAAGGAAGACAGTGTAGATTAAGTTTTCTAAGTGTTGTTCCCCAGTCTGGATGGAGGGACAGGATGGCGCTGCGTTCTTTAAAAGACGGCAATCTCCTCGTTTTTACGGAGACAAATGCTGGGACTACTTTTTTATGTGTGTAAATAAACTAGTATGACCCTCCTGGGAAAAGCCAGAGGATGATGGAGGGAGACAAAGCCAAGAGTCCGCCGGGAAGAGATCGCCTCGCTGTCAGCGGCCGCAAGATGGTGACGATAAAATGGATTACGCGGGCTAATGTGCGAGTGTCGAGCGATCGTGAGGTTGTGCAGCGGCTGAAATTATAGGCTATTCAATCCTATCGCGGCGAGGAATCTGCAGTGTCGGGTGCGGCGGGAAGGACGGAAGTGGTATTCGCGGCGTGGAAACAAACGATCATTTCAGCGGCGGCAATTAATGATGCTTCTTTCTGGGCGGGTGAAAGCGGCCGAGGATGAATTGACGGCCACACGAGCAAGGCACATTTTTTTTCTTCACTTCTATAATGAAATACAGGTGTAACGAACGCATGGAGTGATAAATATGGAATGAGGAAACACATAATGAGTGGCAGGAAGGGAACGGCGGCGAGTTGAGTCGACCTTCATTATGAAACACGACTTGTACAGCTTCGGATATTTTCAGACGGACGAGTTATGGTTATTACGGGACTATACCGGCGAGTGGTGGGGGTGAGGATGGTAGTGGTGGGGGTGAGGATGGTAGTGGTGGGAGGTGAGGATGGTAGTGGTGGAGGTGAGGATGGTAGTGGTGGGGGTGAGGATGGTAGTGGTGGGGGTGAGGATGGTAGTGGTGAAGGTGAGGATGGTAGTGGTAGTGGTGGTGATGGTAGTGGTGGTGATGGTGATGGTTTTGGTGCTTTTACATGCTGTCCCTACCGGGCACCCCACGCCAGGGTGAATCGGGCCGTGCACAGTGAATTGATGAAAGAACCCCATTTCTGTATAGATAGAATCATGCTTTTTACATGTTGAAAAGAGACCGCGCGCAGGTAATCCACAAAGAATACACTGAAGCATTGGAAAACTTGCTTGCGTTCCCCATGTGATTGGTGGCAGCAAGTTGGACTGCTTCTCTTTGATAAACTTGACGTACTTAATTGTAGGCAAATGGGAATACGATGATAACCATTGGTGGAAAATATTCAAAATTTCATATACCCATACATCTATAGTATAATACATTTTAATTTCACAACGAGGAGAGACCTTCTTGCTGCCTCACCAGGATAAGTCTAGTCCAGAGCAGCCACGTGGACCAAAAGGGTTGTAGAGAGGGAGGAGGAGGAGGAGGAGGAGGAGGAAGAGGAGTGGTAGGGATGTACAACGCGGTTCTTATCAGTAGAATCTCCCTTTGCAATCCAGATCAATAATTTATCCCTCTATAAACGAGTACGCGCCGAGTACATGACATCCTCGCTGTGTGGAGATTATTATCCTCAGCTAATCACTCCTGGCACGCTGCCCCCCCCACCCCCCTTCCCCCCCCTCCCCCCCAACACACACACACTCCACTTGTAATGGCGACGGGACACATTCTTGAATTATTTATGCACCAGGGATGTAAATAACAGATATCACGTAAATATTGATAGAAACCAATTACAAGGGTTCGTGGCTTTAGGGTGAAGGGGAACAGGTGGTGACGTCCACAGCATCATCATCATCATCATCAGCTGTTGTGTGGACCCAACTGTCCCGTCGTGTGTCCCAGCCTGGTAGAACGTCTGGTCCACATTTAGTAACACGATAATGCCCGTTGTCTGTTCGAATGTATTGTTCAAAATTGGTATATTTTTTTTTTTACTTATTAACATTATTTAGGTTGTGAAAATATTGGGCTTAGTCCGCGTCGCTTTCGCTGCGGCCATTCACTTGGAGTTTGTCCGGTGTTAAAGGTGGAGTGTGAGAGCGTCGCCGCCACCATCACCGCCGCCGCCGCCGCCGCCGCTGTGTTGCTGCTGCTGTAGGGAGGACTGGCCCGCCGCCGCTTGATTTATTGACGAATATTTATTGCATTGGTGGATATTTACCTCATTCTGTTTCGTCATCTTATTAATAAATCATGTATGAATTTATAATATATTTCGCACGTGTCGTTATTGTTTATTTGACGGATATTATGTATGTGTCAACAAGGGTGTTTGTACTCTTGCACCTGTGTCTCTCTCGCACTCTAGTTATTTGTCTTCACTGGAAGCAGATAACTTTATCATTCCACGTACGACACCTAGGCAAGATATTCTCTAGATATGATAAACACGTGTATGCTGGGAATTGATCTTACGGCTTCAGTCTGCGGTACAACGATGATGATAAAACAAAGATCATAGTCTCTAAAAGACCTGCCGACGAAGGTAACTTATGGACGAAGTGAAAACCTGCCCCTCCTAAGTACTATAGGCTCAGTTTACATCCAGTAGTGTGTGTCGCATGTTTGAACACCTGTGTGTCCCTCCAGTTATTGATCCATTGGTGTTGGCCAGTCAGTCAGTCTGCGAGATAACAGATAACTCTCCATCTACATGATGATCTGTTTGCTAATCTCTGCATCAATCTGTTGAATATTTATCAATTACTTTTATCAATCTCAGCTGCTATGCACGTATGCTAGAAAATTGTTGTCTTTTTGCATGAACCAGTAGTATATATATTTTCATGCATTTATCCTTGAGTTATCAAAGGTGAATGATTTGAGTAGAGGCGGTGGAGAAACATTTTGTCCTTTGTGAGGTGATGATAAGAAGGTGATAGCATGTAGGGAGGCAGGTATGGAAAGGGAAGTCGCGGCAAGGCTGGTGGTGATAAGAACAGTGGTAAGAACATCGAGAGTAGTGATTATGGCGGCGCTGGTGACGGCAATGGTGGCTGCCATGGCGGCTGGCACCTGAAGAGCACCAGAAGTGATCGCTGGGATGGTGATGAGGGTGGCGCAAGATATGGAAATGGTGGAACTCTGAGAATGGTGCTCATGAAGGAGGAGGAGGAGGAGGAGGAGGAGGAGGAGGAGGAGGAGGAGGAGGAGGAGGAGGAGGTGAAAAGCGGCGGCGGCTTACAGGGGGGTGGGTGGCGCGTGGCAGGTGGGGGAGGGGTGTCCTGGAGGCCCGCCACCCCACTTGTAATCAATAGTCGCGAGGCGCAAGGTGGGGGCTGCCTGTTTACTTTTGCCGTGTCCTGTCGACTGCTTGATTTGTGTAATAGCTTGTGGGAACCTGGTGGGGGTGGGGGTGGTGGTGGGGGGGGTTGTGGGGGTGGAAAGGAAAGTAGAGGAGCAGGAAGGTTGGAGGAGGACCGTGGGGTGACGAAGGTTTGAAGTCACTGTAAGGTCTAGATGGAAGGCAGGAGGAGAGTATGGGAGTAGGACGCAGGTATAGAAATTAAGAAGAGTTATAGAATTATGACTTTTTTTTGTCTATATATTATATACACCGATGTGATTGTGTTGATAATATTACCAAACATAAGACGATATATTTTTTTCTTTATCTTAGTCATGCAACGTGTCAACTTCCCCCGTCCCTCTCCCCAAAACACACACACACACACACACACACACACACACACACACACACACACACACACACACTCAAGACAAGTTTGCACTGTCGAATTTCCAACACTCACGATTACTAAGTTACCATAGATGATGTCAGCGGCGTGCGTGTACACCAACTTAAGAATAATGTTTGCGATCCATGCACACCCTCGCCACCACCACCACCACCACCACCACCACCACCACCATTTTGGCTCGGCGCTGTGCCACCTCAATTACTTACGGAAGAAAAAATCGGCAAGACCTCGAGGGCGTTGCCACATACACTTCCTCAAGAGGCGCAGAGGAGAGTGCCCTTTGGAGCCCCGGGCGGAAAGGTGCAGGTGGCGTCGTCTTGAACAATTACCTCACTTAGTCCTCGTGTTTGTCGTTGAATTATTAGTGTGAATTATTTACTCACAGACGACGCAAGTATACCATTGCTGCCACCACCACCACTTCTTCTACCATTACTATTACTACTACCCCTCTCCCTTTCTCTCTCTCTCTCTCTCTCTCTCTCTCTCTCTCTCTCTCTCTCTCTCTCTCTCTCTCTCTCTCTCTCTCTCTCTCTCTCTCTCTCTCTCTCTTTTCCACGGAACCACATAAAACTCGCCTTAACATCGTCCTTTTTTCACTCTCCTTCTGCTCACGTCTTTTCCTTCTCTCACGTACTCATATTCCTGCCTCTTGTATGCCAACCTAACCTAAGCTAACCTAACCTAACCTAACCTAACCTAAGCTAACCTAACCTAACCTAACCTAACCTAAGCTAACCTAACCTAACCTAACCTAACCTAACCTAACCTAACCTAACCTAACCTAACCTAACCTAAGCTAACCTAAGCTAACCTAAGCTAACCTAACCTAACCTAACCTAACCTAACCTAAGCTAAGCTAACCTAAGCTAAGCTAACCTAACCTAACCGAACTAGTGAAGGAGGTAGATACTATTAATTTTTTTTTTAGGTGGTGTAAAGTGATGAATCAGTTTGAAATTGATAGGTTTCCGATGTTAATGATGTTGTTTTGGATCTCCTGCGGCGTATTAATGATGATGATGATGATGATGATGATGATGGTGATGATGATGATGATGATGATGATGATGATGATGATGATGATGATGATGGTTATGGTGATGATGATAGTAGGGAAGAAGATGAATAGGAGGAGAAAGTGAAGGAAGATGTTGAGGAATAGAAAATGGAAACCCAGAAGAAAGTTGATGATATAAAAAAAAATATGTGTAGCAACGCACATATATTTATCATCTATTTATTTAGTTTTTTTTATATACCTATCAATTTATCATTTTTGCTTTTCGTATGTGTGTATGTATCCTTCTCCTTACCTCCCTCCCTCCCTCCCTCCCTCCCTCCCTCCCTCCCTCCCTCCCTCCCTCCTACTTCCCCTCCCATCACACGAGCCTCTCCCTCCTCTCTCTCTGTCCTCCCCCCCCTCCTCCCTCTCACCTCTTCATAACAACACCAGTTACGGAATCCTGGAACGAGATAATAATTACTAAATAACCGTAATTGTTTGTGTATGTATGTGTGTGTGTGTGTGTGTGTGTGTGTGTGTGTGTGTGTGTGTGTGTGTGTGTGTGTGTGTGTGTGTGTCGCTGGCCAGTAATAGATTTAATTCTCCCACAAACACAAAACAAACACTTATATGCATGACGATTTAATGTCCAAGTGTCCCTAAGGCCTCATCAGCCATGTTCTCTTGTAAGTGGAAAGCTTTTTTTTTCATTTGTAATTTTTTTTGTTTATGATTCTTTCTATGTGTATAAAGGTATTAATTATAGTATTACCCTCATTAGAATGGTGTTGACAGGCGGGTTGCTACATAGAGGACGTGGTGTGTGTGTGTGTGTGTGTGGGTAATGAATGAGAGTGTTGATGTGGTGTTTACGGATACTCCTTACAACATCATCAACACCCTCTGATTCTACTGACGTGGGACTGGAAACTACAGTGAATTGAAAGCCAAGAAATAGACTTCAATCTTCTCGGTGACATCTAGAATCGAACAAGTGTCTCCAAAATTGTTAGTCCATAGTTTTATGCCTATTTGCCACAGTCTCTTTAGCATTTATACGTTATACTTATGGTTATTTATTTATTGATTTATTTTTCTTGAGCTGGATTGATCGTACGTATCTTGAGTCATGTAAAAAGTATCTACCGTTTATCCTGCATACGATGGTGTTATCCACTAATGTGTAGAAGGAACAGTCTTTCTTGTAGCTATGATTAGTGACGAAACACTTCATTTGGATTATAAAGCTTGTGTAAAACTTTCTCTCTCTCTCTCTCTCTCTTCTCTCTCTCTCTCTCTCTCTCTCTCTCTCTCTCTCTCTCTCTCTCTCTCTCTCTCTCTCTCTCTCTCTCTCATAAGTACTTCCATTAACTCGCTTTCCCCACGAAGACGTCACTAACGAGGTGGCGACACGGTTTCGAGGGTTGCGTGACTCCTGCTCCTCGATGCCCGCCGTAAATCGAGACCTGGAGGAGGGTCACCTGGAGGAGGTTAGAGGGACCAGCAGCAGTAAGAGGGGAGAGGAAGAGTGCTGTGTTGTTGACCCCTCCAACTTTTTTTTTGTTCTTTGTTATACCTTTTAAAAATTTGTTCTACTTACTGTGTGGTAGAAAGGGAAGAGGAGGGAAAGGAGGGGAATCAGGAAGAAAAGTAGGAAGAACTATAGAAGGAGGAGGAGGAGGAGGAGGAGGAGGAGGAGGAGGAGGAGGAGGAGGAGGAGGAGGAGGAGGAGGAGGAGGAGGAGGAGGAGGAGGAGGAGGAGGGGTTCATGGATGTAACACAGTCAAAAGTTACACATGGAGACGGATTAAAAAAATTTCCAGCAAAAAGAACAATGAAACCAGACACTGAAAAACAAAAAAAATTGAAAAGAAACGTCAAGAATTGGAGGAAGATTAAATAGCTCTTAGTAATTAAATTTTCCTCTCCAATTTCGTTCCAGCTTCCTATCCTATTTCATTCCAGTAAGTGGGTTGGGGCGTTTCCACCCTTTCCTTCCCCCATAACCCTCATCCTTCCCCCTATCGATGTATTAAACGGCAAGGGAATAAATGCTTCTCCCTTTACCGTGAGAAACGTAAGACGGGGAACAGAAAATATGAACTCCTTGGATTTTTTCTCTTAGGAGCGTCAATCATCCTTGTAATTAATGCAAGGAAAATCGACTTTATGAGAGGCATTAACACAGTGGAGTTGAACTGACATATAAACTAACGAAAGTATGAGTTAATGGGTGAAAAATCGTCTTTCATGATGTAAACACGACTTTTTGAGATCCCAACAGAGCCTCACCATGTCACCAATTCATGTAATATACTGAGCCATGTGTTTGTGATATACTTGGACGCCGAAGTCATAGCAGCAACATCAAGTATTACAACACAGGAAGGTGATTCAGTATCTGTACAAGACTCAAAAGACCTTAAGTGTGCCTAGGTTTAAAGGGTTGTTGGAAAGTGTGATATGCACAATAGGAGTGAGTGTCTTATGTGTCATGGTGTACCTACCCAAACTATCTTCCTCCCATGTCATCCTCCATGTCAGCTCTTGTTTTACACTCATGTCTTGTAAGAAACCAAAGGACCAAGGGGTGTACCAGGCAATCAAGCTAGACACATGCTCTAGATCGGTCAGTATAGTGGTGGGTACGTACCATGCGTTGCTTGGGCTTGATGAGGGGTCGGTTCTGTCCCGTTCATCTTGTAGTAGAGGCCGCAGGCGTTGCACAGGTAGTGGCCGTTACCGTCGCGTCGCCACAGCGGCGTCGACGTGGCGCCACAGTTGACACACTCACGGCCCTCTGAAGGACACAGGAACAGGCGTGTTACTGGAACTCAATAAAGCAAAACAAGGCAATTACGATTCTCTCTCTCTCTCTCTCTCTCTCTCTCTCTCTCTCTCTCTCTCTCTCTCTCTCTCTCTCTCTCTCTCTCTCTCTCTCTCTCTCTCTCTCTCTTTTACATGTGCATTGGACGTACAAAGGTAAGCAGCTTCGGAACACGCGGTCCCACCAGGTGACAGCCGCCAAAATGAGTACCATAAAAGTAACTGAATATCTGCGCAATGAAATCCCGATCGACAAGCAATGGTGCCAAGGTTACATTAGCCCCACCTGACGCTTAATGAGTTCTAAGTTGTGATAACTCAATATGTCACAGTCACTACCGACATTTATCACGCCACCCCGCCTCCCCCCCTCACCCCCTCGATCCAAGGCTGCTTACATCGCCACCAACATTAGGTGAGGCGCCACTGAATGCATCCATATGATTACATGGCCAAGACGTGTATGTTTCTGTTACAATCAAGGGGTGGTTTACTAATGGAGCGAGGAACATCGTGGAGAGTAAATATCCTCCTAATAACAGTACTAATACCTGCTGATTGCATTGCCAAACAACGAGGTCTATTTTTTATATTGTCGCTTGCATGTCTGTCTCCCCAGCCACCTGAGCTGCATTAATGGGAGGCACACCAGCGTCACACACATGAGTCACAGTCACCAAGAAGTGGATGGAGGTGGAGGGAAGAGAAGTTATCTTTCAGGGCCACTTTTTTTTTGTCTTTTTCATTGAGAAGATTGTGAAAGGAAGGATGAAAGACCAATCATGTAATCGTCAATGCACTATTATGATTTATTATTATTATTTTCTTTATTATTATTATTATTATTATTATTATTATCATCATCATTGTCATTATTAGGAAGTGATTGATGATATTGCTTTCTTGACTTGGGTGTAAACTTTTTTTATTTATTGTGCGCATCAGACGTTACACACTCAGCTTGTAGACGAACGACGTAGTGGTGAACAACTTGGGTTTATAATGAGAAGAAAAAGTTACACGTCAATGCTTTTAACGCCTGACCTTTTTCTGTTATCTAATAAGGTTTTTTTAAGTATGTTGAACCATATGTATGTCATAATTGTTTTTATATAATGAATAACTATCTGTCTGTCAATCCATCCATCTTTCTATCTATCTATATATCTATCTAACTATCTATCTATCTATCTATCTACTCCACTTCTGCAATAAATTTTACTTGCACTCATAATCCTACTCATAGAAAACATATTAGTACGTAAAAACCAAGCATAACGTAAGTCTCATATTTGGAACATAAAGCCGCATGAATAGTAACAATATTGTGGCACAGTGACCAACCCTCACACCACCACCTGCTGCCTTCTGAGGTGGGCGTGGATGGAAGTAGTCCAGGCAGGAGGCGGCCGGCAATCACCCCTGACGAGATGGTGAGGTCGGTCAGACGGTCCCTCGGGTAAGGTGTTGAACCATTAATATTAATCAAGGTTACACCGACACGCGCTCAGTCAATCCGCAGCCCCGAGATGAATTATGAATGTGTACGCGCGAACAAGCTGGTGTGGAGGCGAGAGGGTGTGTCTTTTGCGATGTGGATGTACAGCTGAGTAGGAGACATGATGGGTGTGTGGGTGTGGGTGAGTGGGTAAAGGGTGAGGGGGGGGGCGTGTGTTCATAAAAGCAAGGAAATGGTCTCTATCGTGATGGATTGAATTTGCCTTAAAGTCAGTGCTAACCAGGGCTGTGGTGGGATTGGTCAGAGCAAGGCAAAGATGGCTGGCCCCTTCGGCAGCTCGTGTCGTCATCATTCACTGCTGACTCAGGCTGACACACACGCAAAGGGCTGCTGCTGACGGTAGCTGAGGAAGGAGCCTCGACACATGCCACACCTACAGCCTCACTACAAATGCCAGTCACTCAGAATAATTAATAGCCAGCGTTTCATTCCCAGAGCGATTGCTTCAGGTGGGGAAAAAATAGGATCGCGTGTTGACCGTTTATAGAACTGTGGGTAGTGGGCGATGATGGGCGTGGGCGATGATGGGCGTGGGCGAGGAAGTGGTAGGCCTCAGGTGAACGTAATAGTCCGTCAACAAACAACAGATCGGACAATATCAAAAGTAATCATGAACTGCCATAAAGATTGTAGTAAATGCATTTGTTCAGCTAATAATCAGTTGTACAGACTGATGCGACATAGGCCTTTGTGCATTTGAGAAGAGTGTCTGTCTGTGCCAAAACTGACAAGGATGAGGCGGTGCAAAGATACCTGGCGATTATAATTTATTTATGTTATCCGTTTTCTAAGTTAAGGTTGCCACTTGCCTTGTGTATGTAGCCATAATGACCTACCATTGTTTCAACTTAAATCGTGTCATTTACTCCGAGGAAAAACTGTGCCATCACTAACGTGAATGTGTCGGCTTCATTTTTCAAAGTCATTGTATAGGTTGCATTGTTAACCACTCGCTTGTCTCCCTAACATTTCTTTAAATCAAGGAGCAGGTGACGGTCACAGGCCCCGAGGAGTGGCCTCACACCTCCCACCAGGCCAGTGCGGAAGACACACCGGCCTAGCAGTGATGGCTGTGGGTCACGAATCGTAATTAATATTCATAAGAGGATGATAATCGTACATTCGCTCTACTACGTATTACTAAATAATTCTTTAGTGCCACATTGCCACAAGGCCGCCGCTCCCCCTCTGCACAAACACAGCTGTGTAAAACATGAACATGATCCACCGAAATAATCCAATAAAAAGCGTAATGTACTGCGTGTAATGGGAAAAATATTTTCAACATGAACGTCCGGGTGCGCGGGGCAGCAGAAGATAAAATTTATTTTAATACCCTCGCCTGTATTGACTATCAATTATTGGAAACTTTAAACTGGCATGGCGGTGGTGAAAAAAATGCTTCTCTTTGGGCCTATTCTGTCAGCGGGCTTCAAAATCTTTGTAGTTTAATTAAGACGATTAGCGGCCGATTAAATGGTCGTGTGTTCCCCCAGATGTGGACTATTGACGAGGGATCGAGTGAAAAGATCAGAATTTAGATAAATAACTGCGCACTGCCGCGTAAAACACTCGGAGACCACTGTCCTGCCTGACATGAGGGAGTGTAAGAAGGAAAGCAAGACAGTGGACAATACCCGGCCTTGACCAAGAGCCCAGCACCAAGACGCGGCCAAAGTGAAAGTCTCACGACCCTGAGCCTCGCCTCCCCCTCCCCTCCCCCCGAAGGTACCCTCGCTGCCATCTCCCTCGCCGCCCGACACTTGTTGCCTCTTCCCAGGAATGGAAATCCCACGCCACGTAAATATTTAGGAACATGAATGATCCCGGAACTCTCGAAGCTCATCAACACGAGTAACTTCCAAGTGCCAAAGTAAACACTATCTCAGTCTTTAATCAGTCTCGCCGCCCTAATGAAAGGAACTCTGTGTCATCTGCTTTTGCGTGTTGACGAGGGAGAACAAACGACTAAGTAACGTAACAAGCTGTAATTACACAAGTTATGATACCAGTGACACGCACTGCGATATCACCTTAAAGAGAGGCCGGATAGGACGACTTCCTTGTTTGTTGACTTGAACTAATGATAGAAGGAGCAGGATATAAAACACTCATGGTGTGTGTGTGTGTGTGTGCGTGTGTGTGTGTGTGTGTGTTTGTGTGTGTGTGTGTGTGTGTGTGTGTGTGTGTGTGTAAGGCTATGTGAGTGTGCGCGCGCATATGCTCCTCGCCACTGTGGGTTAGGCCAGGCTGCGACACCAACTCAGCCGCTAACGAGCACCATTATGCCCTGGTCCGGGCCGCCCTATATGGACCCTATATCATCATTATCGAGTGTACGGCGACGCCTTATCGTGTCAACCCGGCGAGGAGCCCAGCGGACCGGGAGAAGCGGCGCCGCTCACTCGCTATCTGAAGAATGTCTCTTATCTCCTGCTGATTTGCCATAAATTAGTGGTTATCATTAAATTAGAGAACTTGAATTGTGATGACCCTCGAAAAAAGTGGTGTGCAAGAATGACAACAGAGGAGCGCGGACAGAGTGATAATAATTACACCAGGTTCAGCGCATACATCAAAATGCCATAATGCTGCAGGTGTTAGATGCGTGTGCGGAGACGTGAGGGAGAGGAGACGGGGGTGAAAAGGTGGCCGGCAGGGAAGGGGTATGTATCAAATGTCACTAATTAGCCGAGGTGACCCGAACACTCCCTGATACTGCCTCATTTTTATCACTGACTTGGATGGAGGCTGGATGGTGGTGGTGGTGGTGGTGGGCCCCGCCGTGCAGACGTGGTCAATAACATTTAATTAGTTCTTGTTACAAGGGTGCGTGGGAAGGTAGAGAGGAGTGCAAGGTGGACGGGGAGGAGGGAGGGGAAGGCTACGTGACGTGGAAGGTTTCGGTCGTGGATCAGAGCACGTATTGTGTTGGTGATGGCAATTGTCTGAACATATTAAGGCAAATTTTGTTATTTTAGGCAAGAGGAGAAGGCTATGTGGGTGTGGAAGTGGGTGTGTGAGGGCGAGAGGAAGGGAGGCATGACTGGAAATATAGATGAACTTACGAGAGAGAAAAAAGAGAGAGAATGAGTCAGTAGGTGTGAGTCAGTAAGTGTGACTCAGTCTGTTCTACGTCCAACTAATGTATCCTGAGGCTTTTCTTCAGCCTTTCTCCTATGTGTGTATATGGTACTGCAGTAACGTGTGTCTTCCAGCTGTGTGTGACTCGTACATACCTCAGCACTTTGTTCAACACGAAGGCAGGTCTGTGAGGCGAGCTGCTTTGCCATTCGGGGCCACTTGACATTATGTTAAGGAGAACAGACACGTGGTGGAGTTCATGCCAATACCACATCCATCTCCTCCGGCAGAGTACGTACAGAGCCTTCAACTCCTCTGGTCCCTTAGTGTGTGTGTGTGTGTGTGTGTGTGTGTGTGTGGTGTGTGTGTGTGTGTGTGTGTGTGTGTGTGTGTGTGTGTGTGTGTGTGTGTGTGTGTGTGTGTATTTGAGACTTTGTTGTCAATTATATTTATGTACAAGATCGCACATCTGTGAGTGTGTGTGTATGTTACGTGTAAGCTTCCTGGCAGCCCCGTGTTCGTCCACAGCAAGGTGATGGTGTTTGGGGACGAGCTGCCGCACCTTGCATGGACGTGGACAGGGGCACGATGGGTAGGAGAGAATTTACCGCTACTCACCACCTCGTTAGCGATCGGGACTGGCTGTTGCCTCTCAAAAGCGTCGCCCATAAAGATTAACTTCGCACTACAAGGAATCTCCTCCAACAGGCAGCTGCGGCCATGCACAAGCAAGTAATGATGTGACTTCGCTCTTTGCTCGTGGTTCTGCACTGTCCTGGCATGAAGATTTCGACCAGATTGCGTCTGACATTGGCCTTAGGACCAAACACAAGAGAGAGTGACGTTAAGATCATTAGTCTGAGTGTCGGTCAAGTCAGCTGGAGTCGTTGGGTTTCTTGTCAGTCTAAAGCAAAAATGCAGTACTCTACCAGAACCTGATTCTAATAAAGGGAAGACTTGCAGGTCTTGCCAAGTTGCTCTTATATTCGCAAATTATTGACTCGTGTTTGCTGCTCTTGGTGTTGAATGTCACAGGCAGGAGGACAGGGTAGTGCTGGTGTGCCCCCAGGCTTGGTGGCGTGAGCGGGTGCGGCGGTGCGCTATGTGGGTACAAGGTATTTAAATTCAGGTCCATTTTTTGCGTATGCATTGATATTACTGTACTAGACTTTCGTACTCAGTGGTGATGTTTGTTGAATGTGAATTCCTTCCAAGCATGTTGCAACTGACAACTACTTGTACTCTGATTAATAGTAGTTACTAACACTACAACTGCTACTGCTGCTACTGGAGCAGAGCAGCATTAATAGTCATATCAGCAGCAACAACAACAACGACAACAACAACAACATACAACATGAACACAGCATAAAATTATAACAATAACAATTACTACTACTACTACTACTACTACTACTACTACTACTACTACTACTACTACTACTACTACTACTACTACTACTATTACTACTACTACTTATGTTGCTCCTGATGCTAGTGTTGCTATCATTATTATTAGTAGGTACAGTTGAAAGCTCCCACTTTGGTGACATGGGTGAGGGGGTCAGGCCTCCCCCCAGCCACTCCCCCTCCCTGCCTAGAAACCTGGTGAAGCAAGCGGAGAGTCCGTCTTGTTTACTGATCCTGGTCCCGTTAATGTGTGTGTGTGTGTGTGTGTGTGTGTGTGTCTGTGTCTGTGTCTGTGTCTGTGTCTGTGTCTGTGTGTGTGTGTGTGTGTGTGTGTGTGTGTGTGTGTGTGTGTGTGTGTGTGTGTGTGTGTGTGTGTGTGTGTGTGTGCGTGCGCGCGCGCGTGTGTGAACAATAGATAGATAGATAGATAGAGAGAGAGAGAGAGAGAGAGAGAGAGAGAGAGAGAGAGAGAGAGAGAGAGAGAGAGAGAGAGAGAGAGAGAGAGAGAGAGAGAGAGATCAAGTAAATAATTATAATAGTAATATAGCTGGACGGTCAGTGGAGGGCCTGGTCTTTAAAGCCGCTGTTAATGTGGTGTTCATTACGGAGAAGTTATTGATATTTTCCATGGCAATGATTCCAAGTTTTTTTTTTTTTTTTAAGTTGAGGTTTATAATATCGTGAGTGAGGAACGTCTATGAATGTATATCGTATTATGCAGTAGTTATAGTTTGGAAGATAATTACAATAGTAACTGGCGACTGGCGACAAGCGAGATATTTTTTTTAACGTATTTTTGTTGTCCCTTAGCTAGTACCCTTTTAATGTATAAACTATGAAATCAACTTCAGCGTTATGTTATAACTTGCAGACTATGTACTTAGAATTTGAAAAAAAAAATAAATGAAGGGGAGGAAAAGGTACAGTAGCTTACCTTCTCTAATCAGCGTC
Organism: Metacarcinus magister; assembly: GCA_029783475.1. Taxonomy (NCBI): domain Eukaryota; kingdom Metazoa; phylum Arthropoda; class Malacostraca; order Decapoda; family Cancridae; genus Metacarcinus; species Metacarcinus magister. The sequence goes on from JAPQNM010000045.1 coordinate 19,356,846, forward strand.
TCGCATCGTCAACTGACTCAGTGCATTCATTGCCTCGCCAGACCACCAGGTGACGCCTGCATACTACTAAACAATACAATCCTATTCTCACTCCACGTTCTATTCTTTTTTTTATATTACTGAAATTTATATTAGTATATGTGATAGAAATTAAAAACCTCCTCTTACAGGAAACAATTCAAAGATCATGAATAGTTTCGTCTTGATCTGGTACCATATTTGAGTGCCTTCTACACAGCAGATATATTGCATTTACTAACCAGATTACCTCGCAGACCACTTTGAAATGTTTCACGAACTACATTTAAGAACCACTAATCTAGACATTGTTCCTTTTCTGGACTTGCTGCCTCTGTTCTGAGCCCCGTATCCCTCAACCCGACAGCTCTATCGCTTCATCAGATCACTTAATCAAGCAAGACAAATTTATCTCCACAAGACTGGCGCCAGGCACGCCTGGAGGCCCTTGACGCCAGAGGTACCAACTGTGGTTTGTGCTGCCACGTCTCAGGGTTTGGTGATCTAGGTCGTACTTTGAATTTATTTTCCGTACTGTATAAGACATCTTGTCAAATTGAAAATTATATGTAAAGTTTTGGTAACAAGGTTAGAAAGATCTTGATGAAATAGTCTAGAAAAAAAGTGATTTCGTAAAACACAAGGTCTTCCTGGCACGGACTCGGCAAGACTAAACCGCTGCCTCTTGCCAAGAACCCACTGAAAAATCGATACAGACCCACCGACATGGCTGATAATCAAGCTTTTGGGGCCCGAGAAGACTATGGTGCCGGGGTGCACGGGCGCGGGTGTCTGGTACCCCTGTCTGAGCATTCCTGGCGCCAGATGGAGCTTAGATAACCGGCTGATAATCGGCCATTTACATAATCAGATGAGCAAACGGAGAAGACGCAGGGCCGGAGCATGACTCGGTGTTCCGTTTATTGGTGAACCTTTTGAAGAATCATGTGGCTTTGTTATTGTCGTGCCACTTTACGGTAGTAGTATAGTAGTAGTAGTAGTAGTAGTAGTAGTAGTAGTAGTAGTAGTAGTAGTAGTATAGACGATCATATTATGTTCATAACTATACCTACGTGTATCCATAATAAGTAAACCAGTATGAACATTTTCTTCAATAGCGCACCACCAGGAAAAAATTAATGACTTTTGCGTTGAGTGAAATGGCGAACCATAACTTATATACCAAAAGAGAGTAAACTTCTGGAATGGAAAAATAAATAGGCTTTTCCTTTTAGAATCAAGGAGAAACAGTACATCACTAAGCTACAGTGGAGAGGTTTTAGGGCGCCAAAGAAGGAAAACTGTGGAACCAAACACTTTTTCTTCTTAGAATTCACCGCTGCTTACCCTGAATCCGAGATGAGTTACAAGAATAGCGATTACAGCTTCACGTAGCTATACAGTAGTGTGTGTGTGTGTGTGTGTGTGTGTGTGTGTGTGTGTGTGTGTGTGTGTGTGTGTGCGTGTGTGTGTGCGTGTGTGTGTGTGTATATATGTATGTGTGTATGTATGTATGTATATGTGTGTGCACCTATAGTATCGAGGGTAGGTAGGGGTTCAGAGAATGTGTGAGTGGGAGGAGGAACAAGCTTTGTTGGATGGAGGCGGGACAGATATGGAAGGAGAAAGTGGTGCCTCGGTGACAGGTGACTGGCTACCAGGACCTTTCCTCTGTCTGGTGGTGGCCGACGCTCACTCTCCCGAGGGTCACACGGCCTGGAGTAGGTTACTATTGTGCACGGTTGACTGTCGGAATTATTAATCAGACATATTTATGCATGAATGGCTTTACTGCATAATGTTAATGCCACCTGTTAAGGGGAATTGGTGTGAATGTCTACATCGTATTTGTGGATAAAAATAACGCGGTATTTATGTTGTTACTGACGTCACGAGACTTGGCAGTTATTAAGTGAGGCACGGTGGACGGTGTTAAGGTGGCATGAACAGTGATCTTGACGCGCTTCACGGACGGGAAGGTCTACTTTGTTACCAGATAAACAATAAATATAAGAAGCACAAGGTAGAGGTGCAGAGCAATGGAATGCACATTACATTACAAGGGAAAGGTTGAGTGGTGCGTACATTGTGCATGTGCATAAAGAAGCAAAAATCCTGTGTCTTACAAAGTGCAGTAGTGAGGGAACGCTATAGACAAGCCTGCAAAGCCTAAGGCATTAACGAAGGTAATGCTATGCAGCAGTCAGCCGGTCACTGGCGGCGTCGCTGCTTCACTCAACACCTCGGTCAGGCGAACGCGAGCCGCGGGTGCCATCATGTTTATGCAGTGAAATAAGCGCTGCCGCCACACACTAAATAATGATCACTCCAAAAACGCGAATCCCTGCA
>JAPQNM010000045.1:19364212-19371712 GCA_029783475.1 Metacarcinus magister
CTGTGTGGCAAAACACTTCCAAAGTTTACTCTGCGGGGGGCGGAGGGGTTGGGGGGGGGATGTCAGTGTTGGGCTGGTGACAAAGGGCGCGTTGGGGGTCACTCTGGAGAGAAAGCGATGACCTTCAGCAAGTGAGGTCATGTGGGAGACCCCCTTGAGGCCACCCTAATGCCAAGGGAAGGAAGAGGCGGAGAGGAGGCAAGAAAGAGAGGCCAGTGGATAAAAAAAAGAAAAGGGAAGAACAGAGGAGATGAGAAAGAAATGGGATAAAAAATGTGAGAGAAAGTGAATTGATATCAAGAAACGGGTGAGTTGAGAGAGACACAGAGAGAGAGAGAGAGAGAGAGAGAGAGAGAGAGAGAGAGAGAGAGAGAGAGAGAGAGAGAGAGAGAGAGAGAGAGAGAGAGAGAGAGAGAGAGAGAGAGAGAGAGAGAGAGAGAGAGAGGAGAGAGAGAGAGAGAGAGAGAGAGAGAGAGAGAGAGAGAGAGAGAGAGAGAGAGAGAGAGAGAGAGAGAGAGAGACAAAGTGAAAGTGGAAGAGAAAAGAGACACTTGTACAGGGAATCACAGGAATGAGAACGAAAAATAAAAGACTCAGAGGGAGATCAACAAGATTATTGCGAAAGCGTGTTCAGTTTTGTGTCACTTGCATTCAGAAGCAAGAAACTGGGACGTGTATCATTCCTCCTCCTCCTCCTCCTCCTCCTCCTCCTCCTCCTCCTCCTCCTCTTCCTCCTCCTCCTCCGCACTTTTACTGGTGTGTATCTGCTTTCTTTTTTTCAATGTTTTCTTTCGTTTTTTTCCGTCTTCTTGCAGATCATAAAATTTATAGTAATTTTGTTTGTGTTCCATCGGAGATCCAGTGAGTGAAAGCCTATTCTCACACACACACACACACACACACACACACACACACACACACACACACACACACACACACACACACACACACACACACACACACACACACACACACACACACACACACACACACACCACACACACACACACACACACACACACACACACACACACACACACACAGACACAGACACACACACACACCTTTGATGCAGTAGAACAACATACACACGCAACTGTACAAACAAACACAAACACCAAGAACAACACACACGTAAGCAATATACAAGGAGGAGGAGGAGAAGGAAGAAGAAGAAGAAGAAGGAGGAGGAGGAGAAGAAGGAGGACTGTGGATGACAACAAAAAAAAAGAAAGAAAAAAAAGTGTTTCCCAGACGATAAAACAATCTTATGAGGATCTGGTTATATCTCGCATCCAGATCTGGGTCTTCCTGCCTCGCCAGCCCTGATGACCTCGTTAGCCCCACAAAGCCTTGCGTCGCAGCCCCCTACCCCGCCTTCCCCGCCTTCCCCTCCTTCACCGCCGCCTCGGGACCGCCACTCACAGTATGTTTATAAATGACAGATTTTTTTTTCGCCTTCCCTCCCTCCAGAAAAGTGGTGTCACGGAAGGGCAATCAAGCACGAAACAGTTATACGTACACTATAATTCCTCTGTTTTTTGGGTTCCTATTCCTTTGATGATCCTGCGGTGTTAATAGGCGAGAGAGAGAGAGAGAGAGAGAGAGAGAGAGAGAGAGAGAGAGAGAGAGAGAGAGAGAGAGAGAGAGAGAGAGAGAGAGAGAGTGTAAGAGGACTAAGAAAGAGTGGAAGAGGTACAAAGTGGTTACGTAGAGGGGGAAAGGGAGAGTAAAGAGAAGGAACAGGGATAGTAAGAGTGGAAAAGGGGATGTAGAGGGTGAGAGGAAGTGGAAGAGGCGGAGAGAGGAGAAAGAAGATATGGAGGAGGAAAGGAAAATGAAGGAAGAAGAGTGAGGAAGGAAGTGAAGGAGGAAAGGAAGAGGAGGAAGTAGAGAAATATAATGAAGGTCTGGGAGGAGAGGGGAGTTAGGAGAAAGGAGATAGGGGTAAGGAGGAAGAGGAGAAGGAGGAGGAGGAGTAGGAAGAAGAGGAGGAGGAGGAGAGAAAGGGCAGCAAGAAGGGTGAACCAGTAAACACACTCATAAGGTCAAGGAAAACATTTAAATAGTGAAATTGTACACTGAAAATAAACAAACTCGAGTGCTGATGTAAGAGTCACGCTGCTCATGTATGTATATCTTTTTAATACTATACATTGTTGTTGTTGTATTCTTGTATGGAAAATGACTAGTAAGAATATTATGTGAACCCTTTTATTCAGTGGAAACGGAATTGAAACAGAACACAGAGTAGTTAATAGATAATCGATAGGTGATTTTTAAGGTCAATTTCCACCTTCTGAATTGCTGCCTCAGTGCATATATCCATTACTTTATTTTTAACCTCGACTTTCCTGCAAAGAAGTCAACTCAGATAGCTCGAAGGTCTCAAGGCCACTGAAGAGATCTAGGTTACCACAATGACTCTTACGGTGCTGTACTTGACATTCATCTTACTGACCACACACACAGAGTAAAGGATAGACGAATGAGGTGGAAGAGGGTTAGAATATTACAAATAGAATCCAAACGTTAGTGGATGATTAACCTTAGCGATGATATGCAACTAAAAACCACTGTGGGGAATCGTAGTATCGAAAAATATATAGAAAAATACCATTAATGAACAACACTTTTTATTTTCTAACTTAATATTTACTGTGCACGGTGGAAAGTCTCCTTTTTTATATATAGTGGAAAAAGAAAATGCTTAGTAGTTCGGTATTTACTATTCAGCGTGTCTCCTACTCGGGTTTCATACAACTGGCACCAAGAAATCGCACAACACAAGCTGTTTTGAAATTCCGTTCATACCTGCCATTAGCCTGGTTTTCATCACGAGTCTTTGTATCAAGGGAAGAAGCACCGCCAAGTATCATGTAACACCGTCATAAACTTAACCACCTGTCCACGGCCACAACGCAGTACAAACACACACACACACACACACACACACACACACACACACACACACACACACACACACACACACACACACACACACACACACACACACACACACACACACACACACACACACACACACACACACCATGTAGTTAGACTCAAAAGTGTAGAAAAATAGCAGAACAAGGCTGAAACATTTTTTTTTGCACAACTTTCTTCTGTAATTAAACAAGACTAGTGTGACTCCACCTTGGTCGTCATCATAGAGACATAGCCTATAGTGGGGGCTGCCTATAGTGCCTTAATGGGGGAGATTGGGGAGGGGAGGTGACATAGATATTTATAGGTATAGAGTGGGGAAGGGAGTTGGAGGGTTACTTAACGTATATGGAAGGAGGATGTAACAAGGGGTGTGAGACTGTGATGAGCTGTGGTGGGGATGTGCTGATTATAGGTGGTTATAAGACTTATGTTTGTTTATCTATTACTATTATTATTATTATTATTATTATTATTATTATTATTATGTTGTAGTTGTGGTGGTGATGGTGGTGGTAGCAGTCGTAGTAATAATAGTAACAGTGGAGGATTCTGAGCTTTATAAACAGATTATGGGTCTCTCTCTCTCTCTCTCTCTCTCTCTCTCTCTCTCTCTCTCTCTCTCTCTCTCTCTCTCTCTCTCTCTCTCTCTCTCTCTCTCGGGCAGGACAGGGAACGCTACGACCCACAAACTCGCCGCTTTAAACCGAGAAACCCAACCAGTACACCCAATGAAGCCTGTGTGTGTGTGTGTGTGTGTGTGTGTGTGTGTGTGTGTGTGTGTGTGTGTGTGTGTGTGTGTGTGGCGTAGAAGTACACACAATTCAGCATAACGCACATGAAAGATGAGAAGAAAGGGAACGTTACGACGGAAGAGCCGAAAAATCAATTAGAGAGAGAGAGAGAGAGAGAGAGAGAGAGAGAGAGAGAGAGAGAGAGAGAGAGAGAGAGAGAGAGAGAGAGAGAGAGAGAGAGAGAGAGAGACGTATATAGAAAGAGTGAAATGTGGAAGGGGAAAAGGGACAGAGGAAAGGGTGGGAAGTTTGAGAGAGAGAGAGAGAGGAGAGAGAGAGAGAGAGAGAGAGAGAGAGAGAGAGAGAGAGAGAGAGAGAGAGAGAGAGAGAGAGAGAGAGAGAGAGAGAGAGAGAGAGAGAGAGAAAGAGACAGAGACAGAGAGAGAAAGCAGGGCCGTGAGGGAGGGATGGAGGGAGAGAGTAAAGGAGAGAGAGAGAGAGAGAGAGGTAGGGAGGGAGTGTGGTGCAGGGGAGAGACTTATCTCGCCCCTGATCGGGAGGGGAGCGAAGGAGGGGAACAGAGAGAAAATGAATGATAAGAGGGGAAGGAATGAATATGCTTCGAAACTTGAGGGAGGTAATATGCTGATAATTAAATAACTGAACTGGCGGCATTAAAGATGAACTACAACTCATTGGAGAAGAGAATTAATTAAATACGTAAGAAGGAAGCAGAAATAGAAAGAAAATAACGTTACCCTTCCTTGGAATTACGATGAAAGTGGAGCATAGAAAGATGGACTCGACTGATATTATGGAATTAGCAAATGAAAATATAGAAGGAAATATGAAAACGAGGCACTGAAAATCATGTAGGTAAGTTTTTTTTTTATTTTTTTATTTTTTTTATTTCTTGCCCCTCCATAATGTGTATCCCGGAATTATTGGTGCGTTCAGTATGCTAATGTTTGCGAATGTTGAATTGTGGGGATTGTTTTGCGCTGTGTTCCTGTTCAAAAGCATCCAATGTAAACTCCGGTGTTGATAATTCTAGTTACTATTTGTTTTACCTTATTATTTTGCACTGTGGTTTAATTTTCACTGCTAAAAGAGGTGAAGGGAAGGAAGGATGGGAAGTTAAAGTTATGAAAGAAAACATGGCAGTATTTGATGAATATTTAGAGAACATTTTAAGTTTCAAGTCAATTGTTGCTTTGTTGATGTGAGTAATGTATTGTATTGTGTTGTGTTGTGTTGTGTTGCGTTGTGTTGCTGGGATGGCGTGTGGTGGTGGTGGTGTCTTACTGACCTCTCAATGTTATGTTACTTAGCTACAGTTGGTTATATATCACGTTACTTCATTGTTATGTTGTGTTGTGTTGTGTTGTTGGCTTGATGTATTGTCTTCCCTTGTGCTGTGATATATAAACGAGTTGTATTGTGTTCTATTGTGTAGCTTAAGTCTTGCTGTTTTGAATGTTGTGTTTTTATATAATGTTGCCTTAGTGCTGTATTGTATCTTTATTCTTGCATTCTTGTTGTTCGTCTATCATGCTGTCCTGTTTTCCTATGCTGCGTTGTGCTGTACGTGACTCTTAGCCTGCCTAGAGTAAGCTGGGAGGAGGCAAGGCAGGGCAGATGGCAGTGACAAAACCTTAGGACACTCGCAGGAAAACCAGAACAGAAGGACATATGAATGAGAGGAGTGAATGTGTGTGTGTGTGTGTGTGTGTGTGTGTGTGTGTGTGTGTGTGTGTGTGTGTGTGTGTGTGTGTGTGTGTGTGTGTGTGTGTGTGTGTGTGTGTTTACAACGAGGAGGGTGCAGGAGCCGCCACTGTGAAAAGCCTTATCGGGCCTCCCATCACGAGGGGAGAGAGAAAGGCCAATGAATACGGTGGGAGGAAGAACACAATAACACAAGACGCATAACTTCTAACAAACTCTGAGGGGAGGAAGAGGAAGTGGAGGGACGGAGGGAAAGCTGGAGTTAGGGGAGAGGAGGGAGTGATGAGGGAAAAAAGAGTAAAGGTAGAGAAAAGTGGGAGGGGGGGATGGGGGTTAGGGGACGAGGGGGCAACACAGGGAAACGTGAAGGAAAAGAGAAACGAACTATCAAGGGGAAAAAAGCGGCTCATTTCTCAAGTTTTAAGCGAGTCTGGCAAGGCAGTTCAGAGCGGGGAGATGAAGGAGGTTAGCCAGAGACACCACTTATGCTAATGCGTGGAGGAGCGCGTCTGTCTGCTCATCGTCCCTGAAATAAAGTTTAACATCCTTTAGTCAGAGGGAGGGAGTATAAGATGGATGAAATGAGACTAGGTTAAGTTAATATCCTTTAGTGGGAGTAGCTTAGTGGTGAAGTAGTTTGGGGGAAATTAGTCCATTGATGTGCCTCAGTTCGTGTTTATTGTATTGTGTAGCGTCAGTGTTAGCGTAAGATTGAGGCGAAGTGAGTAACGCTTCAATGTTGGTTGTAAAAAGTATATGATATCATTTTCTAGTTTTCTCTCTCCGTGTCTGCGTCAGAAAAAAATCTTGGTGGTTTCTTTCCTACATCATCCTTAAAGGCTCCCCCTCCTCCTCCTCCTCCTCTTCTTTCTCCTCCTCTTCCTTTTTCTCCTCCTCCTCTTCCTTCTCCTCCTCCGTTCGTACCATCTGAACTCACTTAGAGCCTCCCTCATGCACTATTACTCCGAATTACCTCCATTTGCTCCTTCCTTCGTCGCTCTCTCAACGCCTCTTCTGCGTTGCGCTCAAGACGGTCTGCATTTGTCTTTTGTTTTCCTGGTAATTTCTATCTCTGCACGCCTCATCCACCCTCGGCTCTTGTGTAATATTTTGCTTCCCTCATGCACATTTTGTTCCTTGTTCACCAGATAAGGTTAAACTGCCTTCTGTTTGTCTCCAGACTTTAGAGAAGTAATAGTATTTAACTGTATAGCCCGGAATAGGGACAGTTATTCTCTCTCTCTCTCTCTCTCTCTCTCTCTCTCTCTCTCTCTCTCTCTCTCTCTCTCTCTCTCTCTCTCTCTCTCTCTTTCTCTCTCTCTCTTTCTCTTTCTCTGAGCCATGAGCTGCGTGGACCCCCTTCACAGTTTGAGAGGAGAGGAACCGCGTCTTATCTGCCCCATCACTCGTAGATGAACAAGGGGAGGCGGCGAGGAAAAGGAGGGCGAGGGGAGGCCGGCGGGGGAATAGAGACAGAGGGAAGGAAGCTGGAGAGGGAAGGTAGGAAAGTGGAAGAAGAGAGAATTTAATAGCGAGGGAATAGAGGAGGGAGAAAGCGAGAACAGAAAGAGTAAAAAGGAACGGTATAAGGAAGAATGGACGAGGGAAGGATGAAGAGGAAGAGGAAGAGAAAAAGAAGGAGGAGGAGGAGGAGGAATGGCGGGAGTTAGGTAGGAAGGTTGTGAATGAGGGGAGGGAGGAAGGGATGGAGGGGAGGATAAGGAAGGATGTTGGAGATGGTACAGAGAGTACTAAAGGGCTGAAGGGAAAAAGTTGGAGGAGAGGAAGGAAAAAATGGGAATGAAGTATATGAGAGAAGAGGAACCAAGGGAAGGAACGGGAGATCCTTCCTTCCTCCTTTCAAGATAGATAGACAGATAGACAGATTAAGAAGAGATAGACAGAGGTATGAATGCGTAGTTAGATAAGTAGATAGATATACAGGTGAGTTGTCAATAGATAAAGAAAGTAGATAGATATATAGAGTTGTGGCTTCGTTATAAATCAAGAAAACTAATTACAGAGAAAAAAAAAAATCATTGTCAGGAATTGAAAAGCTTAAAACCGAATATATATCATAGACGTAGTAAAACAC
>JAPQNM010000045.1:19376712-19404212 GCA_029783475.1 Metacarcinus magister
CGAGAGGAGGGAACTGGAGACTATTAGAATATCTACTAACATTTTTCCTCCTCCTCTCCTTCCTCTTCTAGCTATAAGAGAACAACAACCTTGAAGGGGTTACGTATTTACACCTTAGAGAACAGTAACGCAAGCACCGACCTACTCTATATACACCACCACACATATACACCATTCCACACCCACACAACACACAACACTATACTGGAACACTCCACTACACTTCACCTTACACATGCACTCACTACCACCATCACACCTACACCATCAGCTACCCAAGTCATGCACATACCTCTCCTTTCTTTCCCTCCCTACCTCGTCTCTATTCCACAACCACCTCCTCCTCCACCACCTCCTCTACCTCACCCTCATCCTCTTGCGCCTCCTTCTAGCGCTAAAAAGCCACGAGGGTCCAGCACCACACTGATACATAGTCCTATAATCGTTACCAGTCTTTAAAAGTAGAATATTATAGGCAGAACCCCGTGATCAGGCGAGGGGGCGCGGCGGCCGTAGCTCAGCCTCCCAGCACTGTGATTATAGACGAAGGCGAGTAGCCGTCACGCAGCCCCAGATAGAATTTGGCAGCGAGTTACAACGAACAATTTATTGTAATTGATCAAGAAAGATAAGCGGGGCAGAGGGAGGCGGGTATTTGTGCAGTGTAGCCGGCAAGCAATGCGTTTTTTCTTTCTTTTTGTAAGTGTGTGTGTGTGTGTGTGTGTGTGTGTGTGTGTGTGTGTGTGTGTGTGTGTGTGTGTGTGTGTGTGTGTGTGTGTGTGTGTGTGTGTGTGTGTGTGTGGGTATGTGTGTGTGTGTGTGTGTGTGTGTGTGTGTGTGTGTGTGTGTGTGTGTGTGCGTGTGCGTGTACGTGTGCGTGTGTGTGTGTGTGTGTGTGTATTTGGATGATAAGACCTTCTCCTTAGGCACGTAGATTGGCTGAGGTGTTAGCGATGTGTAGATGCAAGGTAACGTCATGAATTGGTGTGAGTCACTAGATGAGTATAAGGTTAGGAAGTGTTATATATTATTCATGGTAATAGATTGCACACACACACACACACACACACACACACACACACACACACACACACACACACACACACACACACACACACACACACACACACACACACACACACAGAGAGAGAGGGACCGACTAAAATACTAAAATAGTAAACATCACGTATAAAAACAGACTGCACACCCTCCAGTCTCAGTAAGTCCAAGCTTGATGCGATGACCTGCGGCGGAAAGACGATCTCGCGAGCACCTCCTCCTAGGCGCAGAGAATCCTTTCGTTCCGCTCACCGCTGCCCCGCGGGAACCAAGATGATGTACTGAGCCAGCCAAGGAGTGAGTAAGTGACTCCTGGTTAGCGTGTGAATGGACATATAATCAGTGATGGGCACCACTCCCTAAAATGCGAGCGGATCTCACAGCTGTTTCCATACAAAAAGTGGTGATCCGCTCCTTTACCCACTCCTTTCCCTCAAAATAGGAGCGGTCTTCACCGCTTTTCCACTCCTTTATCTTTTTACTTAAAAAAAAAAAATTTTCATAGTTTATTACAAAAAAACATAAACACTTTGAACGTACTAGCTCAGTATTGCTTGGATTTATTTAAAAAAAATTTTTATTCAAGAATATTTTAGTGATTGAACTACCTGATTGAGTTTGAGTTTGAAATAGTATTCCGCCATTTTAAATTAAACATTTTGAAACTGCGCACTTAAATTATTTTCAATCAGTGTAATAAACATAACTAGTTATTGAAAACTCAAATTTGTCTTTAATATTTTTTTCTTTGATCATAATAAAAGAAATTGGGGAACGAACTTGAAAAATAATCGTCCTGCTCCACTATAATTTTCTAAACTTTGGTCTGTTCGTCCGCTCCTGAAAATGGGAGCAGAGGAGTGGAGTAGAAAAGATGTCCAGCATTTCATTTCATAATTAGGAGGAAGTACACAAGAGAGAGAACAACAGTGAGTATCTATACGTAATGTAGGATGTGTGAGTTTTTCTCTTCGAGGAAAACCTGCAGACAGAACAGCGCAGCCCTTATCAGCGAACATTGCGGGTGGCGGGCACGGAACAATTACTTTGTTGATGTAATGCACAGCAATCACAATCATTTGACATCTTCTTAGTAATTACGGGCGATTTACATGAAGCAATTGTACCTTTAGGAACTTACAGGAATCAATTAATCAGTTATAATGCAAGGCAAAGTTTTTTTTTTAATATATCCTTCTCCTCTAAGTATTTGAACTGCATTCTCTAATTGCACACCGTTGTGTGTGTCATTGTTGTGTGAGTTTGGTTCAAGCGAAACTCAAGACTTATAACTTGTTTCGATGATTGAGAACTAAGATTTAGTTCCTGTGATAAAATACTTGCATGTGATAGGGAATTAGGCGCAAAGCAGTTTGTCAATTATATCCAGATGCATTTGCTTACAAGTAATGTATTGTGCAATAGAAGAATTCTATAATGACAGGAATGAAATCAATGTTGTTGTCTAGATCTTAAATGACGACCTGAGCAGAAAGAAATTATGTTGGACATGATAATAATATTGATAATAAAAACTATAGTAATAATGAAAATAAGATAAACTATTTATGAAATGATAGTAATAATAATAATAATAATAATAGTAATAGTAATAATGATAATAATAATAATAATAATAATATAAAACATAATAACAAATAATAACATGATAATTTATAAAAAGAAACATTCAAATCGTCTAGTAAAACCAAACCCAAAACTTTGTTCGTTGAATCCCTTCGGTAAAGTTGAAGATGAAGCGAGTATTAATGAGAGTGCATGAAAGAGGATGTAAACACTGCCAAAGGGCTTCTAAACGTTTGCCTTTTAATAACGTGCAATTGACGAGCTTGTTGATGAAGGCAAAGCTATCTATAAACTGGGATTACGGCGTCTTGACACGAATTGTTGTGGAAGACCTGAAGTAATGGAAAAAAGAAAACAAACATACACACACTGTTCTATTTTTCGCAATGGGAGTAGAACGAAAAAGCTGATAATGTTAGTTTATTTCTATCTTTCACACACACACACACACACACACACACACACACACACACACACACACACACACACACACACACACACACACACACACACACACACACACACACACACACACACACACACACACACACACACACACACACAGAAAGAGAAAGAGAGAGAAAAAGAGAGTGAATGACGAAGGTGGCTGAAGAACAAAACCATACAAAACACACACTAAATAATAAAAACACCCACAGAACACCAGGAAGCCAGGCAGTTTGAGGCACCACTAGAGTAACTAACAGACGGGCTAAGTCAGGGCCGGTCGTCTCGCTGTCTCTCTCGTTAGTCGTCATCTCTAAGGCCACACTGTGCATTGCAGCCGCCAACGCCGCCACCCTCCCGCCGAGTGACGTGTGCAGCGTGAGGGTGTGAGGCTCCACGTGGAGGTGTGGCGTGGTGATGCGTGAGGAGGAAGGGAAGAAGAATTGTAAGAAATGTCATTCGATATTTGTATTTTGCGCCGAGGCATGAGAGCGCCATGAGAAAGGTATGAGTGCGTGTGTTAGGAGTACTGTGCCTCCTCCTCCTCCTCCTCCTCCTCCTCCTCCTCCTCCTCCTCCTCCTCCTCCTCCTCTTCCTCCTCCTTCTCCTCCTTCTCCTCCTCTTCCTCCTCCGTGGCAGCAACGAGGAAGTAAAAAGTGGGGTGTTGGTCGACGCTAAATTAAGGTTTCGCGTCCTGCTCATGAAGTAATTGGCACCGACACGTTTTCAACCCGACACGCGTCTCATAAGTGTGTTGTAAGTAAGCCACTTGATACACCTCCAATTTTCTCGAAAGAATTAAGAAACGCACTATTGATGTTTGAATTATTAATCTTAAATTGCTGCTGCCGGTGAAAACTTCTTCAACTGGAAGTGTTCACGCCATGAAGGTGCAAGACTTTACTCCCAACATTTCACGTCTTTCCTGATGAATCTATAAAACATTTAAGACGTGTCTCACTCTGCCAGGACGGACGGGGCGAGGGAGGGCAGGAGGGCAGGGTGGCTTGGGCGAGACAGTGTGGGGCCGCTCGCTGTTTTCTGTTTTGTTTATCAAGCTGCGTGTGTGAGGGTCGTCCCGGCGTGCCACTGTCGAGCCCCGGAGATGTTTGTTTCTTTAATGTTTACGTCGTCCATGTAGGATGTGTAAAGTCTGCTGCACCTGGAGGTTACACAGTGTGCGGAAACAATAATGTTGTCCCGACATAACAATCACAGGTCATAGCGGCAGCTTATCAGCGAGGTTGATGTTACCTCCTAGACAGGAACACCGCCTCTCTAGCAGCCTCAGGAAGTGAAAGAAACTCCAAACATTATATGTCACCGAAAGTGTTCCACCACCTCCATCAATAGTCATCTGGCATCCCTCCATCCCATTCACTCTACCCTCCCTTCCCTCTTCCCTCTCCTCCCTTCCTTCCTCTCCTTCTCGCTGCCGTGGAAGGACAAGAACCACACTCCTATAATTCGACACCAGAGATCATGGGCCCCGTCACCCCGCCAGCGGCAGCACGTGCAGGTATACACCATTAGTGAGGCTCCTGACAGATTGACTTACACCACTTCCTTGTGTTCTAATAGTCTGCCTCTACACACTCATCGGGTATTTGAGAACTATCTCCTCCTCCTTCTCCTCCTCCTCCTCCTCTTCCTTTTTTCGGGCCACCCACCTCCCCAACCCACACACATCACGACACAACCACCCATCCCCAGCCATCCCTTACCCTCTCACTTCTGCTTTCCGTTCCTTTCACTCGCTTTTATTAAATTTCTTGGATACTACAGTTCTAGATACATTCAGGGTTGTCGTCTTATATCTCATTACCAATGTATTGTATAATCGTGTATTACAGCAACTACTTACAAGGACAGCACCCACACCCTTCATTAACCTCCTCAGCACATCCACTACCATCACCACCACCAACACCACCAACACCACCACTACCACCACCACATCCTCCACCACCACATCCTCCATCATCTCTGCTAAGTATTTACCACTATTAGCAGGACCACCACTTCCTAAATAACTATCAGCATCATAAAACTACTATTACAATATCACTATAAAACTAACAGTAACGAAGGTAACATAGAAAAACAACAAAAACAACAGAAGTAGCAACAACAACAACAACAACAACAACAACAACAACAACAACAATGAGCGAAACTACAAGTAAATTATCAATATCTAACAAAAAAACAATCATGAACAACAGCAACAACAACAGCAACCAACCATCATGACAGTACCACCACCACCACCACCACCACCACCACCACCACCACCACCACCACCACCACCACCACCACCACCACCACCACCACCAGGCCTCACCCACGCTCGGGATCACCCTCGCCGTTTAAACTGACACTCTGATGACGCTGAGTGACACGGGATGACACAAAGTGGCACCAACAACCAGGCGGCAGCACCAAACTTGGCACTGGTCGATTATGACGAGGAGCAGCAGAGAGGCAGAGGGGGCGAGGTACAGGGAGGCTGGGGAGGGGAATCGGAGAGGAGAAATAGAAGGATGGGGGAGGGGTAGGGACGTGAGATGTGCAGAGGCAAAGCTTGGGGTGGGGGGGAAGGAAAGGAGGGGTGAAGATACCAGGGAAGGAAGGAGGGAGGAGGGGACGAGAGGAGAGGGAAAGGGGAGAGGAGCGAGGAGAGGAAGAGCCGAGCCAGGAATAACAAAGTTGGAGGGAGGAATATTGAGCTGGTTTATTATTGAGCGAACTAATGTTAGGTGATAAAGTTGACATAAATTATAAGCATCTCCTCTGCGCGCTGTAAAGTTACATGTAGTTGTGTTATGTGACACTGAGGAGGATGCCGGAGATCTCACGGCTTCAGGAGAGTCACCAGGGTCTGTGTTGCGGGGGTTGGGTACGAGGGGCGCTGGGTACAGGTGGTCGATCTGGGGAGGAGGAGGAGGGGAGCACGTGGGCAAGAGATGACCACGAATAGAAGAAGCAATTAGACGCACACTTAGAAATCACTTTGATCTAACTTCAACAGATCAGAAAAGAAATTTAAGAACTTTCCTTCCCTGCATTGTAACTAAGCTGAACTGATGTAAGCTCTTTCACGTTGTTGAGAGCACCCTAACCTGTCTTGGTATAGTTGTAGCGTACGTAAGTCCGACAAACCGTATCTTTAAAGTTACCGATCCAGGAGCCTCGATGAGCAGGACGCCTTTACTCTTTGTCAACGAGAATGGCAAGATTAAAAGTTATGCTCAACGTGTCTCCTTCACCGCCAGTAGCTCGTGTAGTATTGGCCTTGCGCACATCTTTCCTCCCTGCTGTGGTGTAGCTTAAGGAGGGAGAGGGAGGAGTGGGGGTGGGGGAAGGGATAGGAAGGGAGAGAGGGACCCAATAGTGACGGGGCGGTGGGCTGCAGCGTCTCAAGTATCGCCTGAACATCCATTTCCTTGACGCAAAGCTGTGTTTTGTTTCTGGCGCCGAGTAAATCTTGCGAGAAGCGGCGAGTGGGACGCTGGAGGGAGGTAGATGGTGGAAGGGCTGAGGTTTGTGAGGTGGAACGGTATGGAGTGTATGTAGGGAATGACGTGTGAGGCTGGATACCTTGGGGGGAGGGGATGAACGGATATACGGTGGAGGTAAGTGTTACAAGGACGAAGGACAGTGAGTGAAGTGTTTGTTTGAAGGTGTGATGGGTGGACGTGAAGGTCGGATACAGTAGGGCGGGCGAGGCAGTGAGTATAGAAAGAGTAGATGTTTGGGAATGCGCGGACGAGTAAATTTAAGAGAGAAAAAGAAGTTGGATGTGGAAGAGTGAAGCAAGATTGAATTGAAAGATTAAGGGAGTTGGTGAAATAACAGCGAGTGTAAGCAAACTTTATCCAGGAGACATGGGATGGAAATACAGTGCAGCGTAATAGAGTGGAGAGGAGGTGTAGCGTTGTGTTGGGCTGTGCAATGGGTGTAGGTGTAGGTGTTGGTGTGGGTTGTGTAAGGTGGCGGCGCAGCAGTGATATATAGGTGGAGGTCAAGTGAGGGGAAAAACAGAGAATCAGATGCTGCTGGTGATGACAAACAATAAGGTCGGAGAGGACGTGCCGGACTGCAGCAGAGCGTCGAGATGGCGAGATAAGGACGCCGCTGTGAAACGTTCCCTCAAGTTGACAGGAAACCAACGCGGCCACTGACCCGCCGTAACGAAGACGAGAAAATAAGAACGGAGGGAAACACGGAAAAGGAAGCATTGCATCAAAGAAATGTTCAAGAGAAAAAATGTTGCAGAGTTCAAGAAAAAAAAATTAGGTCAAAGAAGTTGTTTTCTCCTTGTGATGAAGAAGAAAACAACGATTTTTTCACCACATAATTGGAGATAAAAAAAAACATGTACATCTTGTTAGTTCGTTTCCGTAGTTCCTTTTCACTTTGTTTCTTTTGTTTATAAATGTGCGTGTTAAGGAAGCAAGGAGGCATGTCCATCGCCATCCTCCCATTCATCTTCCTTCCCTCTGTTAATATAATGTCTCTACTCTCTCTCTCTCTCTCTCTCTCTCTCTCTCTCTCTCTCTCTCTCTCTCTCTCTCTCTCTCTCTCTCTCTCTCTCTCTCTCTCTCTCTCTCTCTCTCTCTCTCTCTCTGTCTCCCTTTCCTCCTCATCACACACCCTCTCTCACGCTACACCTTCCACCACCCTGCCGACCAATCATATACACTCGCTCTTACACCCTTTCTGCTACACCCTCTTACTATACATTACAAACACATACACACACACACACACACACACACACACACACACACACACACACACACACACACACACACACACACACACACACACACACACACACCATAACATCTATACATCATCTACACTCCCCACACCTACACAATCCCCACACATACACACACTCTCACACACTAGCTGCCACATCCCCACCTTAGGCAACTTTCCTCAGCCGCCAAGTCTAGCACGCCCCCTCACCACCGCCCCCTCACCACCGCCCCCTGCATCCCTCTCTCCATCGAACGTTCCCCTGAGGCCCCGTGGCACCGCTCAGCCCGGCCACGCACCTCGATTTCAGCTCCAGCGTTACTTTACCGTTTTGTTTGTCGGGAGGGAGAGACCATTCCTCGCCATCCTTACGGCCCCCAAGCGACGGTCAATTGCCGGAGAGAGGGAGATAGAGAAATTTAAAAGGACCGGCAGTCGAAGGGAGTTTTAACCGAGGGATGGATTTAAGGGGTTGTTGGGGCAAGGAAAGAAGGGGGGGGGGAGTGGGATAGCAGTGGTAAATCCATTCCCAAATATGTGTGGGTTTTAGAAAATGCGTTTAGGTTGGTTGTATTTTTTTGTTGGAATTAGTGTTTGTTCTTCACGTGGAAGGAGAGAATAATGATGATGACGACAACACTGCAGTATTAGCAGAAACAACACAAATAACAACAATAGCAGTAACAGCAATACCAGCAACAAAGGGGAGGTATAACAAAGGAGAGAGAGAGAGAGAGAGAGAGAGAGAGAGAGAGAGAGAGAGAGAGAGAGAGAGAGAGAGAGAGAGAGAGAGAGAGAGAGAGAGAGAGAGAGAGAGAGAGAGAAAAAAAAAAATAGCAGTGAGGAAAGAGTAAATAAAAGCAGGAAATTAAATGTTTTCGTCAGAGGGGAGAAAAACAAGCGGATCAACAACAACAACAACAGCAACAACAACAATAACAACAATAACCTACACCAGGCGAGTTCAAATACAATTGCTTGTATTTTACTCAGAGTACAAGTCTATAAGGATATTAGTAATCCAAGTGCGAGTACTGATTCTCAAGATTAGGTCAAGTCCAAGTAGAACTATTGTTGTATTGTACTAGAATTCAAGTAGCCCACAATTATTTTTCTGCTATATTAAGTATCAAAATATTTTGCTGCTGCATAATCCAATTCTACCTTGCATTTTGAGCAACATACATATTTTAGTTTTGTATTGAGATACCCTTAAAGTATAATTGACATGTAAAATCTGTATTCAAACTCTCCAAAGGTGTGCTTCATGTTGTGAGTTGAGTTACAATATACGTCTCCCCTGCATCGGCTAGTGGACTGTGTGTGTTTCAACAGCCTGCATGTGATAAACTAACAAGTTTATCACAGCCTGTCATTGACAAGTCATTGATAAGTGGCAACGCTAAGTAAGGGGAAGCTCACTTCATTGACTTTTTTTCTGCATGGTCTGACAGCCTCGTTCACCTAACATAACTCCGGGTCACCTGCTTGACCTGTCACCCAGTGTTAGGCCACACTTTTGTTATTCTGTCTGCACCTCTACCCCTGCATGTTAGCACGCTTCATAAAGTTCATCACTGTAGTTACTTTGGTTATACATAAATGTACTTGAAAGTACTTGTTAAATTGCAAGTATATGAACCAGAGTCAAAGTCCAGATCCAAGTATTAAAGTAGTTTTCACTGCGAGTCAATGTACGAGTACTACATTAAATTGTATACCTAAGTACTAGTAAGAGTAGCTGTACTTGCACCCAACCCTAACCTACACGAAGGCTGCACCGCCGCCTGGCTGTGTTGACATCATACGTTCCGCTTCAAAACAAACCTACCAAATAAAAAATAATTAAAAAAGGGCCAGATAAGCCATCGCTTCAGACGTCCTTTGAAGTAAGTAGCAGGAGCCGCCTAAGAACCCCTCCCTCCTCGGTGCGGTGGTGCCCCTCGAGCACACCAGAGGGGAACGGTGCTTAAAAAAAATGTACAAGAACCAGACATGTCATAGACATAGTTGAGCCTAATCGCTTCCCAGCTTCTGAACTTCGCCAGGCGCGTGTTGTCGGCCAGGAGGAGGAGGAGGAGGAGGAGGAGGAGGAGGAGGAGGAGGAGGAGGAGAAGGAGGAGGAGGAGGAGGAGAAGAAGAAGGAGGAGAAGGAGGAAAAGGAGGAGGAGATGACATTTGCCACCGAATGGACTTCACACGTTGCTTTTTCTGACAGTTTCCGGAGCCAATGGGTCGCGTCCTGACCGCCGGGAATGTGGGGAGTGTGTCAGGGTGGCGGGGCTCAGGTGTGAGGGGAGTCGAGCGGGGCCTGTGTGGCTTTACGGAGGCGAAGCATCATCCTGAGCTGCTTCTTGCATCATGGCAGTTGTATTTGTTTTGTTAACTTCTTATGCAAATTTTTCAAGACAAAGACTCTCGCGTCATGCTGGGAAACATGGTGCAGGATTTTTCCACTAAGGAGGAAAAAAGAAGAAGAGGAGAAAGCTGCCTGCGTGGGGCTGGCGGAGTCACGGAACTGCTATTCGCCGGTTGACGCGGATTGAGGGTCGTTATTATTTCCTTACCGGACAAACAACAACAGGCCTCACTCAGGCCGTCTGATAAGAAAACTAAACGAAACTGTCGACAATTATATAAAAAGTAAAAACTACAAATCCTCAGCCGAGTGACCCTGTAGAAATGCACCATAATGACAGACACGCGGCAGCGAGGAAATAATGATCATATTCGCCTCCCCTAAAAAAAACACAAGCATGTTACAAACAGGACAATAAAAATAATAACTTTCTAAACGAAAGACAAAAAACTCTCCTTACACAACCTTCGCAAAAATAAAGCACATAACGTTTTATTTTCCTTCAAAACTTTTACTGTCTATGAATCGGAGATTCATTGCTCTGTAACACGCTTGCCTTGGTTATTCCTTCTTTGGTCCCATTGCTGTGTCACTCCCTACACGCCACACAGGCTGTGGCCAGGCAGGTGGAGGGTTGCAAGACGCCTCGTTCCCTTCCGTGCCCTGTGTACCCGTCGGTAACCTGTTTAAGACACCTCTCATGACTCTTAAGATTATTCTAATATTACATTCATCTTTCCTACACAAGCCTTGAATAAACAACCAGATCCTGACAGAGGCTGCGGGAGGCGGGAGGCGGGAGGCGGGATGCTCACCTGGCCTGCAGGCTTCCCGCGCCCTGCCGCTGCGCCCACGTCACTCAGGCTGATAATAGTAACCTAAATCTGTCAACTCGTGCAATTAACCATTTGACTCCGCATCTGATTATCTCCTGAGATAGCGATCACCCTATGAGATAGTGATCACTAGCGGGAGATAGAGATCACCATCGCCAGAGATAATGATCTGATGCAAGTCACCTCACTGGTTGACAGGTGCATCACCCTTGCTGCCTCTCGCCCCGGCACTCTGCTGTATGGCCGAGGTAGTAAGGACGGTATTGTCGCGGCACTGATTAGAGGCATTGGTCTTTAAGGACTGATGATATGTGAGCTTTCTTGTTGGCTTACGAAGCCACAAGTCCTCAACGGCGGGAGGAGCCATGACGACGGTGAGGTGAAGAGACAGATCCATCAGATGACTTAATTAGAAGAACGTCACTTTGGCCTCAGTTTGTCCACATTGTCTGTCGTCCTGCGTGTGTGCTGGACTCCGGGCTCTTGCAGCGACACTCCTTAACTTCAACGACGTTATCTCCACTGCTGGCAGTTTGCAGAGGCAGCCAAGATACGAATATTAATGATACTTTATGATGTATCACGCTCAGCGCTAACTCCAAATAGAAGCAACGTTCTTCATCTGCAAATGGAAGCAACTGACATTTGAAAGAGTGATTTTTTTCTTATTATTATTACCATTTCCGTTATGTAGGGCACGACAGGAGTTCACCTCTCTTGATACACTTGACTTTCAAAGGCTTCTGTTCACGCCCCGCGTTAAGCGTCTGTCCAGTGTATGGTGTGAAGACCCGTAGGAAACCATAGCCAAAGTGTAGTGGGTGGCATCCAGTGTTTCACCTCCAGGGTCATGGGGAAAGGTGGGCGGGTGTTGGGGAGGGATGGCCGTATTATTTTCACTAAGAAAAATATTACTGTTGAGTAAGTATATAAAAAAGAACTGTAAGGCGCTGCACATGAACACTATAATTTATTATCCTTGAGTAACTATGTGCTATATATTCAAAGAGCCAGTTATTACAAGTCCTTTGAGCAGACAGTGTTGGTAAAGTAAGGCATAAATACAAAATTATGACATGGATGCGTATTATGCAAAATAGACCCGAGATTGGTGGCTTGGGTGGTGACGGGAAAGCCAGTATACGACTACGATTTGAGGAACAGGTGTTTTGAGAGGCTTGAAAAGATAACATAGTAAGTGTTTCAAGAGTAACATGTGATACAGCACAACGAGAGGCTGCGTGTAGCATGTGTTCGGTGATGAAGGTGGCGCGTGCACCATAAGGGAAGGAGGAAATAATTATGATAATACACAACAGTGTGTGTTATATTTTGCGAGCATAGGATATATACGAAAGCCCGAAGGTGCCATCTGAGTGGTGAAGAATGAATGGGTTTTCGTAAAAGGAAGCATATAATGAAGTTGTATACTATAATGAGAATAGAGATGGCCAGATGAGTCCCCATCAAGAGTATTATATATATTATGCAGTTGTGTAATGATCTGGTGGTGTGAGTTAAGGACGAGCTAAGTGGTGGACTGAGAGGCGCATGAAGGTTTCCTGTACGAAATGAGATCTTTATATGGGTGGAGTGTGTGTGTGTGTGTGTGTGTGTGTGTGTGTGTGTGTGTGTGTGTGTGTGTGTGTGTGTGTGTGTGTGTGTGTGTGTGTGTGTGTGTATGTGTGTGTTTGTGCGCGCTTACATGTACCCCACATTTATGTTTACATGTGCACACGTTACTTTTTTTTTCACACAGACTCAAAGTTATTAATGGCCTCGTATCCTCGCACGTCCCCCTCAGTACACAAGACCCCTTCCCGCCACCTCAGTATCCAACATAACACTAAAACCTCCAGTTATATCACCGAGTTAACTTCTAAGTGAGGAACAAAACCTCTTTCCTCGCCTGCATCTCTTTCCCTCGTGAGTCAACGCGCCAGTGTCTTGCCAGCGAGGCGGTGTAGTGGAATGCACGAGCCCCGAAAACGATCCCACCCCTTCGCGGCGCCTCAACTCGCCGCCCCTGCACGGGAGGACGAGACGCAACTGCTCTGTAGGAAAACACCGCCGAGCTTTAGATATTCTCCACACACACTCGCTGTAAATTTTGGGTCGCTAGCACCGGCACAGGAAAAGGGGCGGCCAAACCTCCATTACCGTGTTCCCGGGCATGTGATGGGTTGCCTCCGACGAGCCTCTTGTCAATGGTACGGGGCCCATAAGGTGTTAAGGGATGCGTAATACCCGGCTGGCAAAGCTCCGGCCACTTTGAGAGCCAGTTATTATGCTGTTCTCTGCCGTTAATGTGATAAACGATATGGCAAGTTATCGCAGGTGGGGGCCGCTGTGTGATAAATACCAACGCCGGCCCCGCTTACTCGAACCTCCGGCTGAGTCCAATCCCTCCGTCGGTCTGGACATCTTCCTCGCTAGGATTCTTTCGTCCCTGAACCTTTCCGGACCAACGCGCCTACAATAACACCTCATCCTGATCCGTATAACCACAATGACCTCGCCATTATCCGAATTAGCGTGCGGATAAGCGGAGGGCTGACCGTAATTGCAGTAAATAACACGTCACACGTAAATAACGGCGCTAACCAGCCCGTCAACCGTAAATCAGAAGGTAAATAGCGAGTATCAGCGAACATCGGGCTAGCGTGTGTCATCTCCTTCGCGTGGATTTGCTGCGCGCCTCAAGATGCGCAGGTGATAATAACAATTTTCAACTCCGTAACGCGCCGGACGCCGAAATTATTGGCTGGAAAATATGCTTGTTTCGAGTCCGGACGCAGAAATTATTAGCCATGAAATTATGCTTGTTCGAGGCGGGGCATCACGTGTAATTATCGTTCAGGTGGAGAGTGTTTGTGTGGCGGGCCGGGGCGGGGCGGGGCAGGGTGGAGGGAGAGCACTGTGTCGTGAGGGTGGTGGTGGTGGTGGAGGTGAGGCGGGAGCGAGTAAGAAAGACAGGGAAGCGAACAGAGAAAGAGAAAGAGGCAGGCGAGTGAAAATTTTGAGTTAGGAGTGCGGGCGAGCATGTGGCCGCGACGTGAGGGTAAAGCTGGTTCTGCACTCGGCCAAGAGGCGCCCAGTTAGTGTCGTCTATATATTTTCTTTTACTGCAAAACCAAGATTGTAACATTGAGGTTGAATCTGAGGCAGTGTGGCAAAGAACAACAACGTTTATTATCAACGGCGTCTTATTGTATCTAGAAAATTAGCTTTATTAATAATGCCATAACTTTTAGCCCACTTTACTTAATGACTTGCTTGACTCTTTTTACAAGTAATCTTCACCATTCCTGATACAATCTTAATGCTAAGGATATAATTGTTTCCCATAAATGTTTTGAAATGTAATCTACCCTCGTAAACATTACCAGCTGGGAACACAAGCAACACACCTGTTTCATAGTACAGTCAGTGTGTTCAGCGAGTGCATCTTTCTCTTCAGGTATGTGACGCCGTGTGCAAACCCTCACAGAGCCGCCAGTACCACCCACCCCCCACTCCCCGCCACCTCACGAAGTCCTCTCCCTCATCCCCCACCTCTTCGCCCGAGAACTGGTCCAGGTGAGGTCCAGCGCGGGCCGTTCCCCCCACGACCCAGACTTTATCAGTATCACCTTGTTATCCTGGGTATCGGGTTTTTGTCGGCTTGAGGGGGGCGAGGGGCGAGCCATGTGCGAGGGAACTGGGGGAAAACACGGAAGGCGAGAAAGGTAGAAATATAGAGAATGGTAAGAGGTGGAGCAAGAGAATAAAGGTGTGGCGAGGAAAGAATAAAGGGCGCAGACTCCGAAGGGAAGGAGAGTAAATTTGAAGTAAGTAGAAACATAACTTTATTAGAGGACGCAGGATTAAGAAAAATAGATTTCCTCAGCACGAAGAAAGGGATCAGTGTATTTAAGTGTTGGTGTATCGATAATCTCAGGCGAGGTATTAATGGCTAGCCCCGCCCCGCCCCGCCCCGCCCCGCCTCACCCTTGGTTCACACGGGGGTGGTTGTTGTGTCATTCTTTTCTGCACCAATGACTGTCTTTCCGCCTGATTGGCTCCACATCTGTATGCATATGCACCTCCACACCTGTAAATATGTGCATTTCCACACCTGTAGACTACTTTCATACCTATACATCTGTGCATCACCACATCTATACACCTCGTATATACACACATATGTACACTTTACAGCTATACATTATCACACCCACACATCTACATCTGTGCACCTCTGTATCTCCACTCTGTAGTACGTCTCCACGCCTCCACATCTGTACACATCTCCACATCTCCTTACTACACCCCCAAACCTGTCTACTAGCTAACCTTCACACCTTAACACCTTACCTCCACATCTCTATATCCCGACACCTTTACACCTGCCACACCACCTCACCACACTCCATCTACACCTGCACACTGGCCAGACACGTGGGATGAGACAGAAACAGTGAATGGCAGAAAGGGAAGCGGAGAAAAGTATTGTGACGACCACGTATTTTGTTAACATACATTGTGGCACTGAACGACTTACCAAAAACAAGCTGTAGTAATAATAAATGAATGTACAAACTTGTGTCTTGCAGTATAGAAGTACATAGTATCACTTTTACGAACGACTAGCGATTATCAGCTCTAGATCCTTACAAAATAGCGTCAGTACAACCTTCCCTTGCCATGCCCAGCTGTGAGTACACGTAACAGGTACCGCTGACCCTTACCGACGTCTCTCGATATATATGGAACGGTGTCAGACGTGAGGTAGGTAGGCTGAGGTGTCATTGTTGAACGGAGCCTGTGATACCCTCTGATATACCTTGCAACCCTTTGTTGTCCCTGCGAAGTAACACTAAACATGACAGACGAGAAGGAGATATCTGACGTGACCTGCGATGCGACCACCAAGTGACCCTCATATGTAATGGTTGTAAGACTCACGTGAATATTGTTATGTAAATGAAAGGCCTGTCACGCTGGTCTTAGTGGGGAAGAAAGGGTGGAGAGGAGGTGATATTGCTCTGGTTTTTTTTTTATTTATTCATTCGTTTTTCTAACATTTTACAGCTAAATTGATGAAGTGACGTTAAAGTGTTGTATTTTCTTTTCCTGTCGTAACAACTACTCTCCTTGCACTCAGCCTCGTCTCTTTTTACCATTCCCTTGTGACCGTGACTAACGCATTTATGGCCCCCTAGTATTTTGTGTTCGTTTACTTTGCGTCTCTTATTCGTACATACGTGCCACTCCTCGCCCCTTCATACTGGCGCCCACACTACCCTCGTCTCAACTCACGCAACGTTTAGTACAAAGAAGTACAAAGGAAGAACAAACAGCAACAACCCTGCTGGACCTAACGAGGCTGTCTAGTCTAGATGCATTCACCTCCTTCCTTAATTATTGCTTTTTCCCATTATTCTCGTGTTAGTAATAGTATTAAAAAGCTTCTACTCTACCACCACCACCACCACCACCACCACCACCACCACCACCACCACCATCATTAACAACGACGAAAATAGCAACATCAACACCAACAACAGCACCAAAAAAATAACAAATAGCACCCATAAATCCAGCGCCACAAGACCGCAACCACCAACAGCCGCAGCTCCACATACCGCTGCCATCAACACCACCTTGCCATCCCCATTATCTTCCCCTCAGGGTAATAAAGCCAACCATTGTAGAAAAAAAAAGAAGAAAAAAAGAATCTACTACGACACAACATCAGCCGCCACCAGGACCAACACGTGCAATGAAGACCTGTTGTTGTTGTAGTTGTTGTTATTGTCGTTGAGAGGGAGGTGAAGGACGGGACCTACCTAACACCTATTTGTAAACTATTACTATTACTATTACTACCTGGTTGACTGGCTGAATGGTTGGTTGGCTGGCTCTCCTATAGGTTCCCAGAGCTCGTGTATGTAATAAATAGTCAAGGCGCTGATGTTAAGGAATTTACACAAGGTGACGAAGTACGAATTCTAGGAAAACAAACAAAAAATGATCATTGTATGTGTGTGTGTGTGTGTGTGTGTGTGTGTGTGGTGTGTGTGTGTGTGTGGTGTGTGTGTGTGTGTGTGTGTGTGTGTGTGTGTGTGTGTGTGTGTGTGTGTGTGTGTGAAAGTCTTTCTTTGTTAGCTTATATGTCTTTCTCTCTCCCTCTTTTGCCTTTGTATGTTCGTCCATCGATACACCTGTCTGCCTGTCTCCCTCCCTACCTGCTTGTCTATCTGTCTGTATTATGTGTTTGATCACAAAAAAAAAGGTGTATGTGACGTCGTTGGAGTTTATCTCATGCCTTATATAGTGTATTATTTACGAACAAAATAGTCGTAGTGGGTATTAATGCCTGAAGAATGATCAGTATTTTAGACTGTGTGTGTGTGTGTGTGTGTGTGTGTGTGTGTGTGTGTGTGTGTGTGTGTGTGTGTGTGTGTGTGTGTGTGTGTAATGTTATTCTTATGAGCATCTCTTTTATCTTTTCATTTCAATAAGACGGCCACCTGCTGGTCCTTACTTCCCCGCTTTGCCCCGCCCTGCCCCGCCCCACCCCGCTCCGCTACTCTCCCGCCCCGTCCCGCCCCGCCTCACCGGCCCTGCACTGTAGCTCCCTCGGCATTCATAGCCTCGTTTATTCATTATTAACTCATCACGTTGGCCATTACCACAAAATTCCCGATTCACTTCCCTACCATTATCTCATTAACACACACACACACACACACACACACACACACACACACACACACACACACACACACACACACACACACACACACAGAATACTTCCATCCACATCAATTCAGCCTCATCGACTCTGCTTCACATAATAGCAGTTCTTTGCAGTCATTGAATTCACAACATTTCTGCGGCAATTTTTATGCTCTGCGGCTCAGCTTTTAGAGACATTTTCGGCTGTGTTTCTTTAACGGCAGTTTCTCCCCCTCTGCCGTGGTTATCAAGCGCTGCATCTCCGTGGGTGTGTGCCGCAGCCTCCTTCCTCCCCATGGTGGTGGTGGTGGTGGTGGTGGTGGTGGTGGTGGTGGTGGTGGTGGTGGTGTGGGACTCAGACACTCCGTGCATGGAGGAGATGCAGCGTTATGGAGTTTTTTTTTAGTCTTGAAACTGACTGGAACATTCATACAAAACTTTGATGATGGTTGTTCTTTGTTGTCTGTTTGTTTTACCTTTACACCCTGATAAGTAAGAGGAAACACTTCATGGAACTTTACATTAATCATATTTGACACATGATCGCCCAGAATGCTGTCATTCCGGCTGACAACATTTTGCCGCCTCGCCAGTGAAACTTTCTAAAGAAAAATGCAAAACCTCTTAACTCTGATAAGATCACATGACAGCTGTGTTATTACTCCCGCTTTGGTGGAGCAAAAATGTGTGCATTTGTGTGCGTGTCCGTGAATGTTTCTTTTCTTTTTTTTCTGGTGGTGACGTGAGTGTTCTTTATCTGATTCGTCCCAAAACAGGATATAAGTGACCAGGTGTGTAAGATTTGTGGCTCAGGTGGATGAAAACAGCATGCGGCCAACACTCAAGCAACCACTGAAGCGGGTACTCACCGTGGGCGTTGTGTGGGTACTGCTGCAGGGTGTGGGTGGGATTAGGGTTGTGGGCGTGGCCGTAGTAGCGGGGTCTGTGTTCACGACCACTGGAGTCAAGCGAAGTGAAAAATCCATCGACCTCCTCCAAGGGAAGAAGCGTGCCCTGCTGCACCTCCGCCTGGTGGTCACTCGTAACATGGGCTTCGACATCTATCGCCGTCAGGGCGTTAGAGTCCGCGGCGTCCATGGGCGTGTGTGTGTCTAAAGAGCCCTCAAGTGGGGCCTCATCTTTGAGGTGCATGTCTGACGGTCCCTCCTGCATCACAGACTGGGTCCCAGGAACCCCGTCAGCATACCAGGCCGTCCCGTCCTCCTCCATGGCGGCGAGGCCTTCTAACACCCGCCCATGAGACACCTGCCTTGCTCTGACTCAGCTCCTCACTCACCAAGAAGCCACTGTGAACGCGTGCACTAGATCGGACTCATTTTCAAGTCTTCTCACTGGTAATACTTTTTCAGTGAGTCACACGTTTCTTTCTTTTGTATCTGTTTTTACTTTCTTTTAGTACATTCCGGCATCTGAATAAGATTTATTTGTCAGTCACTCAGATTTTCTTTATCACCTGTTTCTAAGCTTTCCAGAGCGGATTAAATAAGTTTTCTTATTTTCAAATAAAATGTCGTGAAAGAAACTTCACTCAACAGAAAACGTCCTGTACAGTTGCACTAAACTTGAAGCCCCGGCACGACCGCCTCGGCTCCACACAAGTTTCAGTATCGCAGGTTGTAATGTAGAAAACAGACTCGCCATAAGAAAGGAAACCAGCGAGGAGCTATGGCCTCACACTGCCCTGGGGAGGAACTCTAAATATCTTCCCTCTGGCGATGCGGACGTGTAGGCGACGACTGAGGGGGGCGTGGCGGCGGGGCGGGGCGGGGCAACACACACATCCCTCCATGGGCGTGTGACCGTTAAGTCTTATCAGGAACGTTATCTGAAAGATACGGATGTTGATGAGGTATTGCAGCTTCCCGCTGTCTTATCGCTTATCTAGCACCACAGCATGCTGAACACGCCCCAAATAACACTCTTCCACTTACCTGCCACTAGTATATTTTAGGCATTAATAAACATAAACAATCAAGTGTACTGTACCAACGGTTTATAATGAAATGCATGTGTTTCGGCCGTGTAATTCATGGGTTAAAAGTCGCTAAAATATTATTCATTTTGGACTGTTTGTTGATCACCTATCGGTAGGGGAGCCAGTGTGCGTGGGGGAGGACGCGTGTTGTCCCCGGTTGCATCAGTAATGAGGGAGCCAACACTGCATCTATCTGCAAGTGTTGAACGGAGCCTGAGGGGACCTGGCACGTCTAATGGCTTATACAGACTGCCCACTAAAGATACGAATACAATATTGAACACCCTTTGAAGTATGGAGCGTCTTTGTTACCACAACCATACCGCTGAGACCTTGTAAGAAAGATGTGAAGGTTATATGGCGAAACGAGACACGAAGGAACCTGGCAAGCAAATAAGCGCCTCACTTGGACGTCTGCATTTGAATAGAAAGAACATTACGTATTCCTGGAGGCGCTGCAGAAAGGCTGACTCACTCGTAAAGGACGATGAAGGAGTAGTATGGAGCTTCTCTGGTAATTTGCTTAAACTATTTCCTCCCACATCGTCTTTTCCCTCATACCTTCCCTCCTCTATAGCCAGTCCAGTCCCCTCTTTCCTCCTTTCCAGATATCCCTTTCCTTCAACCTTTTCCTCTTCCTCCTAGACCCCATAACCCTTCCTCCTTTCTCTCTTAAAA
Source organism: Metacarcinus magister (assembly GCA_029783475.1). Taxonomy (NCBI): domain Eukaryota; kingdom Metazoa; phylum Arthropoda; class Malacostraca; order Decapoda; family Cancridae; genus Metacarcinus; species Metacarcinus magister. The sequence goes on from JAPQNM010000045.1 coordinate 19,397,165, forward strand.
TCATGAACTCTCTCTTCACAAGGAACCTCAGTCTCTCTTTTTCTCCTAACTTACCTGAGAACCTTTTCCCAGTATCCTCAACCCTTAGTCCCTTTCTCCTCCGCCCAAGGACTCCTAACCCCTTCCTCCCTTTCCTAACCCCTCCTACTCCTCCTACTCCCCCTCCTGATCCTATACCCCCCCCCCCTTCACCTAACCATGATTACCTCCAGAAGCATCCCGTCATTAACTCGGCGGGACCAATGCATCACTCTGTCACCCCCTTATGGCCACCACCCATCCTACCTAATCAAATTTGGCAGATTTAGCAATGTCAGCCAGTTAAATGTTCCTCCTATTAATCTATTAGTCAATTTATCCTTCAGGTATCGGGATTTAACCTTTGTCCTTGGCTATTTATTAATGTGTATGTGAGTTTTTGTAGTCTTTGTGTGAATGTTTTTTGTGTAATGTTTTTTTTGTTTTTGTTGTTTGTTTTTGATTTGGTATAAAGTTCACTGTAGTTGTTGCTTGTTATGTTCTTCGTCTCGCACCTGACTCCTTCCTTAGCTTTTCTTCCTTCCTCTAAGTATCATTGTTTGATTCTAAACACACTCACCACCACGCACTCCATCACTTTCCTCCTTATTTCCATCCCTTCTCACATCGTTCATTCACTCCTTTACTCCATCCTACATCATCACGCACACTCATAACCCACACTTACATCACCAACTCCCTCACTCACTCACTCCCTTACATCACCACGCACACGCTCCCTCCTTGTCTTCCAATTCACCCATAGTACTTCGCTCTCTTCCTTTCCACCCATACAATCCAAGCCTCACTGCCACCCACCACACCATCGCCTCCCCTCCTCGTCCCCTTCCACACTCGGGCACCACATTCGCACCAGGAGACTACTCGGTTAATGGAGGTGGTGACACGAAGCAATGAGGGGGATCGTGGCCTCGTTAGCATGTTTCTCTTGATGGTGTTGTTGTTGTTGGTGTTGAGGGAGAGGTGGTGAGTGGTTAATGGCGGCTGCAGAGGGGTGGGTGTGATGGGCAGAGAGAGAGAGAGAGAGAGAGGATGTGGTTATAGGAGGACGTTGAGGACGAAAAGAATGACGTTGACAAGGTGGAGGAAATGGAGGAGGAGGAATGATTGGATGTGCAGTGTTGCTTAAGGATTGTGATGAAAGTGGCGGGCTCTTATTGCAACACTTGAATGATAAGATAGATAGATAGATAGAGAGAGAGAGAGAGAGAGAGAGAGAGAGAGAGAGAGAGAGAGAGAGAGAGAGAGAGAGAGAGAGAGAGAGAGAGAGAGAGAGAGAGAGTCTACACAAAGGGAGGGCGGGGAAAAAAATAAAGAGGGAGGCAGGAAGACAGGGAGGGAATCAGTAAAATGTAGGAGGAAAAAAGAATTGCTGGTTCTTGGCCTTGTGTGGTGCGTGTGTGTGTGTGTGTGCGTGTGTGCGTGTGCGTGTGTGCGTGTGTGTGTGTGTGTGTGTGTGTGTGTGTGTGTGTATGTATGTGTGTGTGTGTGTGTGTTTGTGTTGTAATGACGCGGAGGATGACAGGATAGTGAGGCTTGCATAGGGTATGAGAGGGGTGAGGGAGGGGATAGAAGGTGGTGGGGGGAGGGGTATGGAAGGGATAGGGATGAGGAGAAGGAGGGGTTAGGGGGGAGGGTAGACGCTGAAGATGGTTCTCAGCGAAGATCAAGGACGGATGGACCCCAGGTGACGCTCGGCCTCGCCGCCGCCCTCCCACACCTCCGCCCTCCGTGGCCCCGTGACCCTGTGTTGGCGCCTCTAGCAGCTCGCGGGACTTCAGCCGGGGTCGTAGTAAGACCTCCAGTGGGGGGCAGGGGGTATGCGGGTAGAAAGGGGTAGAAAGAGTAAGAGGAAAGGGAAGAGTAGATAAAAGAGGAAGAGTAGGTGGAGGAAGAAGAGGCAACGCTGGTGGGTGTGTTTAGCTTATCCGATAAACTGTTCAGAAATTATATTAAGTTATTCTCAAGATGACTGCTTTTTATGTGAGAGAGATGAGAACAAGGACTATATATCAGCTAACCTTTATAATACTTTTATACATGCCTTGTAATCATAATATTTATTGAAATCGGATTAAGACAAATAGAGCAATATATAACATTGACAGCATCTCCTTCTCTCAGCAGGAACAAGAGTCGGAGTAATTATTGGCATCATAGATTGTTCATGCAACATATGGAGGTGATGGAAGGAGCATCAGGAGGTAAATACTGGAGTTGAATTTAGCGGCAGCAAGACAAAAAGTTTTCACAGCTGAGTCGAGGAATGTGGCGCTTCAGGATTCCTCAGCAGGTGTTCCGTCCATCCTGATCATCCGTGCCGTCCTTGTGCTCGTCACAACGCATCCACCAATACCACAAGGACTCATACACGCCTGCTCACGCCCATGACTCTCTCACTCCGTCTTAACATTATTCTTTATTGCTAAGCAGCGTTTGATTTCAGGAATTTGATCCGTGGTCAAGTTTGAACTGTCATTAATAACTCTGTACTTGATTTATTTGAGCGATTGAGTTATTAACGCTGCGCACCAACTGGTCGTAAGCGGTGGGAGTTCTTCGCTGAGGCAGAACTAACGCCCGGTAATGATAGAGTTTGCCAAGTGATCGCACACTAACTCTGTACAGGAGCCGTAAAGCCAGGTAATTAGAGTTGCTTTAGCGCGGGAACACAGTCGGAGGTGACCCGCGGGCGATTCTCCTTCCAAAGTACCGGAAGCCGCTAACTCAACCACCGAACAAATTACTGGTATCATGTTAAACGGTACAGGTACACCTCCCCTTAATGCAGGTACACATGGACATGACCTCACACACGCTTACCTAAGAGTGTCGTCAACTGGTGGTGGTGGTGGTGGTGGCGGCGGTGGTGGAGGAGGTGGGGCCATCCCGGGCCGCGGCTGGTCACTTAATGTTTATAAAAACGGCACTGTCACAGTTCAGGTGGCGGCACTGTCCGGCACTGCTTGACCCGTACTGATTTACTGAGGGCCCTTGAGGCTTTTACGAATATTTTGCCGCGGCGTTCGTGAGTGCTCGTGCGCGAGTGGCTCTCGTGGGAGTATCGCTTCTGCGGCCACTTGTCAAAGACTTTACATTCCTTTGGCGCGGACGGGGGCGCTCTGGCATTATGGGGTCGGGGGTCAGCCAGTGGGGAGGGAGGGGGGGAGAGTCAGAACCGGACGGGTGACGATGCCACTTCACATAAAGCCCCAGAAGCACCTGCCCCCAACACGGCCGTAAACTTCCTCTTCCACACTTCCACTTGTGGGAGACGCGCGCTGAGGGAACGAAATCCTCCCGTGCTTTGACCCGAACCACTTTGACAAAAACGCGTTCAGTCTAGCCGCCGAGGCTCCGCTGGCCGCCGCACACTGAGCCTTGCGCGCTGGCTGCTCCTCCTCCCGCCTCCATAGAAGACCATACTGGCCTGGGTGGTGTTTGTTTTGTTTGGTAATAATGAGAGAGGAGGTTATCACAACGTGGAGATTGCAGATAACCTGCTTTCTGATAACACTATCTTCACCACCCCATCGAGACAACGCCAGCTCCTCCTAGTGGCAGGCAAAGGAACCAGCCATGTCCCTCACCGCGCCGGGTCCACGCTCCGAGCGCCATCTCTCTTCTTGTTTACATCTTTTTTGTATTTATTATTGAGTTAGGCCAAGCAGTCGCGTCTACTGGAGGGCTGAGGATTGACCTGAGACCATCATAGTACAATATTGTGTCTCTTGAATATCATCCTTTTTTAGTTAGTTTCCCATTCTCGTTTTCGTGCACAGCAGACTCCCGCCCGTGTGTCGACTCCGCCCACCCGCGATAAGATCTGTGATTGGCGGGCGCGGCAGGGGGTGGACCGAGCATGCGCCACAAACAGCCAATCCCTGCGCGAGTTGCGACCAGATGAGAGCGATAAGGACACAAGCACACTGCAATTAGAAATAACAATTTGATAAAGTAGTGCTCATCATTTTCACATTGCTTCATCTTGCTTTGATAGATAACCTGCAACATTGCATCGAGTCCTGGCTGTGTTTCGGTGAAGGAAGCGACCGAAACTCCAGGATAAAACACAGAGGAGCTGGTGTCCGGACTCTCGATTATATCTCCACAAACTGTTCAGCCTGCAATGGTGCACATGCAAATTGGTGAGCTTAGGGAAAGTACATGTGTTAGGGGATAAACCTGAGACATCCTGGCGCGGGGCTGGTTTATGATGTGTGCAGAGAGAGGCTCGTGAGGCCTGGAGGTATGGATGAGTTACAGACCTCTTATCAAACTCATCCTCCTCCATAACACTTGTTGTCATGCAAAACTCGAGGCACATAGAGACAAGGGAAAGTGGATTAAGGAGGCGCTGCCATCTCAGGGGTATGACTCCAGCAGAGCCTGAGGAGGGGGACGGCCAGCGAGGGGGAGAACCAGCCAGTATTTACCTCCCCCCTCACCTCAGAAGAGCTGGAGTTGTCACACTCATGCCGAGGAGGTGGTGGGGACGGTGAGGACTGTGTCGAGGACCACGGCGATCGACCACTGCTGCTGCGAGCTAAGGGGAACACAAACACGAGACTACATGAATGCTGCAGTGGTGTTTTTACAATGATGAGTGTCCCTGGCCTGAATATGATGGTGTTGAGTGAGAGATCCTTCTCACATGGCTCGGTGTGCGCAGTCTACACAACCGACCATCATCACCTAAGCAAAGAAAGCGACACGTGTTGCAGCTTCGGTGAGACTGACGTTAAGAACAGCGCCACATGAAGAACCGTAGCTGGTGCTGCCACCCGCCGCAGCACGAGAAGGAACGGGCCCTCCAAGGCCTCGCCACTAAACATCAGCTCTACGGCCGAGACCCGCCAGGCCTGACGCCCCGTCCGGCCCCGGAGACATCTTGCTTCGCTGCGATTCTCCCTCCAGCCAGTCCCACACCTTTGTCATTTGGTTTCTGCTCTCTCTCTCTCTCTCTCTCTCTCTCTCTCTCTCTCTCTCTCTCTCTCTCTCTCTCTCTCTCTCTCTCTCTCTCTCTCTCTCTCTCTCTCTCTCTCTCTCTCTCTCTCTCTCTCTCTCTCTCTCTCTCTGTGTCTCTCTCTCTCTCTCTCTCTCTCTCTCTCTCTCTCTCTCTCTCTCTCTCTCTCTCTCTCTCTCTCTCTCTCTCTCTCTCTCTCTCTCTCTCTCTCTCTCTCTCTCTCTCTCTCTCTCTCTCTCTCTCTCTCTCTCTCTCTCTCTCTCTCTCTCTCTCTCTCTCTTTTTCCTGTTTCAGAACTCCATTCATGTGTTTCGCTTTGCGTATATTTTTCTTATATTCACTTTCATGTATTGTCCTCTTGATTTGATGTTAATACACTTTGTAAACCAAGAATTATGGATTAATGATAATTACATGCATGGAGTGCAGTATATTTTTTATCCCAATAAGCCTGTCTCCTTGGACGTTTTTGGGACGAAGTGTTTCCATAAGCTGCTCAACTTCTCTCACAAAGGAAGGGAGGAGGAGGAGGAGGGAGTGACAACGATAAAATAACTAAAAGTACCCAAGGGAACAAATCCTTGTCGCCTGTCCGGGGAAAAACCACAGCCCGCTCCAGTTATGACTCCCTGTTTGCTTCTCATCGCTGTGTGCACGGTCTGGAGCCCCTCAGGACAACACTGGGGACACTGACGATGACTTGGGGGTCGGTCCTCTGAATGCTTGGAGGCGTCATGCTGGTGCTGGGTGCTGGGGACTAGCTTTTGGGAAGAATGGATTACTGGGTCTTGATGTAAAATGTCCTGGTGTATTCCGTGGCTGATTTACTTATGATTTGGCTTGTAGAATGGAGTGAGTTCGTAGTATTAGTATAGAATGTGGGTTGTTTTTAGTGTATGTTGGGGTGCAGAGATTGTAGGCTACTAGTGGTGTGGATAATGGGGATGTGCTGTACTGATGGTGTGTGGGTTGTGTCAGTGGTATGGTGTTGTGTGTTGTGTTAGTGTGTGTGTGTGTGGGTTTGTGGTGTGCTAAAGATGGGATTTGTGTCTATGTTGTATGAGTATTATATGTTGCAATAGTGACTGGCTAATACATCGTCTTCGTCATCTTTGTTTTTTTTTTTGGTTCATTTTCACTGGATTTAAGTTTGCATTATATTATTCTTTTTCTCGCAAATGAAATGTAAAGTTGTATTTCAGACTAATCTTTGTTAACGTCATTTTCATTTCCCTTTTGTAGATGGTAATGTTGAGTTTTATTACTTCATATTTCACCGATGAATGTTCACTTTCCTCCCCCTTACCAAGACTTATTGATCTCCTTGTCCTCTCCTCCCACGGTCAGATTCACCTTCACTTACCCCTTAGACCATTCACTTTCCGATGTTCCATTTATATTTTTCCTCCTCCGAAATCATCCACTTTCTTTACTGTATCTTTCCAGCCGCAGACACCTTTCTCCTATCTTTCTTTCCTTGTCTTTCCTCCTCCTCCTCCTCCTCCTCCTCCTCCTCCTCCTCCTCCTCCTCCTCATCTCCTCCAAGTCTCCTTCAGCCTCCGCGCTCCTCAAGACATATGGAACCATCCCCGCCGTGATGGCCGGAGAGGAGGCTAAAACGTGATTTGGATTTTACATACAAATAGGCGGTGCCGTAGAGCCTAAGACCCGCCTCACACAAACGAGCCTTTGAGCCTTATGGACCGAGAGCGCAGGGCGGACCCGACGTTTATTGGTAGCCGGACGCCGCAGTATGCAAAACAGAGGTGGTGGATAGTAAATAACTTATTGGATATTAAACAGTCAGGATCTTTGTTACTCAGGCCTTAACAAGGAGCGGGACGTCTCTATTGGGGGAGGGCGAGGGCGGAGCGGCGCGCTGGGCTCCGGAGAAGTGAAAAGGTCGGTGTAGCTGAAGAGTGTAATGAACCCGCGGAGTGATACCCAATGAGGGGAGGAGGTGGGGGCATGCCGGCTCTTTAGCTCCAGCGCTGTGAGAGCACCAATGTTTCTTGTCCACTTGCCCGTGACTGAGGGGAAGGT
>JAPQNM010000045.1:19409212-19411712 GCA_029783475.1 Metacarcinus magister
ACAGGCGACAATATCACTCGCCGGCAACAGAGGCGGTAATGACACAAGGAGCGGGAGACAGGTGCTGTAACGGACCAATCATGTCGCTCCACTCATCAACACATCCGGCAAACACTCTCCAGTCCTGACCAATCACGAGGCGGGGAAGGAAATGTGTTTCATCACGTGACTCTATCTTTTCCAGCACCATTGTCTCAGTATTGACAGCAACACTATTCACGCCAAACAAGTGGAAACTACTGAAAACCTGCACCGCGCGGGGGCTCACCGGCGGCACGTGTGTTCTCCGTTCCCGCTGACTTCAATAGGCGTCGCCCAGTCAGGCTGCGGGACACTCGGGCCGCCCATCTATGAGGTGTAATTACTTGCCATGTGTGCGGCTGATGAAAGTCTTAAAGAGGAAGACAAAATGGCGGCCGAGAAGCACCTGTGAGGGGAGACGTGCGGGGAAGGGGAGGGGGGGCAGGTGGGGGTTACCTGCCGTGCCCAGCCAGGCGTTGGGAGGCAGCAGGTGATTCATGCGTGCTGCTCTTTGTCGAATTTCTCTGCAAAAAAAAACTTCCCCTTGTGTTGTTAATGGCAAGGGAAATATGTTGTTAGATATAGAGAAATGTAATGTATTAAAGAAAGGGCAAGATAGAGAGTCAGGGAGGCAGATAAACTTAATGAGTGAGTGATTGAATGACACATCAAGATACATTGCAGTTATGAAAGAAAAAAAAGGCAAATAACATATATCAGGCGAATAAAAAGTCACACATAACACACACACACACACACACACACACACACACACACACACACACACACACACACACACACACACAGAAACACACACACAAACATTGATAAGAAGGCAGAAAGACAGAGAAACACAGAACGAAGGCAGGAAGAGTAATGGGCGCTGGGCTGCACCTTCCACCAGCCGCCCCACAGCCTCGCCTCACCTGTGGGCGTCTCCTCTAACCACCGAACACAAAACGTCTGCATGTAGAGCGTCTGGAATGGAAGGTTTTACAATAGAGCAGTTTGTATAATTTCTTCATCTCCTTAGCGTGGCTGCCTTACCTTCAGGGGCCACACACTCTTGCCACATTCACAGGCTAAGAATGGTCACAGAAATTCTTTGCCTCCACTACCACCTGAGAATAACCTTGGGCGAAACCTACCTGGGACTCCTCTCGGGGTTGTCGTGGTGGTCGTTATGGGACCAAAATCGGGCTGCCTGGGATATGGACTTGACAAAAGAAACATCATTTGGCGGGGAAGCATCACGAGTGTCTGGGAATTTGAACGGTTTTTCGTGAAGATGAGGAGGAGTTGGGGCAGCAAGAGGAGTAGAAAGAGGGAGGAGGAAGAGAAGGAGAAGGATGAGGGTAAGGAGGAGGAAAATAAAGGAAAAGAAGGAAGGAAAAGGAGGGGTATGAATCTGAGGCAAGGAACCTGAGCGGTGTTTGGGCCGTGTTCATCTTGGGTGGTTCAGGTGAATGGTAGGGGCTGAAGACGTATTGTTAAGAATCGTCACCGATTATTTGATATATTGTACATATATTTTGGGTGAAAATTGCTTTTGTGCTACAGCGTATGTGTAAAGGTTTTAGAATAGTGTTTGTATCAAGAGATTTTGAACTCATACAATGCTAAACATGAAATTGTTGTTATGCTCTTGTGTTGTCTGTCCCACACACAAGTGCTGTGTTGGCAACCACCTGGGCTGGGCCAACTCCCACATTCACATACATACAGATTGACGGATAGATAGAAAGGCAGAAGGACAAACAAACAGACAGGCCACACAACACTTGTCCCTCCTGGGCACACACTACACGCGTCACTGCAGCACTTGGGCCTCACGGCGGTGTTCCTTTGTGAGGCTCGGCTCGTCTCCAGTTTTCGCACAATCGGGAGCGATGATGGTCAGGTGAATACGATATTTTGTGTCCCTCTTGTGACACAGGTAAATCTTGGACGAGTTCCCACGGCGGCTGAGGCGACGGTCCTGCCTCAAGACGCAGCCGGCAGACTGGGGCCACTCTCGGTCCAATTGGCCCTTGTTGCCCCTCCGGGGCCGGTCGGAGCCTCGCCCCGAGAGCTGACAATAGGAACTTCAGGCACCACTTGTGTGAACATTGACGGAACTTTGTCCCAGTTGTGTGTAACTCTGATAGCTTGAAATGTTGATTTAAGTTTTTGTTAAATGATGAAGTTATGGATTTTGTTATGAACAAGTTACTTGGTTTAGACTTCAAGATAATAATTGATGTTTACATCTTTTTTTGTAATTTTGTTTAATATAAGCAATTCACAAGTATAAGCATGTCGACATTCATCAGGCATATTTTCAAAGACAAACAAATGCAGTATTTAACGTTATATTCGTATGTCTGTTGGTATAGTTAACTGTTGTTACACGGACGTCTTGATGGAAGACGTGTACGTGCCGCGCTGCACCTTCTTCACGGATTTATTGATTGCCTCAGAGAAAGTTCTGTGCTCCTCG
>JAPQNM010000045.1:19421712-19436712 GCA_029783475.1 Metacarcinus magister
CCTCCTCCAGGGGTCCAAAATGACCTCTGTCCCTGTTTATGTTTTATTGGCAAACAAACATAAATTTCTCCAGGACGAGGGTGAGACTGGCGTTCCCACCGTCTCTTTACAGGCAGGCAGGTAGACTGGAGGACACCGAGGGATGCAAGTCTGTGTTGTGGCAATTTAGGAAGTTATTGAGAGCGTGGCTGATGTGGAGTCCAGTGACATGGTGTGGAAAGAGATCAAGGAGTGAAGAAAGATGAGAGAGAGAGAGAGAGAGAGAGAGAGAGAGAGAGAGAGAGAGAGAGAGAGAGAGAGAGAGAGAGAGAGAGAGAGAGAGAGAGAGAGAGAGAGAGATGGGGGGGGGTGAGGGGCAGTGTTGGCCATTAAGATGTTGTGATTTTTCGCAATTATTAAAATCGACATCATTATCTATCATCATGCGGTCGCTTGACACGACACTAACAAATTACTTTCTTTACGAAAATTACCTTATGATACTTATATATAATTTTCCCATCCACCACCACCTCCACCACCTCCACCATCTCTACCACCTCCACCACTACTACTACTATACCACCACCACCACCACCACCATCACCACCACCATCACCACCACTCGCGTTGGGTGTCTAGTGGAAGAGTTAAGGTGATTATCAAACTGTGCACTTGTTATAATAACTACTTGACTCTAATACTTCATGTATATATATATATATATATATATATATATATATATATATATATATATATATATATATATATGTATATATATATATATATATATATATATATATTATATGATTCACTTATTTATATTTCTTTACTTACATTGCTAGTACTTATGTTTTTTCCATAAATGTATATAATTAGCATTGAGAGTAATAATGCCTGGTAAGGATATAGCATGTGTCAGATCCTTCACCTAGATAACAAAAATAGTTTCGAGAGAGATAAGCTGGACGTTAATCTCGGTGGAGCTCCCGGCGTCAAGGCGAGTCGCAGCCGCTCACAGCGGCGGGTTTCACAGCGCTGCAACGAGGCGGCGAAAAAAATGCGGACAGAATGTTGAGTTTAATTAAGGCAAAGCAAGAACGCGGTAATACCATGGTGTGAGAGAGGGATTAAGCGGCATCAACTTTATGGGACGACCTGTTATACACAGCTTCCTGCGTCAAGGTGAGGGGCGCAGCAGCACCTTGTCGTGAAACCGAGCTTTAGTAAACGCAAGAAGGAAAACCCCATCCCCAGTCCAGGGTGTTTTTTTGCTGCTGCAACTGCCATGTAATCAAGTACAAAGTCTGTGAGATCTATAAAACCAAGACGTTCAGTTTCACCTCAACACAGCGAGAGAACATTATTGGACCAGGCTGGGAGGCGTATAGTGAACGTGTACGTCACCAAGTACTCGATCACAAACTATAATGTAAGGAATTGTAATACACGGTGCTGCACGCTCTTTTATACAATGTCTTATAATTACGTAACATAAAAAAAAAATTATATAGATAACAACTTGTCTGGTCTAGGAATCAGGTTAAAGTACAACCTCATTTGACACCTGATAAGGATGTTGGTTTAATCCAAGAGATAAATCCCTGAGTAGCATCCCCCACCCGGGATCGGACACCATTCGGTCATCATTTTAAAGTCTTTCTCGGGAACACTCCGTCGGCGCCTCTTCTGCCGCTGCTCCGTCTGGATGCAAGTACCACCGTCTGTCTGGGGCCTCAGTGTTATACCTGCTGGAGTACACAGGGGTTCTCTCTCTCTCTCTCTCTCTCTCTCTCTCTCTCTCTCTCTCTCTCTCTCTCTCTCTCTCTCTCTCTCTCGCTCTCTCTCTCTCTCTCTCTCTCTCTCTCTCTCTCTCTTTCTTCTTCTCTCTCTCTCTCCTCTCTCTCTCTCTCTCTCTCTCTCTCTCTCTCTCTCTCTCTCTCTCTCTCTCTCTCTCTCTCTCTCTCTCTCTCTCTCTCTCTCTCTCTTTCCTTTTTTTCCCCTCCGTCCGCTGGTCACCTGTGGCCCCACCTGTCACCAACGAGACCCACGTCACCAGTGGACCAGTGACAGGGAAAGGTTGACTTCCATAACCAAGGGGATTTATTATGGTAAAGTTGAAACAATTCTACGTCACCCTACGATGTGTTGCTTTGCGCATGTTTAACTCAATAGTTGTAGTTTCTCGTACTACTTCTACTTCCCTTGGTATCCTTAACCACGCTCTCAAAGACGCTTATGTTGGTCGATTTATTAGCAGGATGTTGGTCGAGACACGCGGGAGGAGTCGTGGGTGAGGGTCTGGTTGAGGTTCTGTGGGAGTGTGGCCGCGGCGTGAGGTTTCGGTCCTGAGGCTGCGGTCCTGTGTGGTACAGCCCCTGGAGACCACACAGCCAGGAAGGCGTGATGGTCCGTCAATGGTCCTTTTGTGCGTGGTGGCGGGGACCTGCCGGGCTGAGGCCACCGTCACCGCCACTGCCGTTCAAGGAAGAATAGAACATCGTTTAATATGACGTGTCTAATCCATCCATTCTTACACCCCCACAAGAAACAGAGCCGAATGAGCTCCTTAATATCCTTGTACTTCAGAAAGAGAGTATATACACAAAGTACTAAGGATCACACAGTCATTTTGACCCAAGTAATGCTTACATCTGCGGCCTACCAATCACCTCCCGCTCGCGTGTAAACTGGTGAGGTTGTTGGTAGTTTAGGAGGCCTCACGCTGGCCTTAGGTGGCCCCTCAGTAGAAATAGCATAACACCATAATGAACTAAGTGGAGTAAGTCTGTACATGAATATTAGACATTCCATTAAGGGGAATTAAATAACAAAATAGGTAGGTGTTAGATTTTAATACATACGGTAAACTTACACAGTGAGCTGGAGTATGATTGACTGCTGTCTCCCTAGAAAGCGACTGTCAAGGCTGCCGCACCAACCCTCCACACGGTGTATAGTGTATATACCTACACTATGCACTCACCACATTACCACACCACCAAGCACTTACACCTCACCCACAAACAATAGTAGCCGTAGATTATAACATTCTTCTCACTGTCTGCGTGAAGTGAATGTAGTTTTTCAGTGTATGAGTGTGTGTCAGTCTGTGTGTGTGTGTGTGTGTGTGTGTGTGTGTGTGTGTGTGTGTGTGTGTGTGTGAGAGTGTGAGTGTGAGTGTGTGTGTGTGTGTGTGTGTGTGTGTGTGTGTGTGTGTGTACTCAAATTTGCTGGTCTTTTTCCTTCATCTGCTTCTTTCATCAATAGGCAGCTCTGTTACTTCACTGGCGTTTTATCTGTTTTCCTTGGCAGACTTTCCTTGCCTTTCTTAAATTTACGCTGAGGGTTTGTTTGCTGCGCCATTTCCTCGCTCTTGACAAACGTGTAATGTCGCCAAGCATGTTTTGGGCGCGTTGTTCCTCCTGTATCGCCATCATTTCTTCCTCCTATTGCTTCAACATATATCATCCTGTTGTCGGTGAACCTTCTCTTTCTTGTTTCCTTCTCTTGCTGTTGTCTCATCTTCTCTGTCTGTCTGTATCTCACCTCAATGACTCCTGCCTTCGTGTTTTTCCAAGTCTTTCAGTAAACAACGCTGGGTTTTCTATTCTCTTTGCTTGTAATATGTTTAATCTTCATCCATTTCTAAATCCTCTTCCTACATTTTCTGTTTCTTCTGCTGGTTACTGGATTTTTCTTCCCATGATCTTTGTCTTTTCTTCTGTTTCTCCCCTTTCTCCTCCTGTTTCGGTTGTCGCTTAATCCTCTTCTCCTCCTTCTTCTGTTTCTTTATCCTTCCTTTTTCTGACTGTCGCTTTGCCTTCACTTCCTCCTTCTTCTTTTTCTTGATTCTTTTCTCTTTTTGTTGTTGCTTCGCTTTCTGTTCTTATTATTTTTTCTTATTGGTGTTACTTCATCTGTTCTTACTCTTTGCTGTGCATTTTTTGATGAGGATACAGAATATTGGATGGAAATTCAATTATTATTATTATTATTATTATTATTATTATTATTATTATTATTGTTATTGTCATTGTTATCATTATTATTATTATCATTATCATTAATATTATCAATGTATTTTTTTATCATTATCATTGTAGAGCCTTTTAATGAAATGAGGAATCTCTCTCTCTCTCTCTCTCTCTCTCTCTCTCTCTCTCTCTCTCTCTCTCTCTCTCTCTCTCTCTCTCTCTCTCTCTCTCTCTCTCTCTCTCTCTCTCTCAAATAATAACAATGATAATCACAGTATTAATAACAATAATAATGGTAATAGTAATGATAATAATAACATTAATAACAAGAGGTGTCACAGGGGTGGTGTGTGTGGAGGGAGTGTTGCAGGGAGTCGGTGCTGGAATCGTCTGAGCCAGTAACTCATCCCAGCCCCAGGAGCTTCAAATTCCTACCCTCCGCCAGCCGTTCTGGGTAACACTATCCTCCCTTATCTCCTCTTCCCAAAGATCACCACACACCCCTCCACGGCACCCCCCTTCCTCTTTCTCTCCTCCATCTACTCCCTCTCTCTCCTCCCCACTTCGCTGCCACTCCCTCAGCCGAAACCCAACATGTAAATCACCCATTTAGTCCTTTAGTGGGCACGGCCATTAGAGGTTAAGGTTCCCACCATTTCGTTTTCCTTTACAGTGGAAAACCTTTCATTACTCTGCCAAGCATTCCATTGTCGGGTTGGATTCCTGACGAAGCGATTCTTCTCACGAACTGGGATTAAGAGGCGCTGCTCAGACAGTTGATGGTATGAAAATTGGTGGTTTTTAAGTTCTTAGTAATTCTATATATGTGGCTGAATAACGTGGAATGTAGCGGCGGTGTGGATGTTGTGGGTATCGCACCGGGGACTGTGGCAAGAGTGGAGGGAGTGGTATGTGGATGGTTGGCTAGCAATTGTTGGTGGTGGAAGATTGTGGATATTAATAAGAGATGAAGGTACTGTACTTGTGGTGAAGATGGAGTTAGAGAGACTGATTTTTTTTTGTGTGTGTGTGTGTGTCCTGGAACGATCATTCTGGGCATATCTAGCTAATACTGATTTGGTTTCATATGATTATAAACTATGTCCTGTCATAATGTCTTACGTTCATGATTATTAGTTATTGAATTAAATGTCCATCAGTCCATCTTGAGTCAGGTCATCCAGTTGGTGGTGATGATGGTGGTTGCCTTGTCACACACCTGCATCCCAAGTGATCGTTAATAATGACCTGTTACTAAAGAGATACAATGAAATATGAACCATCGTAATCCAGTAAATCCTCCTCTTTGCTTTTTTCACCTGTATACAGCATCGTGTGGATAAGCAAACTATTGTATACGAAAAAAGAGAAAAAAAAGAGAGAAAAAAACTTACAAACCATTCGTCTTCGTGACTAGCTGAAGTAGTTTAGATAGTTTCCTTGAGTGTCGTCGTGTTCTTGTTTGGTTTTGTCCCCTGTAACCTTACTTGGAACTCACGGCCAAGACGCTCGTGAAGGTGACTCGAGAGAAATCAGCAAACGGACAAAAAACAAAAGACCATTGTGAGTGTCACGTGAGACAGGCGCGGCGTGTGTATGTATTCTCACATCCCATCTCCTGGACCAGATTCTTCTGCATACAGTGGAGGACTTCTGGTGCCCCTTCAGTGTTTTGCATGCAGCTGGTCTCTTCCTACAGCTGATGTTACTTCCTGATTATTACTCTCCTTTGTTGGCCTCTGTATTCAACTGGCGTGTGTTACTATATAGCTGGTTCCTACCTCCACCTTGTGTCTTCCTTATAATCCACCCACTCTCTATCTCTTTTTTTTTTTTCTCTCTCTCTCTCTCTCTCTCTCTCTCTCTCTCTCTCTCTCTCTCTCTCTCTCTCTCTCTCTCTCTCTCTCTCTCTCTCTTTCTCTCTTTCTCTCCAAATGGTCTCTTTCAGGCTGGTCATCGTTTGTCCCTGATTGTCTCTGGTTGGTGTGTGTCTACATAACTGTCGTTTATCTGCAGCTAACTTGCCTCCGTCTGAGTCTACAGTTGAGCCCCGCCGTTGTCTAGCATACCTGGTGGCACACGAATACCTGCTGAGCCATTTGTTAATTGGATGAAGTGTTCTTGTTAGACTAAAATACCAGGTTTTCTATGCTGATTCACTGTTGTCAACTTTAAAGGCACCGTCAACGCTGCCCTACCACTGCAGCCACTGGTTATCAGCGGCGAGTAAATAAGGTAAACGAGCCCTCTTGGCCGAACACAGCTGGCTGCCTCATCCCTCGCCTACTCCAGCGATGAATCAGTGATGGACAAAACGGGGATGTGGAGAGCAAAAGATACTCGTTTTAACTATTTTTTTCTCAGTGTGATTGTACATATTAAAGAGTGTTACCCGATAGTTTATTACCACATGCATGATTAATCTCTGTTGCTCTCAGCCCCCCAACCACACCACTACCACCACGTCATCCTTGCCACCGCTGCCTCCACCACCACTGCCACATCGTCCTCCCAAAGAAGACGTATAATCCTCAGCCAACGAGGCCAGACACTCGGTGGATTAAGGGCGACGTTAATCCCTTTGAGTTACATATATGTGAACCCAACACTGTCTTTCATCCAATTAAGCAGATTTGTGATATCCAGTTTCTGTTTTATCACCGGCCGCTCCCTCCAGCTGCCACACGCTAACAGGGCGCGGGAAAAGCCGACTCAGGATTCCATTGAGTGTTTATGTGGGTGTTCCAAGTGTCCCCCGTGGCCCTGCGGCGCTCCGAGAGGGAGAAGACTCGGGGCATAAACCTTTCCATCCGTCTGAAGGTCATAAATGAGCTCACGTAGGGGACAGTCTTGCCTGTGTGGACGAGTATGTTAAGTGCGTCCGCCTTTTGAGAATGAAACTTTTTCGTTACTGGTTGTGGCTCTCAAGCAGCGAGATTCAAGGTTGATAATCAAGAGGATTAAACTCATCACTCGCAGTGTTAAGGCGCAACATAGTTTGTGTTGCAGATGTTGACCTTGGGATTGATTACTGGTGCAAAGTAAGGCATTGTTCAGACATATGCTCCGCTGCATCTCAAGCAAAGTGTTGTATTCGTGTTGAGGCGACTGTCGTGCCAAGCCCCAATATTTTGTTATTATTCTCTCTCTCTCTCTCTCTCTCTCTCTCTCTCTCTCTCTCTCTCTCTCTCTCTCTCTCTCTCTCTCTCTCTCTCTCTCTCTCTCTCTCTCTCTCTCTCTCTCTCTCTCTTACTATATGTGTATATATATATATATATATATATATATATATATATATATATATATATATATATAATCAGTCACTAAAAAATCACCCTCTCCACCACGACCACCACTACCTGTACAGCCATCTATCCCCTTCCTTTCCACCTTGTCCCTCCTTCCCTCCCTCTACCCTTCTCCAAATCAACTTTCTCTGCGCGTCTCGTGGACCCTTGTGTCCACCCCCACCACCCACCGCCCGCCAAGGGAGGTGTGAAGAGGACCCGCTACTGATAATTGCTGAGTGACAGCGAGGGTGTCGCACTGTGGTATCTCTCCAGGCGCCGCCCCTCGCCACCTGATACCGACCAACTAGCCAAGTTCCCCTGCACGGCCCTCCCCGCCAGGCCGAGATATGCGCCATTATCAGGGGCGCCGCGCGAGGTGTTCCCCTGCTAAATATCTATTGATTAACGGGTGTCAATTTGTTGAGGTAATGGACGTTAATGAAGTTTTTCCCCTTCGAAGCTGTTCACTGTATCTAGGTTGTAACTTATTCCCCAGGGGTGATGACTGTCTCTTGGGCTCAGGGGAAATTCAGGGGCATAATTCAATCTCGTGTCGCAGCTTGCAGATTATTCCTCGCGTCACGTCTTGGAGGCCAGGATCGCGTGGCAGATTGATTATCTTCATCCGGTTGGTGCACAGTTTTCACCAGTGACCAAGACGCTGCCTGGTGGTGTTGACGCTGCAGTCATTCCTGTGGTTCTGTTTCTACATTTTGTCATGCACAGGATAAACTACGATTCTTCACGGTACTATCTAATGTCCTGAGACGATGTTAGGTGTGGGTGTAGGCGAGGGTGCAGTAGTCTGCCCACTGACCCTCACCCACCTCTCAGCACTCTTCTGTTGATTAGTCCCGCCAAACTGCTACATTCATATGCGTCAAGCAAGGTTGCCACGTCTCGGCAAGAAGCTGCTTATCATTTATAGGTCATTTACAGTTTCCTGTCTCCAGCCTCCCACTCAAGCCTTTGTGACTATAAATACTCATGGAACTCTTTTTTTCCCTGACTTCGGCGACCTTCCCTTGACGACGGACATGAGGGGAGGAGTCAAAGATTAAATGATTTCTATTATCCCGCGGCAGCAGTGGATAAGAGCCCGACACGACAACCTGACCACGGTAGAATATTAATCAAATGTTCGTGTCGATAAGATGATAACATATGGTCATTAGCCCGAGAAGCTGATTGGTGAAGCGTCGAACAACCCAGCAACACCAGTGCAATAGACGTTCGGATTCGAATTATGCGGTATCGAAATAGCCAAGAGGGCATGAAATAGTGTTGGAACCCACTGCTTCAGGAGATGATAGACCAGATTAAGGAAGCAAGTGACGACGACGCTTCGAAAGTAGTGGTACGATGGCTTTTTTTTTTTCTCTCTCTCTCTCTCTCTTCTCTCTTCTCTCTTTCTCAGTCTCTCTCCCTCTTCGTGTTTAATCTCTGTGAACAAGGTTGTGAGGGTAGAGTGATCATATCGGGGTGTGAAAGAATTTTGATGATTCTGAATGGGCGGCGTGTGACAGCCGTGATTCAGATGTCGTTAGTTACAGGAGCGAGATAAGCGACCCTACAAGACAGGTCAATTGGGTTCACCGGGAGCCTCTGGAAGGGTCTCGATTGGCTGACCAGTTCTGTTTTATCCTCCAAATGTTACGTGAGCTGCCGCAACTCAAGCCTTCTTCCCGCTCTTTTGTTCTTCTTCGTCAGGGAATTTTTGTAAAGGATTTGCTTCCCCGCCGCTTTGGTGATAGAAGGAGAGAATCTAGAATGGAAATGGAATCAGCTGTGAAGAAGATTCAAAAATAGATTTCACAACAATACTAAAACATGGAATGGAATAGCAAACTAGGAAGAAAACGAAGAAGTAGTTAGTCATAAGGGGCAAATAAAGATATGAAGTTGTTTAACATGAAGCGAAGACAAACATATAAGCAAGCCTTTCATGTGATAGGAATTAAAAACAAAAAACGAACACAAAGAAAACGCTACATATATACCAAAAATGGATGTAAAGTGAGGAGGGAGTGTCCAGAGATAAGTGAGTTCAAAGCGACGCTATTGGTGGGCAGCGTGTTGGGCGAGGCAATGCTGGGGGGAACCTGGCCCTCTCTGTCCTCCCGCCGGTGTGTTCGTCAGGCTAGTGTGTCTTGCAGGCGGGAACAGATGCTTGTTGCTCTCCTCGCCACGTCTTACGAGGCACAGTATGGACAAGAGTATGTAACCCGAGCACATCATACACCAAACACAAGACTGAGTAAATATAGGAACCAGTATATGTTTGGCAATACACGGATCTACTACTACCTGCTGGTGGCATCGTCAGCTTTTTGTTACATCGCTGAGAACAGAGCATTGCGTGCTTGCCCTCCTTCTCCTCCTCCTCCTCCTCTTTCTCCTCCTCCTCCTCCTGCGACTGACTGTCTGGGCTTGTAGGAGGCAGAGGAGGGGGCAGGAGGAGGAGGAGGGGGCCAGAGGAAGCAGGGAGGGACAATGCTGCTCAGCCCACTCTTAAAAGTCGACTTTCTCTAATCTGATCCACTTGTCAGGAAACGTCAGATCTGGGACTTTGGAAGGAGCTCCGTCCAATAAATTAATCTTGCTCACCGATAACGACCCTCGAGGCTGGGGTTTCGAGGGTCAGGTGAGCCACTCCTTCGCTTTGGCCTCCACCTTGATAATATGATAATTAATACTTTTAGTGTGCATAGTTTGAGACGGAAGTATGCCGAGACAGAGGCAGGAGGTGATGGACAGGGAAGGGAAGCGTGGGAGGAGTTTACAATGGACATTAATAACACGACTGTCGCCCTTCACTTGTGCCTAAGGGTGATGTTACCGGAACTTTTATTTGCTCTATGCCTCTCAATATCCTGCATCACTACGTTAACTTGTACTGTTTTCGAGATTTATAAAAGGTGATTGGCCTGACATATTCCTTTGTTAGACTCGCACAAGTCAAATTATTCTAATAAATTGTCAGTTTTTTTTTTTTATTGACATTTGAAAACTTCTTAACATTATCCTTGTTTATTACTCAGCAGCATCTTGGTCGTATTGCCAGACTATGTTTTCAGTCTTCCTCTGTGCCTGGTATCGCCTTCCACCTTTAATTGACTCTCTTCCACTGAACTTATAACGTCGTTTGAACTTTTTAAGTGAACCAGTGGCGTGCTATGCCTGCCTGTTCTGTCCCCTTCCGGTAGCATTCAATAACACTGAGCTAGTGCACATGTACAAACACAAACACATACATCCCTTTCTTACAATGACAAGCTGATTCCACCTGAAATTACCCTCTGATATTTGGCAGCGCGGACTGTTTTAAAAATTCTCTAGAAAATTTAGTTCATTCATCCTTCCTCAAATCTCAATACGGGATGCATGCAAGACAATGTATCCAGCCCCTTGCCAGGTATGTCTTATGTTATTGATGATGATGATTATGATGATGACGATGACTATGATATAACGATGTTGATAATGATAAGATGTTCGTGTTGCTGTTATGATAATGATGATTAAGTTTATGATCATGATGATGCATGTGCTTTTCGCTTCTTCTTTGTAGTTTAACGAGGAAAATGTAAGACTGACGGAACCCTCGTGTCTCTTAAAGAAAAAAGGTTTCTAATATTTGATTATACTATTGCATTACAGAGACCATCACAGTGTGTGTGTGTGTGTGTGTGTGTGTGTGTGTGTGTGTGTGTGTGTGTGTGTGTGTGTGTGTGTGTGTGTGTGTGTGTGTGTGTGTGTGCTGGAGGTCACGCACCACACAGACGCATATACAATATTTTCTTTCTTTGATAATCCTTAAAACATTTATTGTCTTTTCGGGAAGTTGTTTCGCCACAGCGTGTAAGCAAGACGAGGACAGCTGCTGCCCGTCTCTCAGCTACCGTCGTCAGCACCTCGCTCTCCACACACACCTCGCCACCCCTCCCTCACCCTCATTGTCTCACACTAACACGA
The DNA here is from genome assembly GCA_029783475.1 of Metacarcinus magister. Classification (NCBI taxonomy): domain Eukaryota; kingdom Metazoa; phylum Arthropoda; class Malacostraca; order Decapoda; family Cancridae; genus Metacarcinus; species Metacarcinus magister. The sequence goes on from JAPQNM010000045.1 coordinate 19,432,934, forward strand.
TCTGACCGGGGCAGTAAGGAGGAAAATTCCCCAATCGGGGGTGGGAAAGGCGGCCTAATGGACCCTGGCCGGGAGCCTCATGTAAAGAAGATTACCACTAAGACCTTAAGAGAAATATTGCACGTCAATTAAGATTTTCTCTTTGTTCTTGCTTATTTTCTTTCTTCTGAGGCAAACTTTGGCGAATATCTTAGCATAATTTTTCTTCATGATTATTCTCATTTCGACGCGTCATCGCCTTCAGTAAGCAGTGCCGCGAGGCTCATCAGGTGCTGGTGACGAACAATTGTTTGGTGACGCAGCAGGAGGGGAAGCAGCGGGGCCAAGGAGATGACAGAGAATAAATGTTCAATCGAGTTAAATGTGTTAAATGAATTATAACACTGATCCTGTGGTAAGACTTGTACTATTATCATCCAGTTCTATTGAACGATGAAACAAATTACTTGACACATCCAGTGAGGCATTGGTAGTGGTGAATCTTAGCAGAATGTAGACAGTATGTTTCCATCCACCATCCTGTGCATGGACCGTCACTAGCCTGGGGTGGCTGTGCTGGGTGAGCCGCGGGGTGAAAGGGGTTTGTTTCTTCAACTGTGGCTGATTTATCATATATCGTTTATGGTGTGACTCATGCTAACAAATTGGAGTAACTTTATCAATAAGTGAATAAGATTTGATTTCATGTTAGTGTGGGAGTGGTGGAGTGCAGACAGAGGTTGTGTCACCAGGCAGTGAGTCTTGGTGGTGGCAGCCTGATCGCCTGCGTCCCTTCTCTGTATAGAACTCACAGGTATAAGGCCTGAAATTTGATCCCTTTCAATTTTCTCAGAGAATCCGAGGAATCCTGCTAATGTCGAGGTGGTCAGGCCCGAGTGAGGCCCGCCTTCTACCTGGCGCAGCCAAGCTCGGGTCTGGGGTAGGGGCTTCCTTGGGCTGGGGTCACACAAAGATTTTCACCAAGATGTCCTCGCTGTGTCTCGTGTCCACACTCAGGACTAACATGGAGATGCCATATCTAGTGTATCTCACAACAATGACTCCGCCGAGGTTGTTTAAATATAATGCAATAATTCTGAAAAAAATTTGAAAACATGATTACAAGTTTATATAATGCCAAATACTTTTTTTGTTTACTTTCATTGAGTGGTCCTAGCTTCTTTTTTTTTATTTATAATTTGCCTGCAATGCCACTGAACTTCTAACAAAAATAAAAATGCAATGTTAAAAGTTAAATAAACACTTAATAAATAATATAGCAGACATCAGATGCCAGGGTTGGGACTTCCATTAATAACGTTGCATGTAAGCCATCCGTCAAGGCCAAACATGAAATTAATCCCACCTCTACAAACGTTAGCATAAAACGTTTCCGCGGTTCCTGTCGCTGCCCATAACTCTGCCTGACTCCTGCCGGGGCGGGATTTGTCGGCCGGAATATTCACTCGCAGCTTGACGGACTGAAGGAGAGGGAGGGGGAGAGGGGAGAAGGAGGATTGAGGTAGAGACGGGTGGATGGGAAGGAGAGGTTGGGTGTGGAGGAGAGGAACCGGAGGAGGGATGGAGGGGATCACCTGAGAGAGATAGCCACATTAAAACAGAAATAAAGGTAGAACCAGGAAGTAATGTGTAATATTATAAAAATAAAGTATGAAGAAAAAACTGAAGGTAGCCAACGATAGATAAGACCAAGAGAACAACCAAGAAAGTCAAGTCAAGTCAAGCAGTGAACTCAAGCAGGAAATTTTAGACCATAAAAACGTCCCCGCAGAAGGATGCACTTGACAGGAGACTCGCAGGGGCAACCCGAGACAAAATGGTGAGCGTTACATTACACTCTGCGAGATAACCAGAAGAACACCTCGTCCTGTTTGTCCTTCGGTACATCTTAAAATGAAACGCAGCGACCTCCTGGACTCCTCTGAGTCATGCCCGCCAAGGTCCCTCTGGCGCCGTGAGACGTGAGTGTCACACTAAACAAAAGAATAAGGTTCTTAACAATCTGCCAGATGGACGCGAGGTGGCTACATTCTATTTGTTTTCCCTCTTGATGGAAAAGGTAGATAGGCCCACCGGTAGAGAGGACTGGTGGACTAATGCCTCTCCCGGTGGAGCAGATGGGTTCACGAGTCCAAAGCGGGTTTGCAGTGACGTGAGGCGGCCTGAAGGTTATGATCTGAGACGCGGTAGCGACGCAGTGACCTTCGAATGACCTTGAGTGAGGTTCCACACTATACAGGCTGTGCGGTGTCCCATTGTGGATGACGCGGCATCTTGTGGAGAGAGTTTCGTGATGGCGTACGGAAGCATAGGCCAAGGCGAATCATTTGTCGCCGAAGATCGTAAACCATAGGTGGTATTCAAGTTTTATTCGTCAGCAACCCTGTGTGAAATTTAGGAAAATTTTATCGCTAAACCGCATGACAGTTTGCTGTCAGGGATGACACGTGGCGCTGTCTGGTTGTCAGTGCGGCGTGAGTGGTGATGGTGAGGACACAGTAGTGCACCAGCATCATAGTGACGGTGCTCCCACACGCTGCCGACAAATGCTTCCACTGATTCCAGGTCTGATAGTGTTGATCGGGAACCATCAGGAGGCGTCGCGTCGGAAGTATAGGAGAGAGATGTAGATATTATCTTCGTGTGGGAATAATTGTTTGTTGAGTATCATTAGAGAGAAGGAAGGGAATGGAGAGGAATGGTCCCAAGTGAGTGTTAGGTTGAGTTCTGCCTCCCCGTAATGAAGTGTAGGTGAGCCTCCAGGACAGACAGTGACGTCCTATCGCCGTCTGTTTAATATTTCGCTAATTAATCTTATATCTACATTATCACCACCGATAGAGTTCTTCATCATCATCAGCCTCTAAGACTCCACTGCAAGACAAAGGCCTCCCCCAAGCTAGAGTTATTAGTCACACACAACGCCAATACTATAAGTTTGTTACAAGCAACAGTCATCACCAGAGTGTTACTGTTGATCCTTTGTCATTCATATAGTATAACCCAAAAAATTTGTCTACTTACTGCAGGAATAAGTACTGGTAACACTGCTTTTAGGACCCCCACCACCACCACCACCACCACCACCACCACCACCACCACCACCACCACCACCACCACCACCACCACCACCACCACCACACTCACCACTGCTAGTGTTTCTAAATAAACCACAACCACTTCCACCATCACCATCTAGCCCTACAAACACCACTACAGCTTTTAAACAATGGTCAGATGAAAAAGTAACATATACATTAGTTTCTTTAAAAAAAAAATGACTATTTCGCCATTCCTTACACGCTGCCCTTTACTCCCTCCATTATTTTACCCACTCCTCTCCCTCCCTTTACCTGCCTGGCTTGCCCCTCCCACTTCTGGTTCTTTCTGGGGTTCGTGACGGCGACTCAGCGGGCCTCAGTGTGCCTTAAAACGTTTTTCTAGTTTACGTCCGCTGGGATCTTGGGCGAGAGTGCGTCCGGACCTGAGCTGCGAGGGATTTGTCACATGTAATTCCTCGCCCGCTTGTAATGAGATGAGACGAGGAGGAGTGAGTGGCAGGCGGCGGCGGTGGTGGTGGTGGTGGTGGTGGTGGTGGTGGTGGTGGTGGTGGTGGTGGTGGTGGCGGCCAGACCTTTGCAATTCCCGCTGTTGATGTTTTTTTTTATGTTTCTTCTGTTGTTGTTTGTGTTGTTGTAGTTTGTACTGTACGTAAAGAGAGAACCTAATGGCTGAAGACAAAGAGAAAAGAGACTCCTCCCTGTCTGTCTGTCTGTCTG